>RPFO01000026.1:4118898-4385924 GCA_009746045.1 Mesostigma viride
CGAGCTCAAGGGCCAGCTCCTTACCCTCATGGTGGGCCTGGTAGGCCGAGGTAGTAGAACTGCGCGTGGGTGTCACCGCCTTCCCCACTCACAGGACAAGGCGGCTCCCCCACCAGTCCTGCTCACCTAATTCCCCTCCCGTGAGGACAAGCAGCGGTTCCTCTCCCGTCGCAAGCGGTTGCACGACCTACTGGTGACACCTGGACGCTGGACGACGCCGACCTGACCCCCGCTCAGCAGCAGCAGCGACGCGACCTGTGGCCGGAAAGTACCTCCGCCATGCACAAGCAGGACCCCCAGATTCAAGCCCAAGGTGTACTGGAGGGGCGGGAGTTAGGTTAATATTGTGCGGAAACCTTTTGCCACTTGGGCGTGAACTTGAGTGTACCAGCGAGTACGTGGTTATCGCTGGTAATATTGTGCGGAACCTGAGAAGCCCAAGTGGCAAAAGCCGAGGTTTCCGCACAATATTAACCTAACTGCGGGGACCTGATGATCAACCACAAGATGTCAGACGCCCCCCGCGGGCTAGACTAGCTAATAGCCCTAGCTTGTATCCCTCGGTAGTCACGTACTGCCGCTATGGCAGCCATGCATGCTTACAATGTTTGCCTAGCTGTGCCAACATACCTAGCCATGCACGTGCATCGCTCATGCACGGTATATACAATGGCAGCCGATAGCCTTAGAATATCACTACTATCGCTTCGTCTTTCTAGCTAGACGCACATGCTGATATAATTTCCCGAATCTATTACGCAATTATTATATGACGAGCAAACGCCCCTTGACGCAACGCAGTTTGGCGGATGCGCTCGGCCATGAAAATCCGTCTGCAGCTCAGGCTGCAGCTTCGCCCTCAGGTCCGGCAGGCAGCGGTCACTGTCAGACACTATTGTAGTCGTGCACGTACTGGTGGTCGCCCAGCAACCTCCCGGGCTCAATGCCTCGCCATCGATATCGGCATCGCCTGACCCTAAACGCGCCCGCTCAGCCGACAAAACAGGAGGGTCTTCACGCCCCTCAGAACCGCGCTTAATTCGGCCCCGGCCTTTCCAGGTCGATGATTACGACTGGACCAACACATTGCCTCCGACCGATGCTATGACATGCATCTTCTTCGGGGACTACGCTACGCTTTACGACCTGTGCCTCCATCTCCACGACAACAATCGCCTCCTCACCCCGAACGGCGGCCGCTGGGTCAAAATCCACCTGCTTTTCGGGTGCACCCGCCCCGAACTCCAGCATACCATTCTCAACTCCCTTCTCATGCGCTCCGATGGCGAGATCTGGGCTCCATCCATCTCCGCCCCCACACTCCACTATACTTTTCGTCCGAGGGTGGTAAAAAGGATCCGAGGCGTAAATTACCACGCGGTAATCTTACCACGCACGATCCCACGCCTGAGATCCAAGGCGGTAATAATTACAACGTCGAGTCTTAGGTAGTAAATTTACTAGCCGTAACGTTACCACGACGTATCTTTCGTAGTACTGTACCGACAAGGGAGATTACCGCGACGGATCTTAGTTGAGAAGTTACCACCGGTAAATTAGGTGCCAGTGATCCGATGCTGTAAGATTACGTTTTAGTAAGTTACTAAGGGGGTCTTTGCCTGTCCACGGCCAGATGGATGTGATATATTGTAATGGTGAAGTGGGAGAACGTGCGTGTCTATTAGCAAATGCAGCGAAATATAAAAATGTAGTTATCAGCCTTTGTCGCCTGTTCAGCAGTTGTCGTTGTCGGCCGTTGTCAGTAAGCGGCTATAGATTATGTGTGCTGGGGCCGGTGAAAAGACGCTAGCAAAGTTCGTCTGAATGGCGTCCAATAGAGGGGATTTCATTCTTATAGTGGATTGTTCGACGAGGAGAAGGCGAGGTTGCTGGCGGAGAATGCGAAAGAGCAGAGGGAAGCAGCGGAAGCCGTGCGTGGAAGATGAGGTAACGGGATGGAGTGTGGGCCCTGGCTTCTGGTTATGAAATGATGGCGGTTGCAGGCCAGCCGTGCTCGCTGGTAATGGGTGTGTGGTGTTGAAATCCAAGTTCTGCGCTTATTCTCTTCTTTGGTCAATGATTGAAGGGATGTCGCCTTTTTTATTTTTGTGCATCTGCGTCCCGTCGTGACTGCCTCGTCATGGACGCCCAGGCGTAGAAGTTCGAACGAGGGAATGATTTTTCAAACGCCTGGATATGTTATGATGGTACGAATAAATGGTAATGGGTAGAGGCGGCCAAAATTTTGTTGGAAGTGTGCCAACGCCGCACATACGACTTGAACAACCCTAGGTATCTTAGGAAAAGGAAGCACGGATACGTCGGAGTGGAGGAAGAGGAAGACGGTGACGATGGTGAAGACGGAGAGGTTTACAATGGAGGCCTTGAGAATGGGGAGACATTGAAGCAGGAGAGCAGGCTAGCGGTGAGTGGCCCGTCATGAATTACATTGTGGTTGCAGTTGTTAGCTAGGCGTGTTGATTGCTTCTTGCCGCGGGTAATCGCTAGCATGCATAACCTTCTTTTTTCAACAGGTGTTCTGGTGCATTGACTGCCGCAAAGCAATTAATGGGACTGATTATGTGCCTATCATGCCGTTTGGGAATCATACATTGCCAACAATTTGTGTTTAGAAGGCGCGCCTTCAGAAGCATATTCAGCACCGCACGAACCAGGTGCTGAAGGCGTGCTTGGAGAGGAAGGG
Source organism: Mesostigma viride (assembly GCA_009746045.1). NCBI lineage: Eukaryota > Viridiplantae > Streptophyta > Mesostigmatophyceae > Mesostigmatales > Mesostigmataceae > Mesostigma > Mesostigma viride. Next base: position 4,121,603 of record RPFO01000026.1, read on the forward strand.
GTATAAAGTGCGCATGACTGCATCGAAGAAGAAGAAGCAGCAGGAATCGGGCAAGACCATGATAACCGAGCCAGGATTGGCTTTCGTGCATGCAGTACATGGTGCGGCGCAGGCAGTGAATGCTGCATCGATTGCAGCGGTGCAGCCTGTGGCCATGGCGGTGCAGGCACGGGTCCTGATGTGTGGGCGTTGGCGAAGGAGATTCACGATGCTGTCATGGCCACATTGTCAAGCCAAGGAATGGGTGTTGGTTCCAGTCAGGTGCCTCGCCCGGAGGAAGCTTTTCTTCTGTAAGCAGAGGTGCGGCATCAAGCATTTGCAATCGCCATGAGAGCAGTGGAGATGTCTGCGGCATGAAGCATTTGCAATCGCCACGAGAGCAGTGGAGATGTCTGCGGCATTTGGAGATCTGCAGACAATTGCAGGAGGACATTGTGCGGTACGCTTGTAGGGTGTATGCTGTGTTCCGCTCGCTAATGGACATGTGCCCCTGTAACCTCTTCCAGGCTAGTATCTGCTATCCACCTGTTCAGGCTTGAAAAGTAAATTGCTGTACGGTTCACAATTGGCATGGCTTGACATGCACGCGTCCTTGACTGTGTTCTGCATGGGTTTGGGTTTTAGCGGTTTACATCAGACTCTGCTGTGTATCTGCTTAATCAGCCGACGTGTCACATAGGGACAGCAACGGCGCTGGGATGCCGCCCGGTGTGAATGCGAGTGAGGTACGCGCTGTCATGCATGGCGGATGGGGCGTGGAAGCCACGACCCACGTTTTTGTGTTTGCACGGGGGGCTAGGGTGCAAGTTGTTGTGTTGCCCTGTCATTCATATGGCCATGGATACGCGGGAAGCTTTCCCCGTACCCATACTTAATGATGCATGGACTGGTTGTCACAGCCAAGGGTTTAGCTGTCGTGGGTTTGCTGAGTAATCATGGCAGGCTGCTAGGCTGGTGCTAGAACAGCCATAGCGCGGTTACTGCTATGTCTTGCCCGTGCTAACTGATGCTGCAGCCACATGTGCGTGGAGCGCGAATCGTCCCGTGAGGAGAAGGAGGAGGCGGGGCCGGTGCACCCACGGTCAGGCCGGTCCGGAGAAGAAGGAGGCGGAGCACCCAGTGTGGGAGAAGGAGAAGGCGGGGAAGCACTGAAGCTCCACCCCATGTCAGGCCTCTAGTATAGGTGGCAGTTAACTAAACCCATGCACCTGCAGGTTGTAGCTCAGAATGTATTAAAAATCATATGCCCCTTTGCAGGTATATGTGTAACAGTGACTCCCAACGGATATATGTTCCTAATTTGTTAAATTCTTACTGAATAATTGTTGTCTTTATGAACCCATGAAGAGCAAAGCCCGGTGGGGAGTACATGTAACGCATTACCACGAGAAGGGGTCCCCACACCGCATTTCTTTGCTCTCTGTTCCTACTATGCAGAACAAGAAGAGGTGGAAGACCAATGTCCCGGCTCACACGCCAGCCCCTGTGGGTAAGCCCCCTCCCCCAAAGCGGAAGGGGCGCTTTGGGGAGAAGTGTAGTTAGGATTTTGTAGACTAGATAGCTTAGAGTTAGCTTATTTCGATGTCGCGGCTTGACCCACCTCCACCCATTCAGCAAGGAATATGTGCTACATGATCTCCCAACGGAGGCATGTTATAATTTTATTTGATTGTTTAATGTAGTGTCTTGGGGCATGATGCAGATGAGATTTGTAACTTCCGTGTAATTATGTTTCTATAGAGATTAGCATAGTACTATAAACATCATCCATCCATCCATCCATCCATCCATCCATCCATCCATCCATCCATCCATCCATCCATCCATCCATCCATCCATCCATCCATCCATCCATCCATCCATCCATCCATCCATCCATCCATCCATCCATCCATCCATCCATCCATCCATCCATCCATCCATCCATCCATCCATCCATCCATCCATCCATCCATCCATCCATCCATCCATCCATCCATCCATCCATCCATCCATCCATCCATCCATCCATCCATCCATCCATCCATCCATCCATCCATCCATCCATCCATCCATCCATCCATCCATCCATCCATCCATCCATCCATCCATCCATCCATCCATCCATCCATCCATCCATCCATCCATCCATCCATCCATCCATCCATCCATCCATCCATCCATCCATCCATCCATCCATCCATCCATCCATCCATCCATCCATCCATCCATCCATCCATCCATCCATCCATCCATCCATCCATCCATCCATCCATCCATCCATCCATCCATCCATCCATCCATCCATCCATCCATCCATCCATCCATCCATCCATCCATCCATCCATCCATCCATCCATCCATCCATCCATCCATCCATCCATCCATCCATCCATCCATCCATCCATCCATCCATCCATCCATCCATCCATCCATCCATCCATCCATCCATCCATCCATCCATCCATCCATCCATCCATCCATCCATCCATCCATCCATCCATCCATCCATCCATCCATCCATCCATCCATCCATCCATCCATCCATCCATCCATCCATCCATCCATCCATCCATCCATCCATCCATCCATCCATCCATCCATCCATCCATCCATCCATCCATCCATCCATCCATCCATCCATCCATCCATCCATCCATCCATCCATCCATCCATCCATCCATCCATCCATCCATCCATCCATCCATCCATCCATCCATCCATCCATCCATCCATCCATCCATCCATCCATCCATCCATCCATCCATCCATCCATCCATCCATCCATCCATCCATCCATCCATCCATCCATCCATCCATCCATCCATCCATCCATCCATTAACAGCCATGCTACGTCCTGGCTATGATGAGATTACTTGCCCACGCTCCTAGTGTTATGCCATGCTCACATGGGTCTTATTGCACCCACAGATTGCCGGATCGTTAGCGTGTCCGTTTAGCTAGCGTTCCCGAATGCAGTTGTGGCATGCCTTAGGCATGAAGGAGACTGGGGGTCTCTGCCCTTTCTCCTGTTGTGCACACACAGGGCTTAAAAGCACTTCGGTGCTCCGTGACTCCCCAGCGGGAGCACGTGTTTAATTAATTAATTAATTAATTAATTAATTAATTAATTAATTAATTAATCGGGGTTAACTAATGCTCCTTGACTCCCTAATGGGGGCATTAAAAAAAAAAATTAAATTATAACATGCCTCCGTGGGGAGGTCATGTAGCACATATTCCATGATGGATGGGGTGGAGGAAGCCGCGTGGTCGAACTATACTAACGCTAGGCTATCTAGAAAATCCTAACTACACTACTCATCAAAACGCCTCCTCCGCTTGGGGGGAGGTGGCTTGCCCACAGGGTCGGGCGTGTGCGCCTTGACAATCTAGCTTCTTCCACCGCGTCTTGTCCTGCATGACAGTCCAAAGACGGGAGAGAGAGTGTATGCGGTGCTCAAACTGGGCTGGGACCACTAGGTCGTCCAGCAACATCTGAACGTAGTTGGTGACAGGTTTCCCTACCCTTTTGGGAATGTCCGCGGGGCCAGGCCAGGTCAGAATATGCCGCCCTGGCTGGCCAAGCCGCTGGGGGCCGGCCAGACCAAGGGTGGTGTCGACCTGGCTAGTGCGGGCAAGGTGTCCTACAAATGCTATCCTACGCTGCCTAATCTCGTCCGAAACACGAGGCATGCCATGATACAAAGACTCTGATGACGGACGCTCGGAAAAACCTACGTTAAGGACCTGCCGGAGCATCCTGTAAACTGTGCCGTCGAGCCGAGCTGCCAGTTTGGGTGGGAGGGTCCACGCCTCGGCGCCATACGTGAGCACCGTGAGGACGAGGACCTTGAAGAGCATGCGTTTGCGGTGCCCGTCCAGGCCCTTCGAGCGCCAGTAAGGTGTGAGCGAACGGAGCTTGGCCCAGGCGAGGGCGATGCGGGTGTCCACATCGTCGTCGGTGTCAGGAAGCCAGCTCCCCAACAGCTTGAAGCGGTCGCGGAACGGGACCTCCGTCCCGTCGAGCAGCTAGGCGCGGCAGCGGTGGTTTACTGGAGGCCCCTATCACCATCGCCTCAGTCTTGACACTAATCTCCAACCCCACCGCCCGCGCCTCCAGGCCCAGGCAGTCCAGCCAGGTCTGAATGTGCTCGGGGCTCTCGATGAGGGTGGTATCATCCGCATAAATCAGGTCGGCAAGGCGGGGGCATGAGTTTAATAAATGAATTAAGTAGTTAGTTAATAAATCAGGTTGATTCAGATGAGGTCCCTGCTGGTTCCTTGTGGACTGGCCAGCCACTAGCCAGGGAGATATCTTGTTACATGGTCAGGCCCTTGCCGACCATGTAAGAACGAACCTGTTAGGCGACGCAGTGGCCAACATTGGACATACCGCCATATGTTTGTCTCCGCGATATGATTTTAGCTGACATGCAGAGCACAGACACTGTTGGCGTCATCCGCTCAACCCCTCTTATTCAGACATGGGACCTCGGATATGTAGGATTAGTAGCGTTGCCCAGGCGGACATTGTCAAAGACTACGACCCCCCAGTTGTGGGTCCTAGGAAATTTAACAAGCATGATTGTCTCCTTGTTGATAGGCATTAATTAATCCTTGATGATAGGCATTGCTTGCGTGCAAGAGTAGCTCGAGGCCCATATTTTAGACTACTAGCTGAGCTGTGGACATACATGTAGTTATTGACGTCTTGACGGATATTGACGTCTTGGGGTGACTTCCACTATATCTTCTTTGGGGAATTCAGAGATCCCGGTCCCCCAACATGGACATGAGACTAATTAAAATCAATTAATCAATGTCATGAATAGAGCGCGTTCATGACGTTCAGTCATGAACAGAGCCCTAACCTTAAACACATAAGAAAACAATTATGGCGGGCCATGTGACCAATGTAAGAAGCTTAGCCCCCAAACATATTGTTGTCTCACGTAATGAATCACTTGCTGATCAACAAATCGATGGTTATCTCATAGGCACAATGTACCTCTGACCATCATTGCTGGCCCATGCATGCATGCACCAATGGCAGCCTACATGACACATACATCGCTTATTTGCCATGTAAAAAATGCGACAAAGTGTCCATATAGGTACTCATAGATTAGCACAAATTCCTTAGCACGATGTGGACAACTTTACTTAACGGTGAAAGCCTGTCTCGCCCTTATTGCCTTGAGGGTTCCCGGCGATAGGTCCTGTCTGTTGGTCGACATTTTTCTTTTGCAGCTGGCCATCGTCGGTAGGTATGAATGATCTCGATGCTAGCAATTACGATGATGATACCCGAGGTAGTCTATACCTCGGATCGAGAGCTTCTTCTTGTATGGCAATGCCGGCAGGGCGATGACGGTGACGGCCGTCACCGTCATCGCTCTCGACGGGCGTGATGGAAAGGACCTGTTTGATAGGCGGCAGCTATTTTTAATATAGGTCGTTTACTATTACTCCCAATAAAGAGTTATGAGGTTGGCCCTCGGCATGGCGATCACGGGGCGATGACGGGGCGATGACGGGGCGATGACGGGGCGTTGACGCGCGTGATGAATAGGATCTGTTTGATAGGCGGCGGCTATTGGTAATATAGTTTGTTGATTAAGAGAAGAGTTTAGATGTTGGCCCGTCGAGGGCGATGACGGTGACGGCGTCACCGTCATCGCCCTCGACGGGCGTCATGAATACGACCTTTTTTATATGCGGCGGCTATTGGTAGTATAGGTCGTTGACTATTACTCCGAATAAAGAGTTAAGAGGTTGGCCCTCGGCATGGCGATCACGGGGCGATGACGGGGCGATGACGGGGCGTTGACGCGCGTGATGAATAGGATCTGTTTGATAGGCGGCGGCTATTGGTAATATAGATTGTTGATTAAGAGAAGAGTTTAGATGTTGGCCCGTCGAGGGCGATGACGGTGACGGTCGTCACCGTCATCGCCCTCGACGGGCGTGATGATAAGCCCATGTTTGATATGCGGCAGCTATTGGTAGTATAGGTCGTTGACTATCACTCCGAATAAAGAGTTAACAGGTTAAGGCCCTCGGCCGGGCGATGACGGGGCGATGACGGGGCGTTGACGCTCGTGATGAATAGGACCTGTTTGATAGGCGGCGGCTATTGCTAATATATAGGTCGGATATTTGTGTACCACCCCCCTCCTTCCCACGGCAGGTACGCAGCGACCCGCTGTTGTCCTGGCTGCAATTGTGTATCACTTGTACGGTATTTGTGTATCACTTGTAGCGTATTTGTGTATCACTTGTCCTCCTTCCCACGGCAGGTACGCAGCGACCCGCTGTTGTCCTGCCTGCAATTGTGTATCACTTGTACGGTATTTGTGTATCACTTGTAGCGTATTTGTGTATCACCCTCCTTCCCACGGCAGGTACGCAGCGACCCGCTGTTATTGTGTATCTTGTACGGTATTTGTGTATCACTTGTAGCGTATTTGTGTATCACTTGTACGGTATTTGTGTACCACCACCCTCCATGGCCCATGCAGCCCGGCCCGGCATCGTGCCGTCGCCGACCCGACAACGTTTTCTCGAACAACACGAATTTGAATTTTAGGCACTGGAGCGGCTGGCACGCTAGCGGCACGACCAACGGAACAAGAGAACCGAGAAACTGTGGCCGCCAGGAGGATAAAGGTTTCAAGGCGCATGCGTTTGAGGCTAGCCAGAACCGAATGCGAGGTTTTACTTTATCAAACCGATGTATATCAATGTGGCCAGAATTCTTTTCCAGTTGCGGGGTCGTGTGTCGCCAATTTGTTGTTGGGCCGGGCACTTTAATCGTGATTGCAAGAAGTCAGTTCACGACGCCGTTAGCGTGGCATTTATGTACAGCAATTCATCGTTCGGCTTCTTTATCCTATCGGCAACTCCTCACGACGTGTGAGCGTGAGTCGGCTGTCGTGTGAATGGACACTTTCTGGGAAAGTAAGTCACTAGAGTGCCAATTTCACCGATCGCAAAACATTTACCCAGTTTGGGCAGATAGACCTGGCTGAATACGAGGGCGAGCGGAAGTAATTGTTGATGCATAGCCATCTGCTTCCTGCGCTTTGTAATTGTAATGAGTTGTTCGCAAATCGGCGTCTCTAGCGGTTACTCCTCTGTGCACAGCTGGCTACCAAGAAGACTTCATTGGCAGCCGGACTGCGGATGCGCGTCGTTGGAATATTAGCAACGTCAACATGTTTGCTGCGTTTTTTGTGAAGCTTGTCTAGCCGACTGCATTTGGGAGACTTGGCAAGGTTGCCTCCAATCGTTGAAGTCACAACCTGGGTGTCAATTCACGTTTACTAGCCACGGTCATAGTAACATTCTAATGGCATTTGTCCCAGTTTCAACATGGGTTTTCACTCTGATCTGATGGAGTTAAGGGCCTAGCTCCGTGGTTTTGTGTCATTGTAGCAGTTTAGTCGCCTGCTAACGTAGTGAATCTTCCATCCCACCTCTCCCACCCCCACCCGCACTTCTTGCACTCACAGTCTCTCTCTCTCTCTCTCTCTCTCTCTCTCTCTCTCTCTCTCTCTCTCTCTCTCTCTCTCTCTCTCTCTCTCTCTCTCTCTCTCTCTCTCTCTCTCCTCTCTCCCCCTCTCTCTCCCCCCTCTCTTCCCCCTCTCTCTCCCCCTCTCTTTCCCCCCTCTCTCTCCCCTCTCTCTCCCCTCTCTCTCCCCCTCTCTTTCCCCCTCTCTCTCCCCCTCTCTCTCCCCTTCTCCCCTCTCTCTCTCCTCTCTCTCCTCTCTCTCCCTCCTCTCTCTCTCTCTCTCTCTCTCTCTCTCTCTCTCTCTCTCTCTCTCTCTCTCTCTCTCTCTCTCTCTCTCTCTCTCTCCCTTTCCCTTGGCTGTTGAGAAGGACTGGGGTGAAAAATCCAGACCGTTGGTGGCTGCCTTCAAGCAGGAAGTTTCAAGGATCAACAAGTTTTTGTGAGCTGTCTCATATGGTCACTGCTGCGACAAAGGTGAGTTATCTTGTTTTTCATGCAATTTTTTTGCTGTAGCTAGGTAAGCCGGCCGTTTTGTACTCCTCTTTCTTTTGCTCTCACGATTATTCTTGTTGTGGTTTATATGGTCCCGTTAAGTGGCATGCATTATCATTATCCACATTAGTGTGAGAAACCATCAGCAGTGTTGTAGCTTGCATCTACAACAACAGTTTTTGCTGCCGCCACCACTGCTATTACCAACATAAAGTCATTCTTGCTTTCTAAGCACTCTTTTTCCTCTTGGGCTGTTGGTTGGGATACCAGCCACCCTTGCACGCATAAATTCCAGCACCGGGTGCATGTGAAAACACAACCAAGGCAAGAATGTCCCCCTATCGCAATATCCCACCCACGCAACGCACCCAATGCAGCAAGAATGGGACCACCTTGTTGCCATGAGCTCTAGCACCGTAGCCACCTCTAGCTTTCTACTGTTCCCGTCCATCCTTATTTACACTGGCTGCTTTGCTTGCATTTCTGGCTCAGTGCCAGTTTGCACTTGCTAGCTTGCTAAGACAATAATGCAGCTTGCAAACGGCAAGGGCAAGCACCCGGGTAAGAGCAAAGGCAACCGCACGAGCAAAGGAAAGGGAAACTGGAAGAGCAAGCACAAGGCCAAGGAAAGGATTAAGGCACTTGTGCTTGCCAAAAGGGCAGGCTCAAGGGAAATGACAAGGGCAGGGGCAGGCACAAGGGAAGCGGATAAGGGCAAGGGCAGGCGCAAGGGAAAGAGATTAGGACAAGTCAAGCACGAGGGAACGGACAAGGGCACGGGCAGGCACAAGGGAAAAGATGAAGACAAGGGCAGGCACTAGGGGAAGGATGAGGGCAACGGCAAACACTGGGGATCAAAGGATAGGGGCAAGGGCAGATGCTAGGGTAACAGTTAGGGCAAAGGCAGGCACAAGAGAAGAATAAGGGGCCGTGAAGTATAAGTGGAAATGCGGGTGGCGACATGGGGTTCGATCGGGCCTGCTGATGCAAATGCAGATTTCAACTGCAGTGACAAACTCAAGCGTAGACATAGGCAACGACAAATTCCTTGCATGCGTGCCTTGCTCTTCACCGGCTGGCTCATTTGCTAGTTGTCTAACAGTTTCTACCGATAAACATCACTTGCCATTGTAAGGTCTGCCTTGCTGCCGTGCTAGTGGGTAGCTGGGTGATCGTGCTTGTTCCTTGTCAAGGGAGGGATGCATGTGGAGTAGGTGGGTGGGTGTGCTTGTTCCTTGCCAAGGAAGGGATGCACAAAGGTTAGATAGGTGCACGTGCTTGTTTCTTGTCAAGGGAGGGACGCACAAAGGGTAGGTGGGGGCACATGGTTGTGCCTCGTCAAGGGCGGGATGCACGAAGGGTAGGTGGGGGCATGTGGTTGGTCCTTGTCTTTTCACCGCCCAAGCGATGGCGATGTAGCATGCATTATACATTTATTCGTGCATTAAAAATCACTTTCCTTACAAGCGGCCTTAGCCGACTCCATCTGCCGTTGCCATTTCTCCGTATTGCATTGTCCGGACACGGTTTTTGTGTCGCAGGTCTTCCCCCGTAAAGGCACAAGCTGCCTGCGCGCGGAATTCTGTGCAGACACCTCGGTTTCCAACACGACGGCATCCCGCACATATCGAGCTCTGGATGTACAACATCTTCCCCCGGCGCACTTGCTCCCGGATGGAGCTTCTGTGCGGTGCCGACATCCCCGGAGCTGTCCTAAGCACTGCATGGAAACAGTATTTCAAGCCACGAAGAGAAGCCACGACTTTGATATTGACTTGATATTGTCGTCAGAAGACTTGATATGCTCTTTCTGTGAAGGCGTTGGATTTTTGTGCATGACATGTAATCCTGCATGTAATAATGAAATGGTTTATGAAATAGAAACTTGTCTTGCATGAGCCTTGCTGCAAATGCCATTCATTTTTATTTTTTTTTCCGGGTAAATGGGTGTTAGGGGTTAGGTTGACCGAAATGATAAGTGAAATTCCTTCAGTGAAATTCTAAGTGACATGCGTACTGCAATTCAGAACGACATAGCGACATGATAGTGTAGTACCGGTAGTGTACGCGAGAAGCATACGACGTCGTAACCTACGGGACCGAGTACCGGGATCGTAAACTACCAGGTGGTAAATTACCGTACGTACATTACCACGTCGGAATCTTACCACGTCGTAATCTTACCACGTCGGAATCTTACCACGTCGGAATCTTACCACGTCGTAACTTACCACCTCGTAACTTACGGCGTGGGATCGTAGGTAGGATCTCAGCGATAACTTACTGCGTGGGATCGTAGGTGAGATGTATATAGTAAGAATGAGCCGAGGCGTAATTTACCACCTGGTAATTTACGCCTCGGATCCTTTTTACCACCCTCGGACGAAAAGAATAGTGTCCGTTCCATCCTTATGGAAGCCTTTCAGCAGCACGTGACCCCCCTTGCTGCCGACGTCTCAGCACTGGGCGCCGGCACGATAGCTGCTGAGCTTCCTCACCTTTCCACCAGCGTCGCCTCCACCTCCACTGCCGTTTCCGCCTCCCGTACTGCCGACATCAAAGCCCAGCTCCTCGACCTCGACCAACGCCTTCAAGCCACCGCCACCGCCCTTGAGTGTTTGCATGACACCGCCGGCCTCACCGCCCATGCAGGCGGTGAAGGACATTGCCGGCCCAGCCGGTGACCTGCTGGCCCGGCCAGTGATGTTCCCTCCACCTGGGCGGACTTGCTTAAGCATCATACCACCTCCACCACCTCCACCATCGCGGCACAACTCAAGCAACAAGCCCTCGACCTTCGCGAGGAGGCCGAGCCCGACAAGCGCAGCGACAATGTCCTCGTCAAGCACCTCGACCAGCCGCCGCAGGCGAGACCCCGACGAGCCTTCTCACGGCACTTAAGCGCGACATTCTTGCCCCCATGCAACTCACTGGTGAGCTGCAAATGTCGGCTGTCCGCCTCCCCCGCGCGCGGGGGAAGGCTGGCCCGGCACCTGCGCTCCTCACCTAGTACATGGGGGACAAGCTGGCGTTCCTTATAAATGCCGCAAGAAGCTCTCGGAGACTCGCTTCACGCTGGACGACGACTTGACCCTGGCCCAGCAACAGATGCGACGCGAGCTATGCGGCCGACCTACCTTCAGCTCCGGCAGCGCGCAGGGGGGAAGCCGGTGTACTGGTGGAGGGGGGCGGTCATCCACGTTGACCACAAGCCCTGCATGGCCTGAGGCCCCTCCTGCCACCTCAGACTTGGGAACATATACCAGTAGTGTATATTATAGTCAGGCTTAGCCTAGCATGTGGCCCACGCGCATGTGCGCCCGGCCATAATAATGGCCCCCATGGATGATGCCTTCAGTATTTAGCTACGCCATGCCTACAATGGGACCTCCCATGGATGTCAGTGCAGTCAGCATTTAGCCATGCTATGCCTAAGCAGGGAGCTACTCTCTGCTGAGATGCCATGTGTACACCAGCTATAGCCTAGCCACATACCTTCCACCCCATATGTCATGCAGGCCTTCTAGGCCCTCTCCTCAAGCCGCCTTGTGTGCTTGCATGCTTGTTTAGGAGGCATGAACCATCATGGCGGTGCAGGTACACCTTGTGCACCCAGAGCAGGTGATAGTTGTACATCCTACACCTGCAGGTTGTCGCCCTGATTGTATTACAAACCCATAGATGCCCCTTTCTCAGGGCTATGTCGGTTACATATGCTCCCCACGGAGCTATGATTTTAATTAATTAATTAATAGCCTTAGCTTAGTCCAATTGTACAGCCATGCTACGTCCTGGCTATGACCAGATTCCTTGCCCACGCTCCCTGTACGTTATGCCATGCTCACATGGGTCTTATTGCACCCACATGCAGACTGCCGCCGGGATCGTTAGCGTGTCCATTTAGCCAGCGCGCCCGAATGCAGCTGTGGCATGCCTTAGGCATGAAGGAGACTGGGGGTCTCTGCCCTTTCTCCTGTTGTGCACACACAGCCCTGGATTAAAAGCACTTCGGTGCTCCGTGACTCCCCAACGGGAGCACGAGTTTAATTAATTAATTAATTAATATAGGTAGGCTGACGCATAGCGTAATAATGCTACAAAGGCGAGGTGGCCGGGCCCAAGACGTCGGCTGAGGCGCAAGCTGATGGCTACAAGGTGCCAGAGCTAATTGAAGGTACTATAACGCTGCCAAACACTGGCAGCCAAGCTAGACGGCACGGTAACCCGGATGCTCCGACAGGTCCTGAATGTCGGGTTTTCTCAGCGTAGGTCATTAGAGTCTTTGTATCACGGTATGCCTCGTATTTCGGATGAGATTAGGCAGTGAGCGTAGGATAGCATTTGTAGGACATCTTGCTCGCACCAGCTGCAGGTCGACACCGCCCAATTGGTCTGGCCGGTCCCCAGCGGCTCGGCCAACTGACCAGGGCGGCATATTTTGACCTAGCCTGGCCCCAAGAACATTCCTAAAAATTAAGGTAGGGAAACACGCCATGACCTATACCCAGATGCATGTTGCTGGACGACCCGGTCTAGTATAGTGGTCCCAGCCCAGTTCGAGTACCGCATCCACTCTCTCTCCCGTCTTTGGACTGCCATGCAGGACAAGACGCGCGGTGGAAGAAGATTGTCAAGGCGCACACGCCATGCAGCCCCTGTGGGCAAGCCGCCTCCCCCCAAAAGGAGGAGCCGTTTTGATGAGTAGCGTAGATAGGCTTTTTCTAGACTAGATATAGCTTAGAGTTAGGTTAGTTCGATTACGCGGCTTCCTCCACACCAACCATCCAACCTGGAATATGTGCTACATGATCTCCCAACGGAGACATGTTATAATTTAATTTAATAACGCTGCCAGGGCGCTAATATCATTTCAAGTGCTGTAATGCCTAAGCTATCCCATAATCGATTGCCCCCATCTAGACAACTAGCTTGAGTGCTCTATCCCGGGGGGGGCTGGCCACAGTTTCTAGGTTGACATAAAGGTCCCCGCCCCGCCAGTACACTTGGGGCTTCTCGGGTTGCATGCATGGTCTTGTGCATGGCGGATGTAGTCGGGCCACTGATCGCGGCGTTGCTGCTGCGGGGCTGGCGTCAGGTCGTCGTCAGACCAGGAGGTGTTCACCAGCTTCTTGTGGCGAGAGAGGAACTGGAACTTGGGCTGTGATGTCGCTAGCTGAAGGTGAGGACCACTGGAGGGGGGCCACCCTTGTCCCGTGGATGGGCTGTTGGGGCACTGAGGCGGTAGGCACCCTGCAGTACTGATGTGCGGCCGAAAGCTCGAAAGTAAAGGGGCCGGGCGGCTATCCCAATATTTATGTTGCAAGAAGACATGCAACCATGCAGCGCAGGCCAGAAATCGGGAGAATGTGTATGTCAGTGTATGCATCCATTCATTTTTGCCTAGCTGTGCATGCCAACATACCTAGTCACGTGCACCGCTAACGCACGGTACAAAACTGACCAGCCATATACTGACCAGCCATATAGCCTTAGCTTAGTCCTTGCGCCGCCCCCACCCCTGCTCCCAGCCGCCGCCGCCCGCCCGGCCGCCCTGGCCGGCCCCGCTGGGCCCCCTGCCCCGCCTAGGTCAGCGGCGGACTACCTAGTCCCCCCGCTGGTCGGCCCACTGGGCGACCCGTCTGACATGCCTCCTTTCACCTCTCGCGAGGCCGTCACGGAGGCGGTCCAGCGCCTGCGTTATGACGCAGCCACCGGCTCTGACGAGATTCCGGCCCGGCGCAGTTGTAAAACTTGCAGCCGAATTCGAGGACACAGGTGTTATGCTGCTCTTCCGGGACATCTGCAACCGCCTTCTGCTGTCGTCGCAACCACCTCCAGCGGCCTGGCAACGTACACAGTTTTCGCACGATGCTGTACAAGAACAAGGGGTCGCCTGCCGACCCCGGCAACTACAGAGGGGTGTGCATTCAAAGTGCCCCCCTCAAGCTTCTTATGCGGCTCATCCTGAACCGCCTGCGCACGGCCCTGGACGGTCACCTCATGCAGCGAGACTCAGCACGGCTTCCGTTCAGGTCGCAACACAGTACAGGCGCTCTTCGCTACTCGCCGACTGGTGGAGGAACTGCAACGCCTTCAGCCTGGTGAGTCCCCTTTGCACGTTGTGCTGGTGGACTTCATCAAAGCCTTCGATTCGGTGTTCTGGCCTGCGCTTTGGGACATCCTCGAGTTGTTCCGGATCCCCCGCCCCCTGATTGCTGTCATCCGCCACCTGTATGAAGGCCGTCCACCACTTCGGTGCGCACTTCTTACGGGACCACGCCCCGGCCCATGCCCTTTACAGAAGGGTGTAGTGGCAGGGCTGCGTGCTCTCGCCCGGCTACCTGTTCATTATTGTTGTCGAATACGTAATGATTCAGGCGCGCAAGCGATTTGCCCGCATCGTGGGCAGGGAACCAGGAGTGCAGGTTGCTAAAAAATTCTGGCATGGCGGTGCGGACACGGAGATTCGGCTGGCAGACATCATCTACGCAGACGACACCACCCTCTTCGAGGACACTGAGCATGTGCAGACATGGCTTGACTGCCTGGCTCTCGAGGCCCGTGCAGTGGGGCTTGAGGTCAGCAAGAAGACAGAGGCCCTGGCGCGGTTGGGCTCACCAACCCACCGCCGCCCCTCTTTCTCCTAGACGGCTCTCGAGTCCTGTATCGGGACCGCGTTAAGCTGCTGGGCAGCCTGCTCCCCAGCTGCGAGGTTGATGTGGACCATCGCATCTCCCTCGCCTGGCACGCTTTACGCCAGTACCGGGCCCTGTGGCGCAAGCCCCTGGGCAAGATCGAGAAACAGGACCTGTTCAAGGTCCTCGTCCTTCCTGTTCTCACGTATGGAGCCGAGACGTGGACCGCCTCACCGCCGACCTGGCCCGCAAGCTGGACGGCGCGGTCACCAGCATGCTGCGATCCATTTACAGAGTAGGATATGCTGCTCATGTCCGTTATGAGGCCCCTGTACCAGGGCATGCCCTATATCACCAGCACCATTAAGCAACGACGCCTGCAGCTAGTAGGGCACCTAGCTCGCACCAACCAGGTAGACACCTCACGTGGCCCCCCCGCAGGACTGCGACCAGCCCAGCCTGGCCGGCACCTCCTGACGTGGGCTGGGCCCAGTGATGTTAGACGCCACAAGGCCCGCACCTTCAAAGAACAGCTAGTAGAGGACATGGGGGGCCTAGGCCTCTCCGTGATTTGGAAGAAGATGATGGACCAGGCCAAGTGGGCCCAGGTCATAGAGGACAACGAGCCCGGCCCCCCCAGTGGG
This sequence comes from Mesostigma viride, assembly GCA_009746045.1. Classification (NCBI taxonomy): domain Eukaryota; kingdom Viridiplantae; phylum Streptophyta; class Mesostigmatophyceae; order Mesostigmatales; family Mesostigmataceae; genus Mesostigma; species Mesostigma viride. The sequence continues at coordinate 4,136,870 of RPFO01000026.1, forward strand.
GAAGCGCCCGCATGTGCAATCTCGTGGAAGGCACGCCAGATAGCCCCCTAGGGCAGCGTGCGGCTGCCTAGATAGATGTTGTAGTTAGAATGTTGTTAGATAGATGTAGTATGTAGCCGATGTAGATAGACTAGACCGGTAGGACTGTTTGCACCCATCCATCCATCCATCCATCCATCGGGGTTAATGCTCCGTGACTCCCCAACGGGAGCACGAGTCTAATTAATTAATTTACGAGTCTAATTAATTAGTCCTTGTACAGCCATGCTACGTCCTGGCTATGCTCAGATCACTTGCCCACGCTCCTTGTTATGCCATGCTCACATGGGTCTTATTGCACCCACAGATTGCCGGACCGTTTAGCGTGTCCGATTGCAGCTGTGGCATGCCTTTGGCATGAAGGAGAATGGGCGTCTCTGCCCTTTCTCCTGACAGTTGTGCACACACAGGGATTAAAAGCACTTCGGTGCTCCGTGACTCCCCAACGGGAGCACGAGTTTACTTAATTATTCCATTCATTGCAGTTACGTCACTTTCACGCTGATCGAGTTTTCTTGCGTACCGGCCCTCGGCAGCATTCACTTTCAGTACTGTACTTGCTGCCTCAAGGTCCTGGTCCTCACGGTGCTCACCTATGGCGCCGAGGCATGGGCACTCACGGACACGCTGGCCACACAGCTGAACGGCACAGTAACCAGGATGCTCCGCCAGGCCCTGAACGTAGGGTTTTCCACACATAGGTCATTAGAATCTTTGTACCAGGGTATGCCTCGCATTTCGGACGAGATTAGACAGCGTAGGATAGCATTCGTAGGACTGACAATGTCTTGCTCGCAACATGCAGTCAGGTAGACACCGACCTCGGTCTGGCCGGCCCCCAGCGGCTTGGCCAGCCAGGGCGGCATGTCCTGACCTCAGTGGCCTGGCCCCAAGGACATTCCTAATTAAAAGGGTAGGTATTAAACATGTCATGACCGACCCACAGTATGGTTGTTAGCTGACCTAGTGGTCCCGGCCCCGTTTGAACATCGCATTCACTCCCTCTCTCTTGCTTGGACTGATATGCAGAACAAGAAGAGGTGGAAGACGATGGTCCAGGCTCACACGCCAGCCCCTGTGGGCAAGCCCCCTCCCCCCAAGAGGAAGGGGCGCTTTGCTTAGTAGAGTAGCCGGTAGGGTTTTCTAGATTAGATTAGCTTAGAGTTAGATTTGTTCGGTTTCGCGGCTTCGCCCACCTCCATCAATCCAGCAAGATATGTGCTACATGTTCTCCCAACGGAGTCATGTTATAATTTAATTTAATTTAATACAGATCAGCTTCTGACCTCATGGTCCCAGCTCAGTTCGAACACCGCATTTCCTCCCCCTCTTTAGCTTGGACTGCCATGCAAGACAAGAAGAGACGTCAGACAGGTATCCTTGCCCATACACCAGCCGCTGTGGGGAAACCCTCCACCCAGGAGAAAGGGGCGCTTTGCTGAGTAGAGTAGTTTGGATTTTGGTATATTAGTTTAGAGTAAGCTTGTCCGCGGCTCCGTTCACCCCCTTCCACCAGCAAGGGAGTGCAACATTATCTCCCGCTGACACATGTTATAATTTAATGCAGTCTCTGCGTGTGAGCAGTCTAGCACTGTTGACATCGTGGTCACCACTTTTACCCTACAATGAGACCACGTACATGTTGACAACTGCGGAAGTTGTGAAGTGGTTAATATCAAGCAGACAACCAGCACCGGCCAGAAGTCGGGAGACTCCGGACCTTGGTAGCTTGATCCTGCCATTATCTTGACCGTGTTTTCGAGTCATTCAATGAATATGAATGGAGATGGAAATGAATTGGTTACTATTGACATAGTACGAATATGGCAAGTATGGCTATCTTAAAAGCCTGATGGATGATACAAGATGTGCATGGAGTAGTTTGTATGTTCCCTACCATGAATGTACAATATCAGACTGCATAAGTTAACGGCCCACAAACTATATGCTATCTGCTCATCTTGTGACTCCTATATTCCTGTACAGAATGATACAAATATGAACAATTCTCTGTTGCCAAGCTTTGAGCTTCGGCCTCTGCCTTGTGCTAGTTTCGTTGATCCAACCAGCAGGGATCACCAAACCAGCAAAGCCATCACCCTTGGCAGACTCGAGAAGGAGGTTTACTTTCCAATTGAGTCAAACACCTCCTTGGCCTTCCCCTTCACATCCTCAATGAGGGCCTCCCGCTTGTCGGCAAACAGGAGATAGGTGTATGTGAAGTACTGCAGGTACACAAACAAGCAAAAACCAAAAGCACACACACAGGACAAGTAGCAAAACAAATGAGCCAACTTGTTTACAACCCTTGTACAGGTGTTTGAAACCTGATCAGACAATCAGGACTACGTGAGCTGGAGGGATCAGTCCCACTTCATTTATAATTGCCAAGTTCTTTCAGGTCCTTCAGGACCTACTGCAAGGTAAACCACTAAGATAGCACACAGACAGCACATTGCATAGACGCGTTATAGTAGCTGCAAGCTGAGCTTTGTAAGGAACTTAACAAACGCAAGCGACAGAGGGAAAGGGCAGAAGTCAGGTGAACAAGGGATCAACCAAAACCAACTAAGCGAGGAAACGGGCCAAAGTCGAGACTTACCGCAGAGTAGGCAAGGCCGATAAGCTCGAAGAAACCACCTGCAAGGGGGACATGGTTCACCGTGTCCAGGACTTTGCTGGAGATGAAGGTTCCCGCGAGAAACACGCCAACCGCAGCAAGGACAGCGGGCTTGTTCTCGGTCTCCTCCCACTGCGTGATAACATCGATAACGGTAAAGAAACGAGGGTTTCGTTATTCAGATGCAAGACGTGATTTAGATTTACCACTGCGCACCCTGCCGTTGTAACTGAGGGAGATGAATCTTGCCGCCATGTTATGTCAGCTGAAAGACCGCGAATTGCAAACAAGTCTAACGAGGTTTGAGATTGGAGTAGTATGGGTGAACGAGGCGCAAGCTGTTTACCTTGGCACTCAAATCCGCGGCAACCTTGGAGGTATCGAAGCTCTTCACGAGGTCCTTGGCCTTGCTGGTAATATCACCGACGTTGACGCTGCTCAAAGTTTCTTTGACGTCAAATCCGCTCTTGGCAGCCATAGAGACGACTGCGGGTAGTCGATCGCGAGGTTCCAAACACGTAGCATTAGATGCATCATCAAGCTTGGTTAATTATTACGAAATCGTCGCAATCCTGAAATAAAAGAGTGAGACACGAGAGTGAGCCAAATCAACCCTTCATCACAGTCACAAAGGCAGTGAACGTCGAGTTCAAAACATCCTGCGGCGACCACCCAAGAAACTGAAGAGCTGACACGGATGCAGCGCACACTTTACCTCGACGAGTAGCAATTCCCGACTTGGCGGGCTTCCTGCCATTTGCTTGCAGGGAGCGAGCGCTAAACGCGTTCACGGCCTTCAGGGAGAGAGCCACGGAGGTTGGTGCAACAAGGGCAGCCATAGTCGCAGAGGGGGATGGCAAGGTTGCGAGAGAAGCGAAATTAGTCGGCAGATTGCTAGGTTTCGAATGGCAGCGAGCTCCAATTTATTTTTTTCCCTCAACGCCAAACGGCGGTAGATTCAATTCTCGGGCTGGCGTTCAGAAGCGAACCGAGATGCCAAACTGTCGCCAGCAAAGACGATAATTATGAGCCATCATTTGATTCGCTACCAGTCACACGGATCCCACCTTGTGCCTAGTAATGACACTTTAGAAACCGTAAAGCAAAAAATCTTGTCGCTTTTTCGGTTATAGCCTGGTCTTTTCTAGCTGGCGCGAAAGCTGGCCGTTACCTACCCAGTCCCGTCGAGATTGCCGCCTTGCCATCTCATCGAGATTGCCGGCAAAGTAATTCCAGAAATTGCCGCGTGGACATATATTTAGTGTTCGGCGTCGCGCCCAAAATGGCTCATCACGTGACGAGAAATGACCGATACAAAAGCAAGTTAAGTAACCCGTTGACTTGCCAGTTGCCAGATCAGATGCTATCAGGTGGCTGGACAGGGATTTGGAGCCCTGCAGAAACGCCACCGACCGTTGTGTTGTGGCGCGTACAGTAGACATTATGTATTTTGTCGCCGCGCCAGAAATCACGCTACCTAATCTGGTCGGTCCGAGCTCCGCTTTTCGCGACCGGCAGCCGGCAAGCGGCAGTAACGCCAGTAAGCATTCCGCGCCGCGCAGATGACCCAGCCTGCACAAGAAGAGGTGCCACGTGGAATTTGCCTAACGGGGTTCCTGTGGTTGTCGGCAGAATAATTTCGTGACGCAAGAAAGAAGGGCCAGACGAAGAAGAAAAACAACGAAGACGAACTACAACGAAGACGCAACCTTTCGCTCCTCGCCGTCTCTGTCGGTGCCGTGGGACAGCGGGATCGCCCTAATATCGCCATCAGGCTGCGTCGAGCTTTCATGTCCTGGGAGTTTCTCTTAAGGCTTCTGTAATGGCCAGATCCAAAGACCAAAATTCCCGTACATGGACGAGGTAATGTTGTAAGCTTTTTGCTCGGGAGACGCTGTAAAGTGCTGGCACGATTATTAGACCTACGACAGTTTAGCGTTCTTAGAGCAGTTTCTATGATGTTGCGAAAATTTATCGCAGCCGTTCTCACCTTGTCTTCCATCTTTCCGAGACTCATTATTCCAATCAAGGGTATGTTACGTAGTTTCTTGCATGATCCCGATGCTATCTATTCTGCAGGGAAAGCCGGCATTGCCTCTGTACCTGGTCTCTTTGTCGTGTCAATGTGACTTCGCAGTGTATCGAATTTCGTTATCTAAGCTGTCCGCGCTGGCCTTTCGATAGGCATGCTTCTAGTTTCTCGGTCGGCAGCTATTTAGCAAGTAATTGGCACTCCCTGAAAGGTTTTACGCTGGCCTTTCGATAGGGATGTTTCTAGTTTCTCGGTCGGCAGCGCCTATTTCGCAAGTAATTGGCACTCGCTGTAAGGTTTTACGCTAGTTGGAGCAATTGAACGTAAAAGCTTTTCACCGAGAGGGCTAGCGCTGGAATAACAGCTATGTGCGACCGTGGTTAATTTTGCAACTGCCAGCTCGCGATTGGTCGACGCGTGTGTACCGCATCACCTCCTGCCTAGCATGTGCTCTGCGGTGCGCAAGCAAGCAATGTGTGGCTACTGCCATATCCGCGCGTGCACATCCCCATTCCTTTCGCAAGCCGTGGCCCACAAGTCTTTACCGCATTATTCACAACGTGCGATATTCGAAGTTGCTTTGCGCAAAGCGGTATCCTGATATGAGTTGCATACAGCTATGTTCCTTAGAATCTTGGCGATTGTTAATGCCGCCAATGATTCCTACCTCGTGCCATCAACCCATTGCCATGCGCCCGCCCACGTACGCATACCCACCGAGCCACCTACGCATCCATTACCGCCCTCAACCTCGGTTTTCGGCTTGCAATCCCGTGACACGCCCAGTACGGGTGTCGGAAAAAGTTTAGCCATGATGTCCTGTCACTGGGCTTCAGCACGCATGAGGAGTCTGCGATGCATGGTGGTAGCAGTTAGCGCGGATATGCAGTCAGACCAGCACATTCACGAGAAGTATACCCACTTCTTCCTGAAATAATACTTCACTTGCTTGGCAGCCTTGCTAAATATGACCACCTTTCTGTTCTTGTTTCAATTCTCCCCCCGCCGCCCCATGTGCGATGCGTCATTGCAGCCGGCTGCGATTACTATACCAACTGCGCCGCGTGCGTCGCCGACACCTCCTGCGGGTGGTGTGGCAACGACCCCTTCCACCCGGGGGGATTTGGGTTCACAGTCAACGTACGTAAGCATCGAACAAGGAGGGTTGCGTTCGCTGTCAATATTTTTGAAACACCGCCTGAGGAGGGTTGGGTTTGCGGTCAATGCACATAAACATCATTGAGGTGCATGGCCACATGACTCTGCCACCCCTATCTCTTTGGGCTCGCTGGGCATGCCCCCTTCCGTAGGTGTCCATGCACCTTTCTACTTCCCGAGTGGCCCGGTGGTTCAAAACCATCATAACCTCAGCTGTGACATGAAGAAGAAACTTGTCATAAGCATAACCTCGAAATAAGGAACTTGTCTCTAAGCATAGCCTCAATCCTGACCGTGACCAGAACAGGAGACTTGTCTTCTTATCGTGCTGCCACTGGTTGATGGCAACCAGCTACTGGCAGGGTGACCACAATAACGGCACACAGTTCCAGACCATCCCCGATTGCCTGATCAGGATCAACATCTTGCCTCCTCGTCATGCTGCCACCCGTAACTAGCTGAGATTGGTTTTCTGGCAGGGTGACCACAACGGCGACAGGGAGTTGTACATCATGCTCAATCATAAGGAGTCGTAGACCATCCCCCATCGCCTGACAAGAATGAGATGTGTGTCCTTGTTTACTGCCGCCTGTTCACTGGCAGGGTGACCACAATGATGGCAGGGAGTTCTCCCCCGCCCTCGCCATGCTGGGGGGCGTCGGCAAGGCACGCAACAGGGAGCCCGGGAGCACGCTGGTGGAAGGGCAGAGTACGTGTTTACTAAGTTTAATAGAAAATTTCAACATAGTAATAGATTACTCTATTACAGTATCTCTGCTGTGACTAGAGAACGCAGTCAGTTCTCTATCACTATACAGCATAGTAATAGAGAATAGCATAGCGGAATGCTCAAGCTGTAGGAGTGTTCCCTATAGGCGCTGTTGCTGGAAGCACGCCAGAGGAGGGGCGGACTCCGTGGTTCTCACTGTGAACAGAGCTCGGTACGGCAGCATGTTCAACCGCACTGGGATACCGTTTGGTCGATGCTGCCGGACGCACGTTGGTGGGACGGCAGAGTTCATTTTACATAGGATGGGAAAGTCCGGTATAACTGTGAAGTATAGTATAGCAGTGATAATATAGTATTTAAGTATGGTATAATCGTGCTGTTTAATAGTGACGTATAGTATAATCGCGAAGTATAGTATAATGGTGAAGTACGCTATATCAGTGAAGTATAGTGCAATGGCGAAGTATACTGTAATCGTGAAGTATACTATATGGGATACTGAAGCAAATAGCTTGTAGTCTCCTGTGGGTATCCCAAAGGAATCGCATGAAGGAACGAATGCCGAAACGTACTAGTGTGCGTTTTGGTCGCTGCTGCCCATGCGTTGCATGCCTCCTCACCAGTCACCTCACTTACCCCCATGCGCTGCATGCCTCCTCACCAGTCACCTCACTTACCCCCACTGCCGCTCACCAGACACATCGCAGTGGAGACACCATCTGCTCCCTCCAGTTGCACGGCCCCCGCTACTTGGAAACCTACCAGGACCCCCCCGCTACTGGGAAACCTACCAGTAAACCCCCGCTACTGGGAAACCTACCAGTAAACCCCCGCTGCTAGGAAACATTACACCCCACTAACATCAACTCACGCCCCCATCTATGTAAACTTGCTCCCACCCTTGCTGCACAGACACCATTTTCTGCCGCCAATCCCACGACTTCACTACACTACTACTGAACCCCACAAGTATCCATGCCCTGGTACTAGGACCTAGATAGCTTACACAATCCATTCCATCCCATGTTCCCCTCCCACTGAGGACTTATGCTCACGCATGTGACGCAGTCACGTGTCTATTAATTAATTAATTAATTAATTAATTATTAGTGTTAGTGTTAATTAATTAATCCATGCCAACCATGCCAACCATGCCAACCATGCCAACCATGCCAACCATGCCAACCATGCCAACCATGCCAACCATGCCAACCATGCCAACCATGCCAACCATGCCACTCTTGCACCGTAGACACGATCTTTTCCCTCCAGTTCCGCGGCCGAGCCTCGTCCACCAACCCCTTCTCCCTGCGCGTCGCGGTCGGAGGCGTCGCCTACGAGCTGGAGGTGAAGGCTGTGTATAGCGATGAGCTGATGGAGTTGATGCTGCCGCCGCCGGTGGATTTCCTGGTGTTCCAGTCGTTCACCCTGGGAACACCCAGGGGCACGGGTGGGCTCCAATTTGGTCCGCCTTCATCCGAGGTGGGTTTTGTTTGGGGGGTCAGGCGCCTGGGTTCACTTGCGTCAACGCGGTCTGCGCATCGTTCTTCATTCTTAGCTTTCGAGAACATTTTTAGCTTTCGTGAATAGGTTAACTGCTTTGCCAATCCTTTCATAGTCAACGTTGTAGAACACATTGGTGACACATTGGTTATCAAGGAGACAACCAGCGCAGGCCAGAGGTTATGTGTGCTTCCAACCCTTTCCGGCCAACCCATCTTTCTCTCCGACCATGATCCAGTGCCAATCCCACCCTATCCCTGCATTACGCAGTATCCCGAGTACCACATGATCCTATATCCATCCATACAATAGTATAATAATGTCCCTAGTACCACATGATCCTATATCCATCCATACAATAGTATAATAATGTCCCTAGTACCACATCATCCTATATCCATCCATACAATAGTATAATAATGTCCCTAGTACCACATCATCCTATATCCATCCATACAATAGTATAATAATGTCCCTAGTACCACATCATCCTATATCCATCCATACAATAGTATAATAATGTCCCTAGTACCACATCATCATATATCCATCCATACAATAGTATAATAATGTCCCTAGTAACACGTGATAACATATCCATGGCCTCAGCACCCGTTGCTCTGCCCACCAGTCCTGACCCATGCTGCCCAGCACCGCATGATGTCCCGCCCATGGTCTCAGGACCCCAACCCTTTACGGTGGCGGCTGCCTTGGCCACTGTCTTATCGCTTTTCTTGCCTCTCTCTTCGTCTCATTCTTTCCCCCTTCTTTTCTGGCCTCCTTGCCAGGTGCTGCTGGAGCCGAGTGCCTCCCTGGAGCAGCGCACGGTCGTCTGTGCTGCCGGCAACGATCTGCCCAACACGCCGGCGCCCACTGCATCGTGCAAGTTTGCAAAGGAGCTGAGGCCAGGGTCAGTGCTGGGGTGCTGAGCTTGAGATTGGTAGATTAGATTAAATCAGAAGGTGCTTTGAGGCCTTCTGTTAAACTGTTTCGGCCTTGCAAATTTGCAGGTGTTTACTGCCCTATACGCACAGACAAGCGCGCACACAGAAACATGCACACAATCTCTCTCCCTCTCTCTCTCTCTCTCTATGTCTCTCCGTCTCTCTCTCTCTCTCTCTCTCTCTCTCTCTCTCTCTCTCTCTCTCTCTCTCTCTCTCTCTCTCTCTCTCTCTCTCTCTCTCTCTCTCTCTCGCTCGCTCGCTCGCTCTCTCTCTCTCTCTCTCTCTCTCGCTCTCTCGCTCTCTCGCTCTCTCGCTCTCGCTCTCGCTCTCTCGCTCTCTCGCTCTCGCTCTCGCTCTCGCTCTCGCTCTCGCTCTCGCTCTCGCTCTCGCTCTCGCTCTCGCTCTCGCTCTCGCTCTCGCTCTCGCTCTCGCTCTCGCTCCCCCTCTCGCTTCCTCTCTCGCTTCCTCTCTCGCTCCCCCCCCACACCCCACCCCGGTTCACACGCACACACACACACACACTCACACACTCACACACTCACACACTCACACACTCACACACTCACACACACACACACACTCACACACTCACACACTCACACACTCACACACTCACACACACACACACACACTCACACACTCACACACTCACACACTCACACACTCACACACTCACACACACACACACACTCACACACTCACACACTCACACACTCACACACTCACACACTCACACACTCACACACTCACACACACTCACACACACACACACACACGCACACACACACACACACACACACACACACACACACACACACACACGCGCGCGCGTGCATGCTTACCCGCCCAACTCTTATCCTGTCGCCTGCAACCCTGTACTCCTCTTCGCCTGGCTTTTTTCCTTCCTTTCCCCCCACCCACCCACCCACCAGCTACCTGCTCGTGGTGGACTCCGTCTACCCGCCCGTCGTGCGCACGGTCACCGAGATCATCAGCGACACCGAGATGGTTGTCAACCGGGACTTTGCCGAAGGGGACTTCTTCGACGTTGACACGCCGCTGCCCCATAGTGATGGCCCGCTCGCACCCGAGGGGGGGTGGACCTATATCCCCGCGCCGCCTCGTGTGGGCAAGCGGGCGGGGGGCGTGGGGGTGATCGAGAGCCACTGGGACCAGATCAGTGACGCCAAGGTGAGCGATTTTTGCTGTCTTGCATATGCCCCCCATGCCCCCCATGCAGGGCTTGGGCGCTACCCACTCCTTTTTCATATGCCTTTCCATACGGCTGAATTTTCTTAATTCTTCTTCATTCTATTCCTTCCTGCTTTATCTTCGGCTCCCTGCTTAGTGGACACCCAAATGCACAGGGTGCGGGCACGCCATCGACCTCTCTGAAACTTTCCCTGCAGCTGCTTATTCTTTAATTCTATTCATTCTTTCTTTCGTCCATTCTTTGCATTTTTCCTTCTATTCACTCCGTTCACTCTATTCACTCTTTCCTTCTATCCATTATTTGGTACTAATCCCCGTCCCACTACGCAGGGCTCTGGCGCGATTGATGACGGCAACATCGACCGCATGAGCGGAAGCGGCACGCTCCGCCAGCACCGCATAGTGGGGCGGGGCACCCGCTTTGAGGGCCAGTTTGGGTACCAGCTGTCGTGGGCGGGGACGGGAAGCGGGGGATACTATGGCCTTGGGTGAGCTATAGTGACCGCGGCATGAGCGCCCTGACAGGCCTACAAGCCTACAACATGCATCATGGACGGTGCAGGCTGCATAGTCTCTTTTCTTTCCTCCAGTGAACTTTTACTTTTTTAAATGAATTATTATTATTATTATTGTTATTATTATTATTATTATCTTTTTCCTTATGTTAATGAGTGGTGAGTTGGGTAGGCAGGGAGATTAGGGGTGTCGGGGCTTCTCACAAATTGCCAGTCACAAGCTTCAGCGAATATGCTGAGTAGATGTGACATGGGCGGTCGGAGAATGAAATGCCATGCTTTTGGCACTTGGTGTCATGCGTGGCGTGCAGTGGGCTAAATATGCGGCAGCCTCACTTTGAGATTCCAACGAAACTTGCCTTTGTGCAGCGCAGCACGTTGGTGTGATTGGCAGATGTCCTTCTAAGAGGGACGTCAGAGGCAATAACTGTAAGAAGCTTGGCTTGGGGGATTGGCTTGGCTTTGTGAGACGCTTTGGTTTGACTGTACACGCGTTCTGCCACCTTGCCGTAATTGTGTTGGCGCACTATGCCCTCCTGCCATTCCCCCTGCCCTTCCCCCGCCACCTGGCGCGTCCCAGGCCGTGGGTATCTGTCAAGATCGGCAACGACTGGGAGACGCAGAAGGTTGTGCGGCTGGGCAGCAGCGGGTCCTACGCCGAGTACATCATGGTGGGTATACTATATGATCACTATATGATCAGGAGCAGTAATAGCTTGATCAGGAGTCACAGTAACGCCAATGCGCCAGCTGGCGGGTGCTACGCCGGGTACATCATGGTGGATAAAATGACAAGTAGTGTGGACGCACACATTTTCTAGATGCACACCAGCTTTAGCATTTTTCACACATACCATATCCCTCTTCCTCCACCTGCCCCCCCCCCCCCCCCCCCAACACACACACATACACCAAGGGGCTACCTCCATTTTTCTCCCCTGTCCCAACCCACCCCAGCCCTACCTCCACTCCCACACCTGTCCCAATCCCTACTGTCGCGCCCACCGTTGGTCCTTGCATCCCCTTTCTTCCCCCCCCCCGCCCTTCGACAGGTGCTTGAGAGTTACTTTTCCCACTCGCATCCGTAACCCTACCCCTTTCTCCGAGGAATGTCGTTGCTCAGTTTAATGACCTCTTCCTCTTTCCCCCTCCCTGGCCAGGTGGTAGTATTTCTTAGAATTAGGATTGATTCGATAACTCTTCCTATCAGTGCGCTTGGTCACTGTAAGTCCATTGTCCCCTTCTCTTTCCTTTCTGTCCCTGGCCAGGTGCTGGAGAATTCTTTCTCCTTGTAATGCTCTTTCTCACCCTAGCTCCCGTTTTCCTTCTTCCATTTCCCTACCAGGTGCTGGAAAACTCCTTCTCGGAGCCTCTCCTACGCCAGACGCCGTTTGAATGGCACACCATGCTCATGCCCGGGCTCGGCCGCATCCGCTCCATCGGAAAACGCGTCATCGCCGAGGAGTGGGCGACTGGAAGCGCGACGGGCGCGTACGGGAACACACGCTTCCTCTCGCAGCTGCGCACTGGATTCACCATAACCGCCGCGGGGCAGACCCGTACAGTGAACGCGATCGCGTCGGACGTCGAGCTCTCCATCGACCGCCCGTTCACCAACGGGAACCGAGAGTTTCTTCCCACCGCCAACTCCACAGCAAAGGCCTCCCATTTGCTCGTCCGGGGCCTCTCCCGCGGCCTCCCCCTCTGGCCGCGTGGCGTCACAGTAGAGGTCATCGTGACCTCCGAGACCTACCCCCCGAAATTCAAGTACCGCCTCTGGTGGAAGAGCTTCTGCCACACGGATGATGGGGATGGCAACTCGGATGACGACTCGTGCACCGATGATGATGTGGCGGGGGGCAGCATCGATTGCGGCATCGTCATGCAGTGGGACGAGTGGGTGGAGCTGAGGGACACGGAGTTGGAGGAAGGCATCGGCGTATTTGTGAAATGGGATAAGTGCGCCATGGTGAGTGGGGCGGCAGCCATCTGTCGATCATTCCCCAATGTGTTAAGCGGCATCTAACCTAGAACTGCGGGGCACGAGGGGTAGCCTAGTTGTGAGGGCTTGCCCTCGCGAAGCCTAGTCAATATTCGTGTGCTAGAGGGTCAGTCACGTAGTTACTAATCAACGCAAGGAATGTAAAACATTTTCGAGGAGATTTCACAAAACATTTTGTTTAGTTATCCTTGAGCAAGTCGTGCACGTTGACCATGTACAGCCGCTACTCATTATTGCTCTTGACAACTGATGCAACGCTTGAGCCATGCATGATCCATTGTTCCACCAATCGCCTGCTGCATGGTCTTCATTTGCGTGCTGTCCTCTTCATGCCAATGAAGAGTTTTCACTGATGTTTTTTTTACCTCAACAGACTAGGTGTCCATCATTCTTCCTCTCTTCCGTCCATCGCCCCACCCACCCCTTTCCTGCCCAGCCTTCATAATGTGGTTGACCGGACAGTCGCCCACGTAGCTCCAAGCACCCTCCCATTCTTCCGCATCAATCTGCCAGCCGGGCACACATGTTATCATCCACTGCAGAGATAGAGAGGGGGGGGGGGAGAGAGAGAGAGAGAGAGAGAGAGAGAGAGAGAGAGAGAGAGAGAGAGAGAGAGAGAGAGAGAGAGAGAGAGAGAGAGAGAGAGAGAGGGTGAGAGAGGGAGAGAGAGAGGGAGAGAGAGAGAGAGAGAGAGAGAGAGAGAGGGAGGGAGGGAGGGAGGGAGGGAGGGAGGGAGGGAGGGAGGAGGGAGGGAGGGAGGGAGGGAGGGAGGAGGAGGGAGGGAGGGAGGGAGGGAGGGAGGGAGGGAGGGAGGGAGGGAGGGAGGGAGGGAGGGAGGGAGGGAGGGAGGGAGGGAGAGAGCACATCACGGCAGACATACTCATGTGCGCACAACCCCATTCATTCGCACGCATCCACATGCGCACATACACACACACACCACCACCACCACCACCAGGGTGCCTGTAACGACAGCGCCGTGGCCTTCTCCCGGCTGGACTCATGGAAGCTGCACGTGGGGGATGTCCAGGACGTTGAGTTTTGGATCTCCCCAGAGAATGAGCGATTCGTGCACGACGACAACCTCAACCCTCCTCTGGCATACAACTACGGGAGGTGCCTGGCCATCAGTGACGGCGCCAGCACTGACGAGGAGGCATCACGCAGGCCGGTGCACGTGGGCAAGGGCCTCGTGTGGTGCGTGACGTCGCGTGGCAGCAGCTGCATTTCTTCTTGTGCTTTGGAATTTTGTTACATGTTCGTTAGCTTTGGGGAATTTTTTTTTACAGTACGTGGGTATATTGTCAGAGTATATAGTTGAGGGGACTCCACAGGTGGGCCCTCTGGTAGTCCCTAATATGTCTACTGTCTATCTGAAGGAGATTTCTTGTGTTGTACGAGGCCAGAAGGAGGATTTTTTTCGGCCTGTACGAGGGCGATTTGTACATAATTATGGGTACTGACGTAAGGGCCACTGCAGTAGTTGTATGCCTTCGTGGGTGGTATATTACGTAGTATTTAGCGTTAATGCTACTATTGGTTTTAGTTGCTTTAATTGCCTTTATGTTGCTTATTTGCTTTTTATAGCTTTTTGCATCAGTTCCCGAAGTCTCGGCACTGTCCGGAGCCCATATTTTCACGGTATGGGTTGATGCTTTTCGTTTCCTTTCCCCCCCACAGGAAACATAACGGCATTGCTCTCATGACGCTTTTTTGCTGGCCCCGATACGCTTACACTAGCGTACGCATCCCCTTGTCTCACAACACCGTTGTTACCAAACACATCCGTCTTCTCTCAAAATGGTTGCAGGTATGACGTTGACACCTTCACGCTGACCTCCTCCCCTGACCCCTCGGACGGCAGCGCCGATGCCACCTTCCTCTCCTCCGTGACCGCTGGCGAGGTGCTACGGCTGCTGGTTGGCGGCGCCTCGGGTGACCCAGCCAATTGGATCGACATCCGCGTCGCCCGCGTCGTCTCCGACCACGTGATTATTTCCGATTTCGGCACGGGGGACATTGGCAGTGCGGCCTCGCCTGTCAATTACAGGGTGTTGCGGTGCCCCGCGGGTCGGCGGGGGGGGGCGGACCATCTGGACGCGGATAACCCCGTTGCGGATGAGAGCACGCTGGCGTACTTGCCGCACCCGCAGCTCACGTCGTACGTCACGTGGAGCTACAAGGTGGGTGGTACGGCAGGCAGAGGTGTCTTCTTTCGTATACAAGCAACCTGGTATCAAGAACTCTAGCCCCCGTCACGTGGATCTACAAGGTGGGTGGGAAAGGGGGGTGAAGTGTTTGAGACGCAGAGAAGTGTTTAAGGCAGGGCGGTGTGTGAAATGTTATCCTGTGCTAGCCCATTCAACGAGATTCAGTCATTTCTTATGTTATTTATCTCTTTATGCTAACCGATTCATGTATACACCCTACGCATGGGCCGTGCTTCCTTGTAAACACAATGGGTGTCTCGTGGGATTCCCAGTTCTGCGAGGCGGACTTGTCTCATTGATATCTTTTATGCATACCCTGCGAGGTGGCCCTGCAGTTCTGCGAGGTGGACCCTGGCTGTTGCGGCTTCAAGGTGTCGTCGCGTGTGGACCCGGACCAGTTTGCCTTCTACAAGGTCAAGCCTGACCACGCCAACTACAACTACCGGGTGGCGGTCTTCACGTTCAACGACAACCTGGACCTGTACACGCGCAGGTGAGGGGTTGGTAAGGCACATGCATGAGTCTAAACCGCATACGACGGAGTATGAGTTCAGTCCACGGATGAGTTCAGACCACACCAACTGCAAGGCGCGTGTATCAGTGTGCCATTGACCACACATCAGAATACCAGTCGACTATGCCCATTGCGACTGCCAGGTGGCGGTGTTCCCTTCAACAGCATCCTGGATCTCTATACACCCAGGGGGGGGAGGGAGGGAGGGAGGGAGGGAGGGAGGGAGGGAGGGAGGGAGGGAGGGAAGGGGGCGAGGGGTTACGATACTGGAGTATATACAATCATCATCCTCATCACCTACTAGTGCTGCCCTGTCAAGTCTGCACCGCAGCAATGTGACTGCGGCAGCCATAAGGCTTGGTGAGTACATACCCTCCCTGGAAGCACTGCATACATCGCCCACCATTGTTGTTCACTGTAGTTAATCCCACTACTACTAAACTCTGTCCTTATTTGCATTGTCCGCTGCCATCCTGCGTGTACCTCCTCCCTCTCGTTACTCGCGTCACCCCCTTTCCTGTCCACTTACTTCCCTCCCATCATTAACATGCGCCCACTCTCTTTATTAACATTACTACTATCCACTGTTCTATCTTCATATCCTTTATTAACATTATTACTACTATCCACTGTTCTATCTTCATATCCTTTATTAACATTATTACTACTATCCACTGTTCTATTTTCATATCCTTTATTAACATTATTACTACTATCCACTGTTCTATCTTCATATCCTTTATTAACATTATTACTATTTTCCACTGTATGTCCGCGTCGCCACCTCTTCTTGTCCTGTCTGCGTGGCTCCCTGCTCTTGTCCTTAGGGAGGATGATGGCACGGGTCGCCCTGACAAGCTCAACTACGCGTCCACGAGCGTGCGCGAGTCCGTTCCCTGGGCCATCGACGAGGACGAGTCCGGCATGGGCTGCATCGCCAACTCGTCACTGGTCGCGGCCGCGCTGGGTGGGGGCTACACGTTTGCTGATGATGGGGATGCGTATTCGTCCACACTGGGGCGTTACGTGCAGGTGAGGGGGCGAGGGATGTTTTGAGCTGGCAGGGGATCTCCCTTCAGGAAAGGAATATTTGTTTTGATTCCAGGGAAGCAAGGTCTTGGCCGTGCTGCGCGCGGGTGGGCCCCTGGGCGAGGGGTAGGGTTCGCCAGTGCTAGGGAGGTTACTAAGGTGTGTTGCTCATGGGAGACATACCATAGGAGGAGGAGGAGGAGGAGGAGGAGGAGGAGGAGGAGGAGGAGGAGGAGGAGGAGGAGGAGGAGGAGGAGGAGGAGGAGGAGGAGGAGGAGGAGGAGGAGGAGGAGGAGGAGGAGGAGGAGGAGGAGGAGGAGGAGGAGGAGGAGGAGGAGGAGGAGGAGGAGGAGGAGGAGGAGGTGTTTGTATGAAGCCGGTCACTTGGGGGGATAGTCAGGTTTAAACTGAGATCATGTTGACGATAACTTGGTACGAGGTTGGGAAGTTGTAGCTTATTATCATCATGAGGCAGGTACCATGTTGGGGAAACATGCCTTGCTTATTGACTCGTGTGCGTTGTTGAGAGGTCCTGCATCTCCCATATCCTTTGCTTAGCTTGCAGAGCATCTGCCTCTACCATATCGCGGATCGACACCTTTTCATCTGTCTGGAATACATCGCGGATCAACCACCCTCTCAAGTTTGTTGAGCTTCACGTGACATAGAGCTGTTGATGTATGATTGCACTTCCTGTGTGTCCTGACATCACATGTGTTTTTACTGTAGTCTCGTGATATATATATGTGTATGTGTGTGTCGTTGCCATTGTGGCTCATGGTTGTCACGCGTTGTTGTCGTGGCGCCTGGTTGATGTGGCACCTGCGTCTCGCGCATCAGGTGGACGGCGTGGCCGACTGCCACGGCTGGGTCACGGGCGTCATGGGCGACAACCGCTATCCGATGACAACGGGGGCGTCCGAGTACCACGCGTTCATGGCGCTCGAGTTCAACTTTGCCGACTTCGCGGTACGCGGCCCTAGGCGTCAAACTGCGCGATTGCGGGGAATACCTGCCTTGTCACCAACATCACAACTCGTAGCGACCCGGCAACAACAAGACCTAGTCACAGCAACAACAACTAGTAGCGACCTGGTCACAACAATACCTGGTCACGCAGTGGACCTATTCCATGCTGCGTGATCACAGGGAATAGATATCCCTGTGGCTACCAGCGCAGGCCAGAAATCTTATGACCTTTTGGCTGGTGGGACGTGTTTCTTGGGCTCTCGACATGCTGGGTGACGGATGCCTCACAGGTTTGGTCCCGTGAGTGGCAGTAGTGGTCATCGGGGAATGGAAGACGCCCGTTGTGCTGGGGACGTTCACACCAGGTGACGGAATTCAGCGCTGACTGAGTGTTGCCTGAGCGTTTACTGTCAGTGCCAAATGCAGAATAGCGTAACGCGCGACGGCACCATGTGCCCACCAGAGCGATGGTGGAAATGCTTTGTTGCTGAACGATCACAAGCTGCCGTCCTCCAACTAGTCCGCCCCTCCAGCTGCCTCTGCGCGAACTAACGTCAGCAGTATGCCCATTGATCCAGCTGTCCAGTAAATTGATTCTGTAGTAAATAAATGTATATAATGTAATGCATATGTATCTAATGTTGATGGTGGTGCTCTTCGCTCTATCACCCACCCCTGTACCATACCTGCATCGCCCCCGAGCATACTTGACCCTGGTCCCCTGCCCAACCCTCGCTCACCTCCTGTGGAATCCCACTGACCCCTCACCTCCCGTGGCAATCCATTGCCCCCTCATCCAGTGCGAGCACTCGTCGCTTCCCCCTGAGGACCGCGGCGGCTTCCCCATGCTCTCCCGGCGCGCCAAGTGTCAGCAGAGCGGCCTGCGCCTCGTGCGCGACGCGGACATCGTCCTCAACGATGACGCGGTGAGTGGCGGATGCGGATGATGGTGCATCCATTGTGCAGACATGATGCGTCCATTCTTGCAATGGCCGCCTGCAGTTCCCCCATACAGTTTATCGGGCCACTTTTTTTTCAAAGTCCTTGGCCAATCTTGTGTTCTTGAATTCCTGCAACTGCATTCTTGCAGTTTTGGTTCTTGCAACTGCCCCCCCGCAGTCCACCCGCTGGGGCCTTGTGACCATAAAAGTAGAGCATGTGCCTAAAATGCTTGAACTCTTGCGTAATTTCTTGCACCTGCCCCCCCCTGCAGTCCCCCCGCTGGGTCGCCCGTCTGACCGAGGCCAAACAGCGCAGCGGCGGCTCTTTTGTGAAATGGGGCTCCGGGGCGGGGGGGCGAGTATACCCCAACGCACAGCGCAGCGGCGCCCTCTGGTGGGGCCGCAAACTGCACATTCAGGACGGGTTTGACTCCGAGTTTGAGTTCCAAGTCAGCAGCCCGAGCCAGTGCGGCGGCGACGACCAGATCTGTGA
The DNA here is from genome assembly GCA_009746045.1 of Mesostigma viride. Taxonomy (NCBI): domain Eukaryota; kingdom Viridiplantae; phylum Streptophyta; class Mesostigmatophyceae; order Mesostigmatales; family Mesostigmataceae; genus Mesostigma; species Mesostigma viride. The sequence continues at coordinate 4,155,781 of RPFO01000026.1, forward strand.
TGGCGCGGATGGGTTTGCGTTCGTGATCAGCAATGACGACCGCCAGGTGTGTGGGGGCCTGGGGGCTGGGGGGTGGGGAGGTGGGGGATGGAGGGGTGGATGCGGGGCTGGACGCCCACCCGGTGGGTGGGCGGGCGGGCGGGCGGGCGGCGGGCGGGCGGGCGGGCGGGCGGGCGGCGCGGCGGGCGGGCGGGCGGGCGGGCGGGCGGCGGGCGGGCGGCGGGCGGGCGGGCGGGCGGGCAGCGGGCGGGGGCGGGCGGCGGCGGGCGGGCGGCGGCGGCGGGCGGGCGGCGGCGGGCGGGCGGCGCGGGCGGGCGGGCGGGTGGGCAGGCGGGCGGGTGGGGGGGGGGGCAGGCGGGCGGGTGTGTGTGTGTGGGGGGTACCTAATAAATAGCACGAAGCGGCTTGCCTGTTCTGTTCTGCATTCTCCTTGATTTCGGTTCACACCACACATGACCGCCAGGTGGGTGGGTGGGTGCCTAGTACGCAGGATAGCGCCTTATCAGTTCTCTAACTTGGATGGCCCCCGATCGCAACACACATGATGACCAGGTGAAAGGGGGGGGTGCCTAGTAGGAAGGAGTGAATGCATGATCTGGCGTTGCAGTTGTCATTTCTATTGCAAGTGCTACTGCCATCGCTGTCGCTATTTCCAATGATTGCTATCATTTTTTCAACTCTTTTTATAAATATAACTATTTTATTCCATTTATTCAACTGTTATGATTCCATCCGCAGGAGGACGGCGATTTCCGCTGCAGCGACGCCGACGGGACCTCCGGATGCGACGATGATGACGGCATGATCGGCTGCCCTGCTGCCGGACTCGGTTATGCTAACGCGCGCAAGCCCAACACGGAGGACTTTTTCGGCAACTACGAGGAATGCACGTCCGGCCTCCGCAGGTCCCTTGCCGTGGAATTCGATCTATTCTATAACGTCGACAAACGGGACCCCAAGCAGGGGCTACAGCGCTGGTGGATCAACGCGACCGAGTACGTGAGCTACAACGACAACCACGTGGGCGTGTTTGCGAGCACCACGCCCCGGTACGCGCACCAGCCGTGGGGGGGAGCGCAAGATGAGCTGAGGGCGAGGCATCAGGACGATGACGTGGGCGCGCATTTTGGGTCCACGCCCTCGGTCACCACCATGGCAGACTTCAAGGTGGGTTGGCCGTGGTCTACTAATTATATATTTTCTATGACCGTATATGGTGGGTCGTAATGGCAGACAGCAGACTTCAAGGTGGGCGGCGCTTGCCTCTTACAATACAAGGGTTTGTCGTGGGCTGGGTGGGGTCGGTAACTGCAGATTCAAGGTGAGTTGTCGTGGCTAGGTGGGGTCGTAATGGCAGGCTTGGGCGGGTGGGTTTGGTATTGGTGGGGTAGGAACGGCAGACTTTGGGGCTGGCCTGCTGTTTGTCATGAGATGGGGTAGGTTGGGGCGGGTCGGACTGGTGAAGCCATTTGTTTTTATGTCAGGATTTACGGTAGATTGGCCTCAGTGTCTGCCTCCTTGGGGTGGTGATGCCCTTTGTCACGGTCTTCTCTCGATTGCTGTAAAGGTGGGCGGCCAGGGTCTTTGTCGTGGGATTGGGTGCCTGGGGTGGCTGTGCACCATAATTTGAAGCTGTGTTTCAGCGATCCACTGAAAGGTGGGTTGGACATGGTCCACTCGCAGTTGGGGAAGGAATGGTAGGATGTGAGATGGTGGCTGTGGTGGATTTGAATTACCTTACCTGGAATTTGTAAAGGACGGGTTGGGTTGGTTTTGGCCCCATGGCATCGTTTCTGATGGTCGGCGCCAAGGTGGATAGATGAGCATTTCCCAAGAGGAGAGCATTCCCAAGACCATATCCCATGGGTGGGGTGGGATGGCACTGTGTCTTGATTCCGTTTGACGGACGACTGCAACGTGTGTGGCGATGGACGTTTGTGATGGTGGTGGCAACCGTGCATGAAGGCGGCGTGGTACCACTTGGGTCTCCAAGTGGTTCGCCTTTTGGTCTTTGCACGAGGTGACGTGGATTTGGTTTTTGTTGGGAATAAGAGGCGGTGCGCGAGGTAGCATCCCCTCCACCTTCTACACCTTACTCTTCAGTCCTCACTCTTGTTTAGCTCGGGAACCCTATAAGTATACTGTGTGACCCTATACTTGTATAGCTAAGGAACCCTACCTGTAGGTCTGAGGGCTGCCCTCACAAAGCACGGTTTACTTCTCACCCCTCACCCCTCACTTCTCTACCCGCTGCTCACCCCTTTTCCCCCGTGGCGCCTCACGTCGGCTCGCATCCCCCTTTCTGCACTGATCCGCCCACCATCTCCGTCCCCCCCCCCCCCCCCCCGCCCCCCCAGGTGCACACCGTCCGCATCCGCTACACCCGCGGGTTCACCACAGAGAAACGGGGTTCTGGGAAAATCGTCACCGAAGACAGCAGTTCAGGGACGGGCGACCGGCGCCTGCTCCGCGGTAATGCCGCCACCCGGTTCCGGTCAGAGCTCCGCGCGGGCTTTGAGTTTGGCTACGGGAACCGTGTCAAGGCGGACGTAAAGGTGAAGTTGTTTCGGGACGCCAGCGGCGTGGACCCTGAGACGGGGGAGCTCAGGGAGGGGCGGTTCTGGCCATCGGGCAACGGGACGAGTGGGCTGTTCGGCGACGATGGGGAGGCCGTGCGAGTTGTGCGGGTACGATTAGTTAGGCTTAAATATGGGCTAGCTTTCATTGAATTGGACTACTAGTGTACAAGTGTACACACATAGGCTCCTTGGGGTCTTCGGTTTTGCGGGCTGGCACTTTGCAGCAACATCCCCTCGTGACTGACCCCTGGGGATGGTTGTGCTCTTGACACTTTGTACGTTGTTGTGCTATTGACCCCTTATTCACTGTTGTGCTATTGACACCTTATTCACGGCCGTGCTATTGACACCTTGTTCACTGCCGTGCTTGTTCAAGGTTAATTTAATCGACCGTAAGTCAGTCTTCACAGTGGGCACTCACATGTGTTGCTTTGCTCTTCTTCCATTTTGATCTGCCCACCACCCTAATGGGCCGTGTTCATAATTTTTACATAATGAGCCTCCTTCTCATCGGCCTCCCTCTCGTCCGCCCTGTCCTTTCCTGCTGTCCCCACCCTCACATATCCTCTCTCTCTCTTTTTCTTTTTTTGGGCGTGTTGCTCCTTAACGCTCAGGTTCTGAGCGATTCCGAAGCCTATCTGGAGGACACGGACATTGCATCTGTCGCGCCCGCTGTCGCTGAGGTCAAGGAGACGTACATGCCGGCGTTTGACCCCGCGCAGGCGTACGAGATGGAGTACAACATCATCAAGCAGTACCCGGGGGAAATCCACGTGTTCATTGATGACATGGACCGGCCCGCCTTCCAGGTAAGAATGATTTACACATTCAATTTCCTTAACTGATTGCTAATTTAGGCAGTCCGTTATCTCCATCCAAACTAATGTACCGCTGTTGCTACGACACTAGCATAGGTAGCTAGTGGTGCACCTTACCATCAAGCAGCACCCGGGGGAGATCCACGGCATGGGCCGGCCCGCGTTCCAGGGAACACATTGGAACATGATCGCGTCGTTCCTTGTCCTCCCCTCAAGGTAGCTAGGGTTGCCTTTGACTTATCGTCGAGCGGTACCACGACATGGACCGCCCCACGTTTCAGGTCATAATAAGTCACTAGTAGAGTATAGCACAAGTCAAGTAGAGTAGAGCATAGTAGAGCACCAGTAGAGTAGAGTAGAGTAGAGTAGAGTAGAGTAGAGTAGAGTAGAGTAGAGTAGAGTAGAGTAGAGTAGAGTAGAGTAGAGTAGAGTAGAGTAGAGTAGAGTAGAGTAGAGTAGAGTAGAGTAGAGTAGAGTAGAGTAGAGTAGAGTAGAGTAGAGTAGAGTAGAGTAGAGTAGAGTAGAGTAGAGTAGAGTAGAGTAGAGTAGAGTAGAGTAGAGTAGAGTAGAGTAGAGTAGAGTAGAGTAGAGTAGAGTAGAGTAGAGTAGAGTAGAGTAGAGCACCAGGAGAGGAGAGGAGAGGAGAGGAGAGGAGAGGAGAGGAGAGGAGAGGAGAGGAGAGGAGAGGAGAGGAGAGGAGAGGAGAGGAGAGGAGAGGAGAGGAGAGGAGAGGAGAGGAGAGGAGAGGAGAGGAGAGCACTAGTAGAGGAGAGTAGAGTATAATGCTATGCTGGAACAAATTCATACTAAAAATATATACTTCGTAGGGTAGTTGTATTAATAGTGTGAGCTTCGTAGGGTAGCTGTATTTGTTCCGGGCGTGCGCTAATTAAGGTGACATGAGACAACCACCGCCCCGACGAATACATGCTTGTTTTAGGTTTGTTCTACGTTGCTCTCAAACACTTCTTGCCTCCGCATCAAACAGTATGTGGAAGGAATCGTCGCCACGTTCATTTATCTTGTAGGAATTTGATTTCCAATAGTAGTGCTACTGTGATTTTACGATTTCTTAACTATGAAATACTAGTACATGTCATCATGGATTGGTGATTGATGTTCCCCCCCGATGCCCTTGGCTATTACCTATTGAATAATGGTCCTCTGATGACTCCAGCCATATATTGTTGATGAACGCCCCCGATGCCCTTGGCTATTACCTATTCAATAATGGTCCTCTGATGACTCCAGCCATATATTGTTGATGAACGCCCCCGATGCCCTTGGCTATTACCTATTGAATAATGGTCCTCTGATGACTCCAGCCATATACTGTTGATGAACGCCCCACCGCATCTGGATAGACTCGCTGATACTTCGTGACATATAATGTTTGACGCTCCCCACGGCTGGGCCCGCCAGGTGGCGGTGGAGGACCGCGACATGGCCAAGATCCTCGACACCGATGGCAATGCGTTCCTTGGGCTGACCGCCGCAACGGGTAGCAAAGGCTTTGCCAAGACGGGGTACAACGCGGAGGAGGTGCATCAGACGCACGACATTCTGAGCTGGAAGTTCTGCAACAACCCTGGATGCGTTCCCTATTGATCAGGCAAGAAGGTTCCCTAGTAATCAGGGAAGGGCATGCCCTATTGATCAGGCAAGAAGGTTCCCTAGTAATCAGGGAAGGGCATGCCCTATTGATCAGGCAAGAAGGTTCCCTAGTAATCAGGGAAGGGCATGCCCTATTGATCAGGCAAGAACGTTCCCTAGTAATCAGGGAAGGGCATGCCCTATTGGGCAGGCAAGATTGTGCCTATTGACATGACAGGAGCGTGCTCTATTCGTCCGGCAAGAATGTGCCATCTCCCATGTCTGCGCTGGTTGTCTAGTTGATGTGATGAGGCGAGGCATCCAAGTGCCGTATTCACGAAACAAGAACTTTCGTTAGTGCTTGATGAGACACTCTGAACGTGCTACGTTGGTGAGGCATCCCGACGTGCTGTTGTATAAGAGGCTGGAGAGTGCCTTATTTTATGAACAGGCAGATTTGGTGTGTTGACAAGGCAGACTTGCCATTTTGATAAGGCAACAACGCCTGATTTGGAGACGAAAATCTGCCGTACTAGTGAGGCAGAAGAATGGGAATCTGCGGCAAAAGGTTGCCGGCTGACGGCACAAAGCGCGATGAGCGGTGGAAAACTTCACGGGTGGCAGAGAATGAGAGAAATCCGTTCAGTGGTGGCTTTCGACTGCCACTGCGGTTGAGAGCCGACTGCTGTTGAGGTCAAACCAAGACAAGAACATGGAGCAAGACAACAGGGATGAAGTTTGTCGTGAAAGCGGGCAAGATTTGCTTGGTTGGCTGATGGAGTGACGGTGACGGCTGATGGAGTACTGGTGACGTAATTGTGAGGTACCAAGGGGGTGACCCAAAAGGCACACTGGAGGCACCCCCTCCCTAGAGGCACTAAGGGGATGGTGGGCCATCCGTGGTCCTAGGGCTTGCATCGTCGGGGGTCATGCGGCTGGACGGGCCTGGGGGCTCCTGTTGGTATCCGTGCTGACCTGTATCCTGCAAGGAGCCTGCTCCAGATTTTTTTTTTTTTTTTAAACTGGGAGTTCTTGCAGAGACTTGCAGGTGGGACCAAACTTCCACGCCCCCCACGTACGATGCTTCTCACAATGCTTGAGCAGTTCAGGCATTGCGAGAATTGAGGCTCGGGGCGGTGCCCATATGTCAGTCGTGTTTATCACTGAAATGGCAGAGCTATAAGTCACAAGCATGATGCCATGTTGATTTCCATGCTTTACCAGTGATTGTCTGTGGTGCCTTGGGCTCGTCCATGCATGTTCAACCCGCTTGTTCTGCTAGAAAGCGGCAGCTTCATGGCCAGGAGGCGGCCCTGGCCAGCCTGGTGATGATAGGTCTGAATGCATCCAGGGGTGTTTATATACCAAGGAGACAACCAGAGAAGGCCAGAAATCGGGAGAATCCGGATCCCATGGTAGCTCGAGCCTGCCATTATCTTGTCCGCGTGTTCGAGTCGTTCATGATTATGAATATGAATGGTGATGGAAATGTGTAGCCTTGTGCATTGAAATTATGGCTGGCTTACGTGTAGAGCGACTAGATGACCTACACGGTGGGGCTGGAAACAGCTTGCTTGATCAGGGCGTGCATGTGTTTCGAGCCTAACTGGCCAGGAGTGTCTAGTGGTGAGCACCATTGCTGCAATCGCTCTCCCACCATTTACGAGGAAATACCCTCAAATGGAAAACCACTGAAAAGGTCTATAGGTAGTCAGTCATTATGTTAGCCATGCCGTGATTCCAAACGTCCAAGAACTGCACACGGTGCGAAGGCAAAAATCCGGAGGACAGCACTTTCAAATGTGCGGAGGGAACCAAAAGCCCGCGTATGCCAGAAAACATCGTGTTGCTGCAGCGACGCGACGATGTGGACAATGAATCCAGTGCCAAGCTCGGAACGGCCGCAAAGGAGATCTGGCATCACAGGGTTCAGATGTGCGGAGATACTACGCGATCCAGCCGGTCCACAACCTGTTTGTAGAGCTTGTGCCAAGGGGCAGCACCGAACAGATATGTGGGTGACGTTGCAAAAAACACCGGACTTGACGGAGCATAATGCTTATATACCAAAGAGACAACCAGCGCAGGCCAGAAATCGGGAGAATCCGGACCATGGTAGCTCGAGCCTGCCGTTATCTTTTCCGCGTTTTCGAGTCGTTCAGGATGATGAAGATGAATGGTGATGGAAATGTGTATCCTTGTGCATTGAAATTATGGCTGGCTTACGTGTGGTAATGCTTATATACGATCACATGTAGGATAGTGAGCATGTGGAATTAAAAATGGCTCTATTAAAAATGGCTCTATGATTACCAGTTCATGTATATAGGAGGTTGGATTGTTGGCGAAGAGGCCAGGCTCGCGCGGCGCTCTAGCAGGGGGAAGTCGACACATGCCATGTTCATCATGCATGCAGTAACGCGTAGCCCTAGCTGCATGTAGTAACCCTGAGGATAGCCGCTACACTACCGCCTCGTCTGCCATTACAGTAGAGGACAGCTCGGATGAGGATTACATCCCCATCTAGTGCTTAGTGGTTGGGGAATGATGCAGACGATATTTATTTAAACTTTAGTGTAATGATTTTTTCTAATGAGATTAGCATAGTACACCCCCCCACCACCACGTTTAAGATTCTCAGGTTTAAGATCATGAGCCCCTGGATTTGACCTCTACTAGTAGTATAATTGTAGTAGAATGTAGTAGAACTTAATATCGAATCACAGTAGTAAGATTCATGAGCCCTGGATTGGTCGGACCCCAATTTTAAACGTGTGTGGGGGGGGTGTACTCCGTGGCATGCCTTTGCGCATGACACGCTAGTACTTACTTACAGTAACGTACTGGGCTGCAGGTCTGGCCTATATGGCTAGCTGTCCATGCATGCGAGCCATCTGGTTTGTTTAGTACGCGCGAAATTCTGAAGGATTCATGCACTAGGTGTCGTATGTCACTAGCCTGTGCTGGTTCATGTGTATAATATGTGCGAAATCCTTATTATATGTATTATTGTCTCACTTAATATTATTCACAACAATGCCCAGTGCAACACACTGGTATCCTCAACGAGACATTCTAATCTCGTGTTCGTAAAGGGAATTATTAAACACCCAATCGAGCCCTGCTTTACCAGTTACTTTGAGATTATCCTTCCCGTGGACGCTTGGGAAAGTGGGCTGGAGATAACCGATCATGATGCCCCCCAAGTGTGCCTATAACTGTGCGCCACACGGAATCAGTGTGGCCTTCACAAGGCAATCAGGAACTAAACAGAAAAATATGACCATGTTTCCGGACAAAAAAGTGTCGATCATGATCCAGCCAGAGGCATGATATTGCCCTGGTCATTTTTCAGAAAAGCCCTATTATTCAATTATCAGGACTTTTGTATCACTACTAACATTCCTACAGCAATAATAAGCTCTGCACTCCCTCGCTGGTCCTGCAGTTCGCAACGACCCGCCTATTTCATCCTGTTGCATTACAAGGTGTCACCCACAGGGGTCAGATCAATCTTCATCGCCTGCTTGCCCTTCGTGGCGGCCTGGAAAGTGGAAACAAAGCAGCAAACACAGACATACACACGTCGTAAGCAAAGACAAACATTTAAAAGCAGCAGCCTAATGTGAAGCTCAAACCATAAGTAAGCACATGTATGAGCACAGGTGAATAAGCTCAGGCTCAACATTGTGACGCCAGGCTATGCATGCCAGGCACCCAATGTGCACTATAAGCGCTTCACTACAGAACATGCAAGCATACAATGCAGCCTTAACAATATAATTCAGTGCACCAAAGTGTGACCATAAAGTCGGTCCATCACGAGCAACCACTTCAACCATGGGTGGCAAAGAAGAGCAAGCCAGTGCCATGCAGTGCGACCCCCAAAACTCATTTGTAAACGAAGGCATGCACTGGAGACCCAAAGACACTTCCGCCCAAACAAAAAGTCCTCCCATCAACCAAGAAAGAATTCGGCAAATAAGACACCCACTGCAGAGAGGAACGTACCACCCAAACAGAGAAACCCTTCGCCAAACAAACCCCTTGGAGCATGCCAAATACTAAACCTCGGGCGCGGCCAACACTAGAACATCCTGGAGAAGCATACCGCGATGGCGATGAGCTCCTGCAGCAGCTCCTTGAGGTTGCGCAGGGGCCACTGGGTGGGGCCATCGCAGGGCGCCTTAAGCGGGTTGTCGTGCACCTCCATGAAGATGCCGTCCACGCCCACAGCCACGCACGTGCGCGCAATGCAGGGGATGAGCTCGCGCAGGCCACCGCTGGCGACGCCGCCACCCTCAATCTGCACCGTTGGCACGGGCGGCAAGAGTGCAACGAGATGGATAGTCAGTAATCTTGACTCAATTCCTACCCTGAGAGAATAATTACCCCAAGAATCGATTGTAGAGTGAGGACAAGTAAAGGAAACGTGGAGCGAAGGCGGGCCATGGACGCGCAAAACTAACAATCTAGGGATGGGCTAGAAACTCGCATCATGATGACGGTGGGCAGGAACTACATGCAATGACCAGACGATTGACAACATGCAATGATCGGATGTTGCAACACTTCAAGCGATACCTTGCAAGAAAGTGAATACTTGGGTCCTCAACACGCGTGCCACGGAAAGACAAATTACCAAAATATTACAGTGCACGTCATTCGAGCTGTCTAAGCTTCCTGTGACCCATTTCCTTTTTCCATTACAACGCCAATACTGAGACTCAGAGACCGAGGAAAACAGCATTGGTGGCTGCGAAGATTTCCGTACCTGGCGGCCAGCTGGCTGCTGGAGGGAATGGGTGATGTCGGCAAGCTGCACAGCAAGAAAGGAACGCACAATCCCAAGACAGTAGAAAACAAAGTTGAAGAAAAGAAGACAAGTTAGATGTCATTTGTGCCGTGGTTGCAAAATCGAGTAATACTCCGGTGCCCAAAGACGAGCTGGGCAGCCATCTCAGTTCATACTTGTCAGTTACAGTGATGCAGTAGTGAATCCAACCCATCAGCGATGCACGACACTCGAGCGCGTTACTCACCACTGGGCAGCCCGAGGCCCTCATGAACTCCAGGTTGCGGGGATCAACAACCAGATCACCTGCACGGGCAAGGACAGAAACGCAAGGCAGGCAGGGGGAGGGGACGAAGGTGCCAGTCAAGGGGAAAAGAAACAAGCCGCCCCCCAGCAAGCTTGCTCTGAAATGGATTGTGGATGCATGGACATCTACCAGCACTCAGTGAATTACTCAGAATATTTCTTGCAGCGCCTGCCATTAAAACAATCTGCCTGGGTAAACAGCCAGACAGCTTTTAAAAGGTGGGATGCTCAAATGACCATCAACCCTGGGTCAACACCAGCACGAGTTGGTGTCGTGCAACTCAAGCAAGCAAGGACGTGCACATCAAGGAGCAACTGGAAGCATGTCGGAAACGGCTCGACCATTCAACTTTAAAATGAGAACAGGAACACGAAGCCGTAAAATGTCACACAGAGTCAGGGCATTACTTACTGTATCCGAACATTGTGCCGCGCTCGCAGACAAACACGTTGGGGTTTCCAGCAGCCTTGATCTTCTCGGCCGAGTGCTTCATGACCTGTGGCAGGAAGGAAACAACGCATCAGGCAAAAATAGTGATAATGATGAGCAATATCCACATGTTGAGGAATATACAGAGATACATACCGACTCCATATCACATGGACAAACTCGACAAGGGGAGATGCTGAGGTACATCAATGCAGACGGCTTTCATCGATCGCCTTGAACTAAATTCAGCAAATAGAGGGCTTATGCTACAGGGGAAAACACAAAAAAGTGCCCACATGACCTGGAATATTGTACCGCGTCAACCAGCATACTGGGACCGGGACATCATACTGGGATAGCTAGGGCAGCGCCCAGGGCGGCTGCATGGGACACAAATATCAATGACTGCTCCACTAGATTACAAGCACCTAATGACAAACGTACATCCCCCTTCAAAAGCTACTATTGAGCACGCCAATGACATCGATAATCCATGAGCTACTTGAAAATGGTTTGTAATCCTCCATTCAAATGCTCGTACGACCATAGGAGCCATGGATCCCACGATCTCCGCAGGCAGGTTTCTCGCTCACCTCCGCCGAGCACATCTGGCCCTTCTTGATGCTGATGATCTTGCCGGTCTTGGCTGCAGCCACCAGCAGGTCGGTCTGTTTACACATACGTGAGGCAGGTTGGACCAGCCACAGCAGGGACACGATGGGGAGACACTCAGAATTAACAGAAAACAAATGGATTGCTTCTTTTTCTTCTTTCTCAATGCCTATGCCTTGCTCTATGTCGCAGTTGCAACCACAATAGAGACAACTGCACAACAAGAAAAATATCCATCTCGTCACCCAAAACCTGAAGGAAAGAAATGGCCAGTATTCCTACACGCTGACACATTCCAAATGGCTGGATATCAGTGGCAAACACATTTTGTGAAATCTATTCTACAACGTATGTCCATTGCAGATAGGCGTACCTGCCGGCACAGGAACGCTGGGATTTGGATGATATCGGCCACCTTGCCGACCGCCTCGCACTGCAGTCATGGGAACAGAAGAAGAAAGAACAGACATCAGAGATTTAGAAAGCACGTTAACTTTGAGAAACATGTTCTCAGGTGTACATGCATACTACGCGGGTTGCGTGTACAGAAAATAAGCTGCAGTGGCATAAAGCGTCGATAAAAAATACCTGGATGGTTTCATGGACATCAGTGATGATGGGGACACCGAACTCCTCCTTCACCGCTTGAAGGATCTGCGATGCATGCACATAGCAAATGAGCAGAGTCCAGATCTTTATCAGCTTATATCGATCGCAACCACATGTCCAAGACAAACACTTCAGGTGCCAGCGAGCTTAACCACCGTTATGACGTAGAGAATTCAGTGGCCAATGGGTTTGCTGCTCTTGCTGACAATGCGGGACATCCGGTACCTAGGCTTTCACTAGCTTCCGCTCGCAAGTGGCTCCCGAGAAGTCTTTGACAGCGTACTGCAAAAGTCCTGGATACAAACTAATCCTGGTGCTTCCTAGCCGGCTTGCAGGATGGATGGCAAAATGGCACAGCAAGATGCGTCCATCGTTTCGAGCCTTCATACGCACCTTGAGGCCTTCTTCAAGACCTGGCCCACGGAAGGACTTCGAGGACGTGCGGTTGGCCTTGTCAAAGCTGGACTTGAAAATGAGCTTGATGCCGAGCCTTCAGTCAGCAAGTCGTAGCACAGAGGGCGAAGCGGAACATCGTAAGCGCACTAAGAAAGACTTCCTCCTTTTCGGGCGCAGAACGACAAAAGGTTAGATGAGTTACTCACTACAATATTAACTATGTGATAGTTGCGCGGTGGACATCACATTCCATACAATGCGTCGTCATTCCGGAGAACTTACTCGTCAGTAATAGCCTTGATTTGACGGCACATTTTGAAAATGTGCTCCTTAGACTCGACCACGTTAGGTCCAGCCATCAAGAAAAATGGCTTGGATGCCTGCAAGCGCATGTGAGAAGGAAACAAAGACGGGAGGGGAAAGGGGGGTAAATTCGAGTGCCCAAGTTACGGCACTAACTGCTGCACACTGCCAACCCGAGAGCCCGAACGACGACTTGTCGAACTGCAGCTGGCCAACGTACCGTCAGCTCATTGTAAAGGTCAGAGGTGGCCATTTTTATGTGTCTGGAATAGCGGAATTACAGAAAGAATTGAGCCACCCGCAAAGCAGTGTGCCTTGCGCCTTGTGAGTGAGGAATGTCTGACCTGCACGCCTCCACTCTAAGACTTGTGGCGGGAGGCGGGCGCGTGTACCGCTGGCCATGAAATTCCGCCAGCGCATCTGGAAAGGGTCGGCGGAATCTGATTTCAAAAGGTTCCGTGCCGACTGGAGAGCCGATAACGTTAAATTTGCCAAGTGCCAACTAGAGATGTCAGATCTTCCCAACCCGGTACGTTTGGAGGTACATTGCTTGTTGTATCACATTTTCTACTAGATGGTAGTACACCACTTAATGTCCGCTGCAGCACACAAGTATGTTCATCAACTTTTAGAAATGTCGTGGCGAGTATTGATTCGCTCAGCGTAAAAATGACAATTGACAGCTGCCTTTTGGTAGTCCTTTTTGCGGTCCCAAATGGCTGGAAGCTGCGCATATTTTTGAGGCCGTACCGGGTAACAGCAAACTTGCGGTGCGAGCAACCTGAGCTGGCCAAGCATCGCGTCAGGGTCTCAGGGGCCAACGTTCCAAACGCGGTGCGTACACCTGGTGTGTTGTTGTTGTTGTTGTTGCCCACGCCGCACATGGGCAGCAGAGATTAGACCTGGTCTGTACGTGGTCTGTGGACATCCACCAACTCCAACGGCAACACGCTGCGTCACTTGCAGCGCGCCAGCGCCGTAGTCCTGTCACTCCTGTGGTCATTATTTTGTCGTGGCATGCCAGAAGGCAGTCAACGACGACCGTCCCCTGGCTCCGGCTCCGGCTCCGGCTCCGGCTCCGGCTCCGGCTCCGGCTCCGGCTCCGGGCCCCGATTCGCGGCGCGGCGCATGCGCGCAGCTCGCCTTGCTCTTCGCAGCTCGCACTTGGCACAAACAAGGTGAGAGTACCGGCGCAAGAATACTCAACTCAACTTCCACTTGGCAGCAACAGCTGCAGCAACGGTGTCACCGGGGGCGCATGGAGCATGGAGCACCGAACACCGAACCTGCCATTTTCATATTTATTCTGGCAGCCAACTGGTTGGTGCAGCGATTTTCATATTTATTCTGGCAGCCAACTGGTTGGTGCAGCGAGACTGCAGCGGTTGGTGCAGCGAGACTGCAGCGAGACTTGCAGCTGCCACGCACACTTATGCAGTCCTGTCGGGCCAGTACTCAGTACAGTAGTAGTGTCGCGCCCATCGCACGTGACGACCAGGACTTGGCAGGCTGCGAACTTGCGCAAAACTGAGCACCATGCATGAATCATGCACTGACAGAATCGATTCCTGACCTGTTGTAAATTATATCAATCGAGGACATTCTTGGCTTTGTTTGGCCATGGGTTGATTGGTGCTCTACTCCTCCTAGCATTGACGAAAGCTAGTTTGTTTCCAATGGGAGACCTTATCGATGACGACGACCTCTTTGGTCCGCGTAATGAAAATTACCAACGCACGACAGCCCAGAGTCCGTTTGCAATACCGGGTAAGATTTTGTGCGTGATCACCATGTTAGTAGTGAGTCGTCCTGCCGCGTAAGTTAATCCTTTTGCTCAACTGTAAGACTGATTTCCGGGGGTATCTGTGTGGACTTTGGTCGCCGCCGTGCACCAGAACTCCCCGCTTTTTTCTTCCCACGATCGCAGAATGCAACATTCGGGGGCAGAACGCAACGTTCCTTTCCGGTTCGTCAAGATGTCGCTATTGCCGAAGCGGATGCTCTCGCGCAAGACCTCTTACGAGCTCAACGGATCGCTGGGGAGCTAGCTCCCGCGGGCGTCGAAGGAGCTGAACGTCCCCCAGACGACCTTGAGCCGCCGAGGCATTTGAAAGCATCGTCCGCTCGGAACCGGAGAGGAAGGGAACACATTCGCAAGGAGCAGCAGCACGGCGCCGCCGATGCGCCTTACTGCGCGGAGATTGCCACGCGGCATGCAAACATTATTGAAGCCCTATGCCCGTCGACCGGACTACCGGTGATGTCGCGGACCGCCAAGCATGGGGACAAAATGCCCGGCGGCGCGGCGACGCTGCTAGGGGACTCCGTGGGGGTGCTACCCCTGGGCAAGGATATGAAGCACTTGACGAGCCGAAATGTGGAGGTGGGGCAGGTATGACCCAAGACAGAACTCAAGACGCCGATAGATATGATGTGTTTTACTGTAATCAAGCATTGAATGGGTTCAGCAGTGGAGGTGGGGCAGGTATGCGTAGAACAAGGTCTCACCGCCAATGAGGTCTGTGCTGGAGTCAGGTCAGGCATGGTGGTGGGCCAGGTATGGCCCCCATCTGCACTCACAGGGAGCGACGTATGTTAGATGTCCTATGTTCTACAAGTTATGTTTCTACGAGAGACGTTATAGTATTTGTTCACTCACTTGGGTGCCTTCGTTATTTGGGGAGTGCCGGGGTAAGTGTGATAAGTAAGTAATGGGTATGCCGCCAGCTGGCCTCTGTGACTTCATTTGCTGATTCGCGTGCCTCCGTTGGGAGAGTCACAGGGTACAAACTGTTTTAGAAGGGTTTCTCAATACGTTGTACTTGACGGGCTGAACTCACCACCCGTGAGTTATGTTTTGTGTTGGTCAAGCACGTGATGGTAAGCTTCACATAAAGCTAGACCTAAGCTATTATGGGACTGAGCATGTGACGGTTGAAGCTAGGGCGCCCTCCCTCCTTCTCGCTGTGTATATAGGGTTGAAGGTTCCTTTACTCTGTATTGGCACCCACATGACGCCGTCACGTGCTTATTAATTAATTAATGTGACGGTTTGAGCCCTGGAGGTATGGCGTGCTTGTTTTGATGACCCACCGTAGTCGCAAGTTGCGCGGGGTGAGGTGTGTCTCACGACATTAAACAACCCCTTTAAGGGGGCGCGTGGTTGCAGTGGCATGCTATAGTACCGAGTGGTTGCAGTGGCACGCTATAGCACCGAGTGGTTGCAGTGGCACGCTATAGCACCGAGTGGTTGCAGTGGCACGCTATAGCACCGAGTGGTTGCAGTGGCACGCGTGCGATATCTAAACTGACAGCTTTTGAACTGGCGGCCGATACACATGTTCGGAACTGTGCCGATGTGTTAGGAGCGGTTTAGATGTGTTCGGAACTACACCAATTGATGCTATCCACTTGATGTTGGTACCTGAGTCATCCATCGAATGCGAGCACTCACTGGGCCCCATTTGCCTCGGGGGGAAGGAAACTTGGTTAAGTTTACCAAAGGGGAGAGTGACATGCCGCTAGAAGGGTATGTTTCAGTTTCCAGTTCCGTTTGTGAGGTAGGACTTGAGCATTTCGTGGGGCCCTGAGATGCTTGCCCGGGTGCCACCTCGCCTTCCCTATCGGCTCATCGCGTTGTCTTTGCCCTCATCCATCATCTGGTCTGGTCTGCACACTGGTCTGGTCTGGTCTGGTCTGGTCTGGTCTGGTCTGCACACTGCGTCCTCGCCCTCCGTGCCCCTTTTCGCTGTCCTTCCCCTCCGTGCCCCTTCTCGGTGTCCTCACCCTCCGTGCCCCTTCTCGGTGTCCTCGCCCTCCGTGCCCCTTCTCGGTGTCCTCGCCCTCCGTGCCCCTTCACCCTTTTGACTCCTCCGCCCTCTCTGCCCCTCCCCCGTGTTCCTCCCCCCTCTCTGCTTCCTGCAACGCAACACTGGCAACCGTCACTTGCAGCCTTTTGCACTCGCAACGTATTCCATTATTGGCAACGATTCACATCAGCCCTTCGAGATCCACAAATAGCTCCTGACGCCTCGTCCATCTGCCTGTTTGCTTTATCCACCAACCGCCGTGAGCTTGACACCTGGCACCTGGCACTACTTGCACCAGCCCCGAGAGATTGCGTGTTTCACTCGATCGGCCGACGGGACGGTGCACTACGACAACCGGGGCCTGGTGAGCAGTTTTTCTCCTTTCTTTCTTTTTTTTTTCCTTTTTTCCTTTTCTCCTCGGTTACCTTTTGTTGCTTGCCTGTTGTTGCTCGCCTATTGTTGCTCGCCTGTTGTTGCTTGCCTGTTGTTGCTTGCCTGTTGTTGCTTGCCTTTTTTTTTTCTTGCCGTTGACAGTAATGCCTGGTACGCCTGTGTTGATTGTCACAAGCTGTACTTCCATTCTGGTGATGCTCTGCTAGGTCGCAACTGGGGCCTGGCAAGCCTGTTGTGATTGCCGGCTCGCTTCCACCGCTGACTCCTTCCTCTCCTCGCCCGCTTTCCCACACTTCCTCCCCACCCTTATGCCCATGACGTCCCGGGTACGCCTGTGTTGACTGCCTGTTTTTGCTTTCCCGTGCGGTGCTGCTTGCCCTTGCTGGTGATCTTGTCTTTCTTGTCCATGCTTCTGCCGCACCCCCTCCCCTGCCTATCTCATTCCCCTGTACCCCCCTCCATCCCCACCCCTGCCCCGCCTATCTTTCCTTAACGAACTAGTCATTTCTTGTCCCACCTTAGATACTACTCTCATGTGTGGTGTCTTTAATGCTATAGTACTACTATACGGTTATGTGTTTTGTTTTTTTTGTTTCTTTTCTGTAAGCCCTGAGGTTGTCAAGACTATGCTCTACTATTATGGGCTGGAGCGTAACCCCGCGCAAATGCTTATCTTGGAATGTTGCGCTGGCAGAGCGAAACATTGCCTCGCCCAGCCAAGCCTCATGCCGTGATCAACCCTTGTCTCTTCATCTGTTCTTTTTTTCTTTTTTGCACATATTAGTATTCCTACTGGGTTCAACCTACCATCATTGTTAACCTCTACATTATTAGCCTCTACCTTATTAACCCCCCCCACACACACCACCCCTTATCTTTTCTACATTACTGGTTTACCTTGTGCACTCGGGACTCGGGCCCGTCGCCTGGAACGTGGCTTTCGCTGCAGCGGCTGTACAAGGGATTTCCCCGTCACCCGGTGGATCTGAAGGAGGGTTTCGAGACATTTGTGCCCAAGGCGTTCGGTACGGCCGCTTTCGATTGCATGACTGGAGCTATTTTTCTCGCCACAGTATTGCCTACTGTGTAGGCTTGTTTGTAGACTATACATACTATAAACTGAATAGGTTTTGGAGCTACTTTTCTGGCCACAGTATTGCCTACTGTATGGGCTTGTTTGTAGACTATACAAACTATAAACTGAATATGTTTTTTTTGTAAGCTGTACGGTTGGCCAGGAGTGCCATGTGGTTGTTCCATGAGTGTATATGTGAACGTCACCAGGCAATATGGTCAAGAGTCAATGTCCTTCATCCACACCAGCCACAAGTCTGTGTACGTTCCCGGTTTTTCCTGTTCTCCCAAGAACGAACACAACTGGTATGTCAAGCTTGTCATTGAAGCTATCTCTCAACCATATGCCATCTCATCGCTCCTCTTTGGCCAGTACTCGCAGGATCCTCTTACCTCGAGTAATCCTTTTAATCCACTTACCTTGAGTAATCCTTTTAATCCACTTACCTCGAGTAATCCTTTTTATCCACTTACCTCGAGTAATCCTTTTAATCCACTTACCTCGAGTAATCCTTTTAATCCACTTACCTCGAGTAATCCTTTTAATCCACTTACCTCGAGTAATCCTTTTAATCCACTTACCTCGAGTAATCCTTTTGTCTCTTTCGTTTCGCTGCCTGCGCCGGCCCGCAGGCACGGGCGTGGGCGAGGTGGCGCCCTTGGAGCACGTCCTGGGTGCGCTCGACAGCCGGCGCATACCTCACAAGGATTTCCACTTCGTGGTGGGTTGCGTGTAACTTGAGCGTACTATGAATGTATCCCCCATCCCATGTCCGCCCCCTATTTACGCCACGCCCGTGGGTCTGTTTGCCCGTGAGTCTATGTTCGTGCCTTCACCTGCTGTGCGTCTGGTATTAAGGAGACAATCTGGATGCCTGTACACCATGCCTGTACACAATGGTGGTACACTTCATCTCGCCAAGAGGATGCGTGACCCCTCGAGCCAGGTTTCAACACGAACGTTTGCTTTCCTACGTAGCTTCCCCGGATTCTTGCCTCTGCTGGTTGTGTCTGGGGTGGGCCAGGCGGGCCGGGGGGCACAGATGACTGGGGAGTCCTAGGCTTCCAAGGGCTTCAGGGGGTATTGCCCACATTTCTAGGCATTTGTAGGGGTTATTTCTTAGGCATGGGATAAGGGTGGGTGAAGAGGGCATTCGGAATGCTGCCGTCATGGTTGTGCGTGACTGGGTATATGGTGTGGGTAGGCCTAGAGCATTTCAACTACCACAGCAGCGTAGGGAGCAATCCTATGCCTTTGTAGGAATCCGACCTTCCACAAGACAAGTTGAACCATCCCCTTGTCGGCAGAACGACTCATGCTCTGAACGTGCGCTGGTGCATGCTGACCAGCTAGAAGTTTATGTTTACGTATTTCATGCCTGCGGTTTCCCCACTTCCACCCTGTATATTGACCGCCACTCTCCTGGGTGCATACTCCTGGACGCGACACAACACGACGGGGCGACGGCGATACTGGTCGCCGGCGCTACGGGTCAACATCCACGGTTTACAACACTCTACCCACTAATATTATACCTACTAATATTACTATGCCTATCATTACAACTACGCCTATCATCAAACCTATCAATATGATCATACCTATCATCGTGCCTAGCAATATCAATATCTAACGATCAATATCTATTATTGCTACGCATATCATCATATCTGTCTTTATTACGACACCTATCATTATACCTATCTTTATTACGACACCTATCATTATACCTATCTTTATTACGACACCTATCATTATACCTATCTTTATTACGACTCCTATCATTATACCTATCTTTATTACGACACCTATCATTATACCTGTCTTTATTTATGACACCTATCACTGTCCGCCATGCCGTCGTCATCCTCCAGACATACCGCAACAATCTCAAGAAGGTGCGTCCAAGCGTCCAAGGGGGGGGGGGACAAGTGGCAGACGATAGCAGATAGCAGAAGACATGGTGTTAGTTGCATGCTGCATCGGGCATGTGGGGTGGCCCTACCCACACCTTTGGTCCTGTGTGACATAGTTGGTCCTGTGGGGGGCATCCACAATGGGCTATGCATAGCATCCATGGACTAGTGTTGACCCCATGGACTAGCCTCGATACCTAGGGATACTTGGCCTCACGAGGGCCGCCGAAAGGGGGGGGGGGGGGGGTAAGTTTCACTTGTCTGAAGGTGTTGGAATGGGGGTTCGGGTGGGTGGGGTGGGGTGGGGTGGGGTGGGGTGGGGTGGGATTCTTTGCCTCCCTGACCTAAATATGTCTTGTGGTATGGCACACAATGCCGATCAAAAGCAAGAAATGTCAGCATTCTGTCTGGTGCTTAATTCTTCTAAGCACGGCTTGACTTATTCTCGTTCCAGGCGTGGTAATCCTTTCGCATGCAACGCAGAACCCTGGCATGTCAACGCGGCTTCTCTGCCTCGAGCCCTTTCTTCTGGGGCCTCAACTATTCGTATCTTTTTCTTTATCCTCCTGACACTTTGTACTTACGTGTATTACGTACTGGGATGTCTACTTCTTGATATCTGCATCTGTCTATGTACTTGCGTATCTCTACTTCTTGATGTCTGCATCTGTCTATGTACTTGCGTATCTCTACTTCTTGATGTCTGCATCTGTCTATGTACTTGCGTATATCTACTTCTTCTTGATATCTGCATCTGTCTATGTACTTGCGTCTATCTATTTCTTCTTGATATCTGCATCTGTCTCAACTATATGTTGATATCGTTCTTATACACAAGCTACATGATCTCCCAACGGAGTCAAGTTATAATTAATCGTTCTTATCTTTTCCGTCGTCTTCCTGCTCCCTGCAAGTTTGTATATCCATTTATGGACATCTTCATCGGCTTCTCCCAACCGCATGCGCCACCGCCCCCCAGATCCTGCTCACTCCCTACAACCGCCGCAAGGGCTGGGAGATGGGCGTCGTGCGCAGGGGGGAGACAGTGTTCCTGGACGTGCGCCGCACGCGCGAGGAGTGGCAGCGCGACGAGGCGAGCAAGGGCGACCCGCGGTGGGTGGTCGTGTGGGGTGGGGTGGTGGTGATGATCATTGTTATTGTTATTAATTAACATTATTACTGCATAGGACCCACGGTGGGCCTTCATCCTGGTGGCATCGCTGTGAGTGTGCCGTTGGGTGGCACTGTCACTTCTCCTTACAGTAATCTCTGTTCTGGCCGCTGTTGTTGTTGTGGCTGTCGTTGTTTGTTTGTTTCCTTTCACCAAGTCATTTCTTAACAAGTCATTTTTTGGTCTCACTTTCTCGGACGCTATTTATTGTCGAGGGAAGCAACAAGTAGTACACTAAATGCTGCCATGTGCCAGGGCGCAAAAAACGCGAAAGTTCAAGTAGCTCCAACACGGATTCGAACCAGGACCTCTGGCATGATTCCGTGGCCCTACGGGTCTCCTGGTCCCTAGGCATCCCAAACTATAGCCCAACTGCGAAAAAACTCTTTACCGGAGTGTGGTGCTTATTTGGACATTGTGCAAGATATATAATACGTGAGCTCATGGTTCGTAGGAGTACTACCTACGGCTTCACAAAGCTACCCCCTATTTGCTGCTGGTTTTGCTATTCAAATTGAATAGACGATGGACACACCTGTCCACTCCATACCAGAGCATTGAATCGTGGAACGGGCTAACCACGGCTGAATCTGAACGGAAGATCCGGTTCAGGGGGCACAGCCGATGGTAGCTCTATTTATTATCCAGTTCTCACTTTTCTTCTTCTGGCTTCCCTCCTCCCAAGAGCTCACAAATTGAACCACGCGCCCACCCCAACCAGCACGTCACCCACCTCCCACTGCCGCAAGCGAGCTGAAGTGAGATTTTTTCACCTTTGAATCCACCTAAGTATGAATCTTCACCTACCTATGGATCGATGAATCTGGATCTTCACCTGTGGTGTTTGTTTCCTCTTGCTCAGGTCATACTTTGGATACAAGTTCGAGCAGGTCTGCACCATGTCCCGGGAGGAAGCCGCGAGTCTGGCCGCCGCGGCACGTGCCCGGCCCCAGGACAAGGCTGGCCAGGGGGCAAGTCTCAGCCAGGAAAACCCGACAACCCAGGAGGGACATCCGGTCGATTCTGACCGTGTGAACCCCACCGCCAAGGACCCTGCCCATCCTAGTGATGTCGCGGCGCACCCTGGCCATGCACCCGGCCAATCGGAGGGTGATGCGGCCCAACCCGGCAAGGGCCCTGTCAACCCGAGCAGTGATCCTGTCAACCCCAACAACGAGTTCTGTGCCGTGTTCCGCTGCAGCTTTGGCTCGCACGTCCTGTGTGTTGCCGCGGAGATGGATTGCGTACGCGAGTTGAGGAGGCGGCCGCCCCCCAGCAAGCCAGGTGGGGGACGTGGGTGCATGAGTGTTGCCCCCCAGCAATCCAGGGGGGGGCTGAGCGGTTGCAAGTACCAATGGTTATCATTACTGTTTTTCCTACAACATGCCTACGAGCTGAGATCGTGATGTGCGTTTGGTGGGTGGGGGCTAGGTGGAAGGGTGGATGGACGGAAGGGCTGGGAGGGAAGGGGGGTGGGTAAGGGGTTGCCTTGAAAAGAGGGGGGGGGAGGGGGGAGGGACACTAGGGAAGTAGAAGCTGTAGAAGTGGTCAGTCATGTGGTAACGTTGGGTGTGCTTACCTTGCCAACTGGTAGGGAAGCACTCATATACAGCACTCCAAAGATCATCCTGTACTCGCTCTCGTGGGCTGGTGGCCCGGTTCCTTAAACGAAGGTGTGTGGGCGGGTGCCGGTGGAGGGGCAGGCCTTGTGGCACACTTTTGTGATCGCCAGTATACCTCCCTTGGTTACTTTTGAAGGGGGCGGTTAGAGGGGGGGGGGGCGATCTTTTGTTAAGAGGCTGACTTAATCCAATAGAAATCATAACCCTACATGTTAAGAATTGATGCTCATTGTGAGGAGGGATTGTCGTACTAGAGAAATGCTTTACTCGCGATCAAAGCTTGTCATGTGCTTTCATGTGCTTTAATGAATAGCTCGCGGTGCTGGCCCTTGGCATGCCCACCTGAAGCTTGTATGATTGTGGATCCCATCTCCCAAAACTTTTGCAACTAACAGAATCTAACCTGACCCAAAATGTTGCAACTATGTGTGCAGGCGAAGCGCCGCCAGGGCCGAATGGTAGTGCCAGCGCAAAGGAGATCATCAAAAGAGAATACGTGGAGCTCAAGACGACCCTGAACGTGCGTATGGAGCTTAGATGTCTTTGTGTATCGTATGTGCAGGTATAGGGTGTACTGTGTGTGCGTATGTACTTGCACATGTGGACCTCAAGACGACCCCTGCATGTGCGTACTAAGTACTTATTCTATTCTGCATGGATAGCTTTGTATTTATGATTGACGGGAGTGTTCATTACTGATGAATATGTACCCTTGAGTTGCATACTCATGTGCTGAACGCAACTACACATTGCAGTATTCACCGAATATAGATATTGTAGTTCATTTCTAATGGATAAACTTGGCCTGCTAGACGAGCGAAGAGTAATCTTTTCCTTTCCTTTTCAGTTCATCGGGATGTGCTAAATATACTCGTGTGTGTATATATAATTATTTGTATGATGAACGTGTGTGTGGTCACTTGCAGTTTCTCAGGACAGCTCTGTCCATGGGCATCTCTGTGCCTCTATGTGGTCTTGCGTGCCCTCGTCGTGTGCGCTTTGTCCCATCCCTAAATGCCTTGCTGTTTCGTCACATGAGTTCGTTTCTCTATGTGTTGCAAGGGTACCGTGGAGCCTATGGTTTAGTGCCTTGAAAATAGAAGTGCAAATAGAAGCGCATTCTATTTGTTTAGTGCATTATGCATAACATCACTTAGTGCCTCACACGTGCGTCCATTCATTTCAATGTTTCCCATGCTTCCACTGGACATCTCGCAAAATTCACTCATTATATTGACTTAATGAAGCCATTTGTTGCCATGATGAGGCCTTTATGCCATTTACAAATGTTGTTTGTTTCAAGTACTACTACTGATAACTGTAGCAGTAGACAGTAGTATATATATAGGGCAAAGGAAGTTTTTTCCCCTTTCTTTTTTCTGGGAAAGGGCAGGGTGTGATATCGCTCTTTGCGGCACCTTGCTGTGTTGGCACAGGCCAGCTAATGCTTTCTTCCATCACACTACCCATTTATATTGCAAATCTCAGCCACTTAGCAGTGGGCCTCTAGGGAATCACATGGTGTCCTTTTCCAAGGCTAAACCCTATTCAGGAATAACCATCCTGCTTCTTGTTGTTTCTTCTCCCTGCAACCACCTGGCTGCTTGCTTGCCACTACTACCACTACTACTACCACCACCACCACCACCACCACTACTACTACTACTACTACTACTACTACTACTACTACTACTACTACTACTACTACTACTACTACTACTACTACTACTACTACTACTACTACTACTACTACTACTACTACTACTACCACCACCACCACCACCACTTGCTTTTCCCTGCAGTTCTCGACCACCAAGGAGGAGGATAAGAGGCAGCGGCAAAAGTTCGAGCAGGAGAAGATGCTGGAGTACTGGGTAAGTTGCGTAGTCTATTTGTTAGGGGACTGTTCCTCATAGATTGCCTCATCAGCGGCACAATTGCTAGCAGGAGAAGATGCTGGAGTACTGGGTAAGTTGAGTATTCTGTTTGTTAGGGAACTGTTCCTCATAGATTACCTCATCAGCGACACAATTGCTAGCAAGAGAAGATGCTGGAGTACTGGGTAAGTTGAGTATTCTGTTTGTTAGGGAACTGTTCCTCATAGATTGCCTCATCAGCGACACAATGGCTAGCAATAGAAGATGCTGGAGTACTGGGTAAGTTGTATTCTATTTGTTAGGGAACTATTCCTGATATATTGCCTTATCAGCAAAGCTAGAGAAGATGCTGGAGTGCCGGGCTAGCTGTATATCCGCTATTTGGCAGATATTTACTGACTGCCAACCAATCGGCGACAAATGTTCGAGCAAGAAAAGTGACAGGAGTTTTGGGAAAATGGCACATGCTGGGTTGTGGGAGTGATGGCCCATCAAACGGAATGGGGCCCATGAACATCAAATGACTATGGGCGGTTAGCGGGCAACCCGAACTGGTATTCTCTACTCCATCGTGACTATGTGTGGTTAGTCGACGACCAGGTTTGGTGTACCCTAGCCCCGCACTAGGGCGCTGCATCGGGCAATGAGCACCTCCTTTCTTGATATGCAGCCATGCGTTGTGCTTTGCATGGCCCTGTTGCACTGTGTCCAAATTGCCATGTCACAACTGTGAACTAAGGTAAAGCAGTGTTATTTGTTAGCCTTGTCGCTTCGCTTGTCACTGGATTTTTCCCCCTTCTTTTTCTTTGGTTATATGTGCCTTGTCCGCCTGATATTTTGATCAATTTGTGTTTTGCTTATCATTCGCTAATCATTCATTGTTCTGGTCACTTGTTGTTCATTTGCTCGTCTCCGTCCCTACCATGCTGTGTTCCCTACTTGTCTCCTTTCCTTTTTCTCCATCGCGCAGGTGCAAGCGTATCTGGTCAACGTCCCCATTGTGGTGTGCGGCATGCGGTGGGTGCACCTCGCGCGCATACGTCTTTGGCTATGTGAGGCAATGGAGGTGTTTGCGGTTTAGATCGCAAGCAGTTTTAAGGGCCCAGGGACTGCTGAGGGCGGCACACACGAGGTTGGACGTTGGGACGCACTGATGGTATTTATATACACATGGCATGGAGTGGAGTGCGACGACGGCAGCATGGGATTCGCTTTAGGTTGGTAGATTATCCTGGTCATTGTACGGTGCGGGCTGCGGCAGGGGTCTGTTTTCTTGCCTTCCTTCATAGTCCAGAAAAGGCGTCCATGCAGCTGGCAAGAGCGAACCGATCAAACCGGCTGTTGAGATGAAAGCAAACGGCTCACCCATCAACCAGCACTGACTACATACTACTTTGCATGCTACTGTATACTTCTTTCTGAGCCTAGGTAGTGCTGAATGAGAAGTGCTACTATGTGAGTTCTAACCGCGCACTGACTATATTCCACTACTTCTGTTCTAGCCCAAGGTTGCAGCTGGAGAACATGCCTAACGAATAGAGCGCGTTCTAGCCCAAGGTTGCCGCTGGAGAACATGCCCAACGAATAGAGCGCGTTCTAGCCCAAGGTTGCCGCTGGAGAACATGCCCAACGAATAGAGCGCGTTCTAGCCCAAGGTTGCATCTGGAGAATCGCCCAACGAATAGAGCGCGTTCTAGCCCAAGGTTGCCGCTGGAGAACATGCCCAACGAATAGAGCGTGTTCTAGCCCAAGGTTGCCGCTGGAGAACATGCCCAACGAATTTCCGGATGACACCTCCCCTTGCAGTCACCTACCTCCCACGTTAGAAGTAGAGACAGGCGGCAGGTGTCGGCAGGCAGCACACGTGATCGGAGGTCAAGGTCCTACAACACAGTGAGCATCTAACGTGAATCGGTACGCGTGCGAGACCTTGCGAAGATGAGAGGATGATTCGCCACGTACGTGGTTATGCAAAAGTGGCTGCAGGGCTTTGCCGTAGGAGGTGCGTTCCGTGGGAAGGATAACTGGGCCAGGAAGCAGTTGTACAGGTAAGATGCAGCACGATGTAACGCATGCCAGCATGATGGGGAATGATAACTGGGCCAGGAAGCAGTTGTACAGGTAAGATGCAGCACGATGTAACGTATGCCAGCATGATGGGGAATGATAACTGGGCCAGGAAGCAGTTGTACAGGTAAGATGCAGCACGATGTAACGTATGCCAGCATGATGGGGAATGATAACTGGGCCAGGAAGCAGTTGTACAGGTAAGATGCAGCACGATGTAACGTATGCCAGCATGATGAATACTTGGCGTGTTTGTGAAGTCCTTACCATCGGCCCCCTTGGGCAGTTTCTGGGAGGGGGAGAGGGGGGTTCCATTCGTTTCGGTTTTGTTGTCAGGATTGACTTCTTTGAAGCTTGCTGTATTTGGGTGCGGCGGATCAAGGTTGCCTGTGTTCCTCTTTTTCTGAGTTGGTGCTGGTGGATTTGTTGATGCTGTTTGGGTGTGAGGGGAGTGGGTGTTCGGGGCTGCCTGGGTGCATGGCTGGGCGGGGCGGGGCTGGGCGGGGCTGGGCATCTGTTTCGTGGGTGCTGCTGTTGTGTGTGTGCCACATGGCAGCGACGAGGGCGGCCGGCTGCTCCACACGCAGGAATTCCCCACCGACTTCTTTAAGACGTTTGCAAAGGAGCAGATGTTGTGGGAGGTGAGCGCCCGCTGGCTGGTGGTGGATGGATATTCGATTTGTAGATTAGCCGGATGGCTTTGCAACGCAATTCTATGAATCTGGCTGCATCGTTTTCCTGGAAGAGGGGGGCGGGGGCATCTTGGTGGGGTGGGGTGGGGTGGGGTGGGGTGGGGTGGGGTGGGGTGGGGTGGGGTGGGGTGGGGTGGGGTGGGGTGGGGTGGGGTGGGGTGGGGTGGGGTGGGGTGGGGTGGGGTGGGGTGGGGTGGGGTGGGGTGGGGTGGGGTGGGGTGGGGCGGGGTGGGGTGGGGTGGGGTGGGGTGGGGCGTTTCTCCCCCGATAGTTGAGGTAATAGGGACATGCAAGACACGGGTTGTCACGAGGTGCTGCCAGCCACAACTGGCTGTGTGGGCTGATCGAGTGCCAAACAGCCTGTCGTGCACACTACGCGGTTTAACTATCATGCCGGTGGATCGAATAACCCGTAATGTGCATGTCCTCATCGAATAACCAGTACGGTGCATGTCCTCATCAAATAACCCGTAATGTGCATGTCCTCATCGAATATCCCGTAATGTGAACCTCCTCATCTAGTGTGTGTAACGTATATAATAATGTACGTGTTCGCAGGTGTAAGAGTGGTCACTCAGCTACCGCACAGGCAGGCTTAAGCATCCCCGCAGGCCCTGTACTGTAAATGCTTGAGCGTCCTGTGACACGCATCCCCGCGTTTTACAGTAAACACAATACTGTGAAGCTTGTCGTGAATGTTGCAGTTAAGTCAATGGTGTGAAAGTTGGAGATAAACTTAATGTCATTTTCACCCATACATTAACATGCAGACGTGTACTGGTGGCCAATCGGGTGGACCGCCCGGCCAATTTCCGAATGGACACACAAGGATGCCTCGTTCACTGTGGGGTGATTTGGGTCTTTATAACACACGCGCAGGTGGCAGCACAGTTGATCCCTTTCACCCTGCCCCCTTACGTGTTCTATCACAGTTACATCTTATGTGATCTAGCACAATGTTATGGTATGTTATATATTAAGTGGTCTAGAACAAATGTATTGTATTTTGTTTAGCTATCTGGTGATGCTATAACTTTATGTTGTGGCGGGCTCAAAGGGGGGCGATCTGCCGCCTGTAGCGTAGCTCTACCGTACGCCACCTACACCATGTGAGGTGCTTGTGTTACATAGGACTAGAGTAGAAGGGGACCGGCGTTGCGCCGGTACTAGTGCCTACTGTCAACCGTACCCGCCCTTTTGAGGAGGGCGCGGCGCCTTGAGACCTTGTGCTTTGTAATTCATTTTCACACCGCAGTTCGAGTGGTGTGGTGAAGGTAGGGAGGCCTTTTTGCAGCTCCCACCCACCCACCCTCGCTGCTGTTGGGGACAAGATTGGACGAAGGGGGCATGTGCTGGGCCCAGCGTGGTGAATTGGCCTAACTTGACAATAACTTGTACAGTGATTTTGAGGGTGTGGCTAGGCTCAACTGTTAAAGCCTGCACACACTTCATCGTAATAAACTTGTTTCTCTGCTAGCACAGCTCTCCAATGGACCTTAGCTTCAGCACCTATCATATCTTACCAGCATACGATGCAGCACAATTATATCACGATCATATCCCATGCGATCTCGCACAATTTAACCTTCATACTGGGCTGCATGCTGTGCGTGTCCCGGGTAGTGGTAAAGAATTAGGGCCGCGTGGTAAAGAATAGTGATCCTGTATCTATCCGCGTATCTATCGGCTAATCACATTAGATGTGATGTTTTGCTAGTGGTCCACATATCCATTCATGCGTGACAAGTTGTTCTGTTGTCTAAGCTGCGCATCTTTTCAAGTAAGCGGTGCATAGATCTGCCCTTGTAATTGTTTTCCTTTTCATGTGTGGCTCCTGCAGAGTGCGCTCGTCCGCAAATTCGGCGACTGGATCCTGTGCTGGCTCTACGCTCAGACGATGCAGTCAGGTGAGGGGCCCTCTATTTGCAGTCAGGTTAGCTTTGGGGGGCTATGGCCAGACAATGTGATCATGTGATTGGCTGGCTCTATTTGCAATCAGGTTGTCTTTGGGGGGGTTATGGCCAAACAATGCAACCAGGTGAGGGGCTGGCTCCACTAGCAATCAGGTTAGCTTTGGGGGTAATGGCCAGACCATGCAATCAGGTGGGGGGCTGGCTCTACTAGCAATCAGGTTTTCTTTGGGGGGCTATGGCCAGACCATGCAATCAGGTGGGGGGCTGGCTCTATTAGCAATCAGGTGAGGTTTGGGGGGGGTTATGGCCTGCCCATGCAATCAGGTGATGTCTCGCACCTTTTCAAGGCATGCAATCAATGCCCGAATTGTCCCTTGAAACGGATCACTGAAATGCCCATTTCTGCGGCTCTGCTTATCGCTGAGTGTTTTGCAACTGCATTGTAAAAATGCGGTACATCCTCATCCACTACACCTTAGTAGTTGCTAGCCTTCCTGCTAGCCTCCCTGCTAGCCTCCCCGCTGGCCTCCCTGCTAGCCAACCGTCCATGTCGAACCTAAGCTTTCTTGCACTTGCCCTCATAACAGGGACAACATCCGCCATGCAGCCCATCGGCCGCCTGCCCAGACGCCCAGACGCTAGCCCATCAACCTACTCATCGCTCCCATTTTTTCCTACCCGTTTTCTTACCCATTTGTTCATTCCCGGCGCGTGCAGACAAGAACAAGTTTGTCCTGCGCTACAACCCTCAAAGGGAGGCCCTCGAGCTCTACGCGACGCAGTTGGAGCCCAAGTGCTTGGCGGCACTTCAAAGCGAATTGCCTTGAAGCGATTGTGAGGCCTTGCGAAGGCTGCTGCGCTTCAACATGCCTTCTTAGCGAAACGTGGCGGTGCTCTGAGGCTGTTTTGTGCAGCCCTGTTGGGGCTCTGTAAAGTGCTTGCCTTGCAACGACTCAAAAGAAGGCAAGACTGAAATGTGCTCGCTTTGTGACACCTGGCGAGACTCGAGAGTGCTTGCTTGGCAAAGCTTGGCGAGACTCAAGAGTGCTTGCTTGGCAAAGCTTGGCGAGACTCAAGAGTGCTTGCTTGGCAAAGCCTGGCGAGTCTCAAGAGTGCTTGCTTGGCAAAGCTTGGCGAGACTCAAGAGTGCCTGCTTTGCAAAGCTTGGCAAGACTCAAGAGTGCTTGCTTGGCAAAGCCTGGCGAGTCTCAAACGTGCTTGCTTAATTGTGAAGATTGGCAGCACTAAGTGTCCCGAGACAACACAGTCAGGGGCCGTGGACGGCTTCGGGGAGGAAAAAGCACCGCGGGACAAAGAGCCGCCACCATGGAAAACAGGAGGAGCTGCCTGCCTAGATGACTAGATGGAAAATGGCCATTCTAGATGGACTTGACTGCCTGGATGGAAATCCGCCAGCAAGGAGCAGATGCCAAGGAGCGACGAGGAAACACTGGCCAGCGAGGAAAGAATGGGAAGGGAGGAGTTGCCAGCTCATGGTACGTCAGAAGTAGCTCCACCGGGGGGCTTACGAGGGCACGAGCGGCGCATCCATGCCCACCCCGATGGGCTGAGTGGACTGTTTGGTGTCGTGACGTGATCGCGCCAATTGGTAGAAACAAGGGGTAGAGAGAAGGGGTAGACAGGCTTCCTACCCTTTGCCGTGGGTGCTGTGTGTGGCGCTGTCATGGCTCCGACGGCACGGGTGAATGGCAGCGAGCACCATTGGACATCCGTGCCGGCGGTGCCATTGAACATCCACGGTCTGTCTGCCGTCACGCAAACTACGAGCTATCGTGCCTCACAAGCATGCTCTAGCGCCAAACGGCCATTTTCAAGTGCCAACCAACGGGTGCGGGGGAAATGGTCAGCCTACACATCCTTGAAGCCTCTCTTTCAACAGCAAACCCAACATACACCAGTGAGCACTATATCAAGCACTGCTATCTGTCATTTGGGCAACACAGTGAAAGGGATCTCTTACGAACCCATGCTGACCCACAGCACTTGGTGCTGGCGGTGTGCACTGGACAGCTGACCTGGACATCAACTGATGGTGCATTCATGATTGATCAGATCCATGAGCAGTAGACAACGGACCGCAAAGTAGGAGAGACTCCAGCGAAACCCCTATTAATTAATTAATTTAGAACATTATAACTCCGTTGGGAGTATACGTAACACATGCATGGCCCTGAGAAGGGGCCTATGGTTTTTAGTACATTCTGGGCTACAACCTGCAGGTGGGGGATGTAAACAGCCACCTACTCTGGGTGCACAAGGTGCACCTGCACCACCATGTATTCCAGCAACTAAGGTGCGAACATGGGACCCGTGGAAGATGATTGTGGCTAGGCAATAGCTAGGGCATGGCATCTCAGCAGAGAGTACCTCTCTGCATGGGCGCGCGCAAAGCAATATCAAATATTCTAAAGCTCATGCATGGTGTGGGTCCCAGATGTCATAAGCATACATGCACATGTGCGTGAGCCACGTCGGCTAAGCCTTTCTAATATTCTGCACTACTGTTATTTATTCCCCCAGGCTGGGGCCGCGCTATCCCCCTAGGCTAGGTGCTGCGGTCGCTGGGGCAGGGGTCGCCTGCCAGGGCTTGTGGTCAACGCAGATGAACGCCCCCTTCCAGTATACCGGCGATCTTCCCCGCCGTCTGCCGGAGCTGGAGGTAGGTCGGCCATAGCTCCCGTCGCCGTTGTTGCTGGGCCAGGGTCAAGTCGTCGTCCAGCATGTACATAGGAGGTCCACCCAAGCCGGCCCCTTGTGACGCTTGAGGAACTCCAGCTTATCCGCCATTTAAAAATTAAATTAAATTATAACATGCCTCCGTTGGGAGATCATGTAGCACACATTCCTTGATGGATGGGTGGAGTGGGAGAAGCCGTGTAATCGAACTAACCTAACTCTAAGCTATCTAGTCTAGATAGAAAATCCTAACTACACTACTCATCAAAACGCCTCCTCCGCTTGGGGGGAGGTGGCTTGCCCACAGGGGCTGGCGTGTGAGCCTTGACAATCTTCTGTGCACCGCGTCTTGTTCTGCATGGCAGTCCAAAGAAGGGAGAGAGAGTGGATGCGGTGTTCAAACTGAGCTGGGACCACTAAGTCGTCCAGCAACATCTGGATGTAGTTCGTGACATGTTTCCCTAGCAGTTTTGGGAATGCGGCGTTGGCGCCAGGCCAGCTAGGTCAGAATATGCCGCCCTGTCTGGCCAAGCCGCTGGGGGCCTGCCAGACCAAGGGTGGTGTCGACCTGGCTGGTGCGAGCAAGGTGTCCTACAAATGCTATCCTACGCTGCCTTTAATCTTGTCCGAAATACGAGGCATACCATGATACAAAGACTCTAATGACGGGCGCTTGGAAAACCCTACGTTCATCAGGACCTCTCGGAGCATCCTGTAAACCGTGCCGTCGAGCTTAGCTGCCAGTGTAGGTGTGACTGTCCACGCCTCGGCGCCATACGTGAGCACCGTGAGGACGAGGACCTTGAAGAGCATGCGCTTGCGGTGCTCGCCCAGGCCCTTTGAGCGCCAGTAGGTGTTCAGCGAACGGAGCCTGGCCCAGGCCAGGCCGATGCGGATGTCCACATCGTCTGCGGTGTCAGGGATCGAGCCAACTCCCCAACAGTTTGAAGCGATCGCGGAACGAGACCTCCGTCCCGTCGAGCAGGCGCGGCAGCGGCGGTGTACTGGAGGCCCCAATCACCATCGCCTCAGTTTTGACACTAATCTCCATGCAACCCCACCGCCCTCGCCTCCAGGCCCAGACAGTCCAGCCAGGTCTGAATGTGCTCGGGGCGCGCGATGAGGGTGGTGTCATCCGCATAAATCAGGTCGGCCAGGCGGTAGCCAGGTTTAAGCCCGCCGTGCTCGCGCTCGTTAAGGATGTCCAAGCCTGGCTCGAACCCCTTAAGAGCAGTAAAGCGCGCACGTGCCCGGCGCATGACGTGATCCACAACAATAATGAACAGGTATGGGGACAGGACACAACCTTGCCACACCCCATGGTGAAGGGGGAATGGTGGGGTGGTGCCTTCCGCATTCCGCACTACTGCCTGTAGGCCCTCATACAGTCGACGAATGGCAGCAATAAACGCTGCCAGGTGGTGGCCCGATCCAGAGCTAGGATGGCCCAAAGAGCCTCCCAGAGGACCGTGTCAAAAGGCCTTGATATAGTCAACAAAAATGAAGACCAGCGGCAAACTGTCAGGGCAAAGGCGATGCACCAGACGCACCTCCTCCATCAACTGGCGCGCGACAAACACAGCCATGACAGTGTTACGGCCACGACGGAAACCCATCTGAGACTCACCCAGGTGTGGGTCCAGCGCGGCGCGGAGCCTGTGCAGCATCATGCGCATGAAGCTAGACCTTCAGCGCGGCGCTCTGGAGGCAGACACCCCGGTAGTTACCGGGGTCAGCAGCAGAGCCCTTCTTGTACAGCATGACGCGGATGGCCGTCTGCCACTCAGCAGGCGGAGGCTCGTCAGAAAGCAGGACACGGTTGCAGAACGCCAGCAGAAGATCCCTCACCGCCGGGTCAGGGGTCTTCAGCAGCTCAGCCGAAAGATGGTGGGCACTGACCGCCGCGTCGTACCGCAGGCGAGCAAGGGCGCCGTCCAATTCCTTCAAAGTGAAGGGGTGGACGACGTCGTTGGTGGCAAGGCAGCCCTCCTGCAAGGCGGGGACTTGCATGGTAGTCCACGGCCGAGGAGGCCGGGGGGCGCCGGCGGCGGCGGGGGTCCGGCGATCCCGAGACGGGCGGCCGTCTCAGTCGGGGTGAAGCGGCGGGGGGGGGGGCGCGAGCCCCACCTGTCGGCTGTCAAGGAAACATTGTGGGCCAAACAGCGGTCAAGGCTTACCATCGCCGTGCCGTCCCCCGTGTGCTCCATGCACCGGGGTGCGCTGCCGCCGGCCGCCGAGCCGGTCGAGGTGGTACCACATGTCCTTGCCCTGGTTGCGAGCTTGGCAGGCCTTGGCATCTGCGATGCACTGGGCCGCCTCCGCGTCCTGAGCGTGATCGTAGGCCTCCACGAGGGCGGCCTTGAGCACCGGCCGGTGTCTGCAGCGGGTCCGGCCGGTTACGCTTGAGGCGGTGCCAGGCGGCCAAGACCATGCACGGGGCCGGACCTCCTGGCGGTAAAGCGGGCTGGGGCGGCGGCGGGGCATGACCGGCAGGTGCCGGGCCGCCAGCAACGGGGCACGGGCCGCAAAGCCCGCAAAAATGGTGGCGTTGGGAGCACCCTTGTCCAGCTCGTCGACGTCCGCCCGGGCGTCCAGGGCCGACAGGTACTCCAGTCGGCACCGGTTCCGCGCGTGCTCGGCGTCCGTCCAGTCCTCAAGATCTCCTTGGACCGGGCATAGGGCAGACCAGTCAGGGCGGGCCACTGGGGCGCGGCGCTCTGGGACGTGGAACCGGAGCCGAATGGTCGCGCGCACCAACCGGTGGTCAGAGCACACCGTGGGCGTGTCAAACACTCGGGTGTCCAGATCGAACCGAGGTGCGCCTGGTATTAAAAAAAAAAAATTAAATTATAACATGCCTCCGTTGGGAGATCATGTAGCACATATTCCATGATGGATGGGGTGGAGGAAGCCGCGTAATCGAACTATCCTAACTCTAAGCTATCTAGTCTGCGCCTGGTATACCCTAGCTATACCCTAGTATACTAGCTATATAATAATATACACAAGATCGTCTAGCTGCATGCATCATGCCTCGAAAAACGAGCTGCATGCTCTCCCTCTCTCTTCTTTGGACTGCTATGCAGAACAAGAAGAGGTGGCAGCAGATTGTCCAGGCTAGCTCACACGCCAGCCCCTGTGGGCAAGCCCCCTCCCCCCAAGAGGAAGGGGCGTTTTGCTGAGTAGTGTAGTTAGGATTTTTCTAGATCGACTAGATTGCTTAGAGTTAGGTTAAATCGATTACGCAGCTTTGCCCACCTCCACCCATCCAGCAAGGAATATGTGCTACATGATCTCCCAACGGAGTCATGTTATAATTTAATTAAATTATTTAATGCACTAGATGGGGATCTATAATCAATATCTCGACCGAGCTATATTAATTTATTTTCATTGTCTCCTTGATATTAATTTATTAATTTATAGACACGTGACTGCGTCGTGACCGAGCTATATATTAATGGCAGACGAGGCGGGAGTGTAGCCCAGCTATCCTAGCTCATGAGAAATAGTTTGCATTGGAGGACTGGGTACCCTGTCTAGCGATGGGCTGCGCGGGGGTCGTGGGCCGGGAGCTAGATGTCCACCAGGACCAAAAACAAATTCAGGGAGGTGCCTAGCTGTCGCATATCTCAGACCATTTCTTCTTGTCAATCATGCGTGGGGCCCGGAGCACTTCAACACTCGACTGTGCGTGCCCGTAATCCTCAAGCCCTAGACATCCTCAAGTGCATCGTGACATCAAGGAGACAACGTACCAGCATCGTGACATATACCTAGATCAATCCGGGTCGCAGCGCGTCGGTGCACACGTGGGTCGTGCATGCGATAATTGGCAGCCAGCCGCAGTAAGTTGCGAGCGCATATATACGAGTAGATTCTGCACACTCATGTACGTACGGTTCGATGCACTATGTATTAGGGGCTGCCGGCTGCACGCAGTAATCTAGCGGACCGCAACCCATCCCACATGTTGGCCCCTAGCTGCAGAAGGCGAAGGCGCTACGCACAGTTCACTTACTTGCAAGCAACATGTTTAAAATGATAAAATTAGAGCTAGCATGCGTTAAATCCAAGACTGAAGGCATGCATGCTTCCCTTCATTAATTAATTAATTAATTAATAGACACGTGACTGCGTCCCTTCATAATCCGGGTGAATGTGCAAATTTGCCAAGGGAACACATGCAGCACACTCGCGGCCGGTACATGCACAAGATCAAAGCTCATGCACCATGTCTCCTGGCTGTGTGCCGACTGCATCGCCGACCCATGCTTCAAAACCCATGCTTCAAAACCGGCGCATAAAGTGGGATTCCACAACGACGTCCCCGCTCCCTATTTGGTTTAACTAACATCCTGCTTTCTAGGCTTGTTGGCAGTCGGACCGAGCTAGTCCTAGGAACATACTGCATGTGTTGATTATAGCCGGCGCTCCAACTTGCTTCCAGCCCTTTCCATGCAGCAAGAGCAATCCATGGGTACCATTTGCCTGGCAGCCCAATATGCTATGCAGCACAGATATTGATGATTGCTGTCATATGCTATGCAGCGCAGAGATGGATGATTGTTGTCAAGTGTCAACACTGTAATGGTATCAAGGACCGTCTCTCGCAAAGCCCCTGGAACCCAGGACTACCACAATACGGCCTACTTTGCCCCATAAAACAGCACACGCCGCCCATGTGCATATACATGTATTCTTCTTCTTTCTTAGTTCGTCTTGTGCTTCTTGTCCTTGTGTGCGGATGGACTACCCTTGATCCACTTTTGGATGTAGAACTGGCCGAATAAGAAGAGCATGGTCCCCATGTAGTAGAAGAGCACCTGTTGAGTGGGCGGTTGATGCAAGAGCACGGCATGCTACTCATTAATCAACTTAAGACGCGGTGTCCCGTTGGCCACGTGAGCCACAGAGCACCCACCCTCCTAAGCGGACCCCACCGTATTAATTAATAGTAGTAATTACACTAATCACTGTTCATCAATAGTTGTCTCACTTAATACATACGGTCCCATTGGGGCGCCATGAGTGATGGAGCATCGACCCTCACCATGGATCATGCCAGTAATAATTGATAATCGCATGGCATGGCATGGAAACCAACGATGGAAGCCAACCCCCTCATGGTGTCATGGAAACGGCCACAGCTCGTCTTGTTAGTTAGCATCTCATTAGTTGGCTTGTCTTGTTAGCATGCCCTGGAAACCACCCCAGGTTGTCTTGTTAGGGCTTCTTAATGACGCTACAACAAGCATCGCACATAGCATTCGTGCCTGGTACACACAAGGGTAACATCGGCGAATTAACTGTGTACGGTTCCCACTTTGTACAAGCTGGTCACGTTTTACCAGACAGTGCATGGTGGGACCAGGAAATCCTCCCCCTCGCGAAGCCTAGTGGAAACAATAGCTTCGCAAGGCAACCACCCAAGCGTTGTAGTGACCAGTATAGTGACCAATGGGTCTACTACAGAAGCTATGGCTTCGCAAGGCAACCACCCAAGCGTTGTAGTGACCAGTATAGTGACCGATGGGTCTACTACAGAAGCTACGGCTTCGCAAGGCAACCACCCAAGCGTTGTAGTGACCAGTATAGTGACCGATGGGTCTACTACAGAAGCTATGGCTTCGCAAGGCAACCACCCAAGCGTTGTAGTGACCAGTATAGTGACCAATGGGTCTACTACAGAAGCTATGGCTTCGCAAGGCAACCACCCAACAGTTTTCTAGTGACCAGTGAGGTCCATGCTCTAGCTTCGAAAAGCACCACACTTGCACTTCAAGCTCATAGTACTAGCTGCAGTAAACAGCTAGGTGGCTAAAATAGGCAATGAATACCAGCCCCTACCAGCCCCTACCAGCCCCTACCAGCCCCTACCAGCCCCTACCAGCCCCTACCAGCCCCTACCAGCCCCTACCAGCCCCTACCAGCCCCTACCAGCCCCTACCAGCCCCTACCAGCCCCTACCAGCCCCTACCAGCCCCTACCAGCCCCTACCAGCCCCTACCAGCCCCTACCAGCCAAACCAGGCATGCACAGCGGACAGTAATGAATGATTATTGCCATGTCTATCAGCCACATCACAAGCCATGTGCATCAGGAGCTATTTTGATTTGAGCTTCTTGCGACGCAGCTCGGCGAATTATTCAATGTGTGCGTCATTCTTTCAACCCTTTCAATACCGAAATAAATTGTCTACCTTGATAATAACAACGGCAGGTCTACCTTGATAATAACAACGGCAGGTCTACCTTGATGATAACAACGGCAGGTCTACCTTGATAATAACAACGGCAGGTCTACCTTGATAATAACAACGGCAGGTCTACCTTGATAATAACAACGGCAGGTCTACCTTGATAATAACAACGGCAGGTCTACCTTGATAATAACAAGGGCAGGTCTACCTTGATAATAACAACGGCAGGTCTACCTTGATAATAACAACGGCAGGTCTACCTTGATAATAACAACGGCAGGTCTACCTTGATGATAACAACGGCAGGTCTACCTTGATGATAACAACGGCAGGTCTACCTTGATAATAACAACGGCAGGTCTACCTTGATAATAACAACGGCAGGTCTACCTTGATAATAACAACGGCAGGTCTACCTTGATGATAACAACGGCAGGTCTACCTTGATAATAACAACGGCAGGTCTACCTTGATAATAACAACGGCAGGTCTACCAACTACTAGACCAAGCCTCCTGGTTGCAGAGAAAAAGTCCGTGTGTGCATGAGCAGGTTGAACTCATTCACATCATTTATACACTCTAACAAAGGCGTGCTACGCTCACTAGCGCTATCGCGGCTCACCTTGGCAAAGAACTTGGTGTGCGCATCCGAGGTGGCGCTCTGCATGTTGTAGTAGGCCTGGAACAGGTTGAGGAGGAACTGGGTCATCTGGAGCTGGGTCAGGTACCTGCTAGGTGGGGACAGCAAGATGACAGCAGGGAGATGACAGCATGAACCACGTGTCCACAAATAAACACATGTCCACGTGTCCACATACATACCCGAGTGCCATGCACAGCGTTCAGAAACCAATCTTCACTACACAAATGCCAAGTAGTATTAATCATGCTGCTATGCATCATGCTGCTATGCATCTTTGTGCACAGAGATCAGAAGCTAATCGCAACCGATTGCCAGCTTATGATCACACCAGTTGGGGGTTTCAGGTGCCCAACCACGATCAAGCACCCTCGTATGTCAAAACCTAACTTGATACTACTCTGCAATTTCCAGTATAAAAATAGTACTTATGGGGACATGCTTTGTTTCGATGTAGATGCCTCGATGACTAACTTAGTAGGCCTCACTTGAACCTTTGCTAGCAGCGCCACCCGGCTATCGCGGCTAAATTCGATTGAGCCTTTCTGTCAATGGTAATTGGAGGGTACAGCCACCTGGGCAATCATCATTATTATAGGGAGCCAGCCCAGCCCAGCTCGCTACAGTGACTTTCAGCGTGAGTGCGCGACCTAGAAAGTGCTTGCTCCTGTAATGTACAACATCCTCCAAGGAAAAAAAGCAATGAATGAACCCTGGGGGGGGGGATTCCCATTTTC
Organism: Mesostigma viride; assembly: GCA_009746045.1. Taxonomy (NCBI): domain Eukaryota; kingdom Viridiplantae; phylum Streptophyta; class Mesostigmatophyceae; order Mesostigmatales; family Mesostigmataceae; genus Mesostigma; species Mesostigma viride. The sequence goes on from RPFO01000026.1 coordinate 4,195,034, forward strand.
TCAAGGGATTTGTTCTCTAGCAGCCATTGGCCTTCAATACTGTCACATACTTTCACAAAACTTCGCAACCCTCACCCTTACTGTCCCCAGAAGTACTCTTTACATTCCCATCCTTGACAGCCCTAGTAATACATTCAGTCGCATCCGGAACTATGCCTGAGGCGTACTTGCCCCCAAAGAGGTACTCTTATACTAGCACATACATCAAGCGTATGGACTTTATGGAGAGGGCGCCCTGAGGCGTTCCCCGAAAGAGCTATTTCACATGCCTCCACATTATGCACAAGGCTTACTTTCCCCAGAAGAGGTACTTCTTGCGTGCGCCCTCGCCCGTGATGATGGATGCCAGCAGGTAGTAGCTGTACATGACAATGTGGACAAACGAGTTGAGGGTGGCCGACCAGTAGACTGCGGGGCAAGGGGTGGAGGGGGCAAGGGCAGTGGGGGGAGGGAACAAGGGGGCAGGGGGCCAAGACGAGGTGGACGAATGTGTTAATGGTGGCCGACCAGTAGACTGGGAGGGCAAGGGGGGGAGGGGGCCTGGGCCAAGGGGGCAAGTCAACGTTGACGAATGTGTTAACGACCACTAGACCGGGGATGCGAGAGGGTGGGGGGCAGATGTCACGCACTCACAACAAGTATGCCCTGTTAGGAAAGGTGGAGAGGGTGGAGAGGGGGCATGGAATGATACGCAGCATATGTGTGGGTTACAGGGTTTACCACACGCATGGGGGTACCTCTTGCTCGTCCTAGCACGCATGTCAAGGGGAGGGCAGTCAACAGTGAGCGGGGAGCCATAGGGGGTTGTTATACTGTTCTTATAAAAAAACCTTACATCACCTTGTTAAAACATTCTCATGAACCACCCTTTCGTCACACTGTTAAAACGTTCTTATGAACCACCCTTCCGTCACACCATGGTTGCCAACCCTCTCTCACCAACATGTCGTACGCCAGCACGCCATCACACATGCTTACACTTCCGTAGACCTGCTAATGATTCAAAATAATTAAACATTTAGTAGTACTACAATACTCGTAGTACTAAATAAATAAATTTAGTCACACCATGGTTGGTCGCTTACCCTCGCCCCCTGGCATGTCGTACGCCAGCATCCACCAAATGGCGGAGATGGACGCGTGGTGGTAGACGTGCAGGAAGGACACCTGGCGCACGTTGCCCTTGAGGAGCATGATGAACTGCCACACACACGGCGGCCGCAGATGTTAAGGAATTCCAGCGACACAGTCAGTTATTGCTGTCAGGCATCTGCTCCTACGGGTTGACAAGATATCTGTTGCTGTGCATCTGCTCAAGGCCAGCATGACGATCTGGCGCGCATGGCGTGGCGGAGACCAGCACATAACCACCAGTGAGTCGCCTATCGCATACTTGTCATTAGACCACCAGTGATTCGCCTATCGCATACTTGTTATTAGACCACCAGTGATTCGCCTGTCGCATACTTGTTATTAGACCACCAGTGATTCGCCTATCGCATACTTGTTATTGTGCATCTGCTTTCTAAGGGCAGCATCATGACCAGGCATGCACGTACACCGTAGTCGTGACCATTGACTGGCTTATTGCAAGTGATGAGTTCTACCACCTGTCATGCTCATCTCATGTCAACAGAGTGTCATATGCAGGCGCTCAAGAGCAGCATCATTACCTGGCAGTCATTGTGAGGCCGGCGGTATTTGACGCTGACTACCAGTGACGTCATTAAAACAGCAAATTGAACAGCATATTAAACAGCATGGCCAGCATATTAAACAGCATGCTACTATAAAACAGCATGGCCAGCACATTTTGGAACAAACAGCTGCACAGGAGTATGGGACTGCAACACAAGGGAGGCCAGAGGGATGGGGCTCGTCCACGCTTTACAAGGGCTGCCTTGTATTCACCCCGCGTGTGATGGGATTAGCTTGGGAGCAGGTTTGAGTTTGACCGGTGCCTGAAGGGTCTTGGTTTGGGTTTCATTGTCCTCAACGGCTCGCATGAAACACCGGCGGAACACGATTTGACATCAGTGGCCATTTGCCCTTGGCTCCCATGGCTACCCCGCTTGTCCTGAGCCAAAGCCTACAAGTAGCCTCCCCGAGCCCGTTATTTCTGCATGGCACTGCCAGCATGCGACACATGCAACTATCACGGCAATGCCAGCATGCGACACATGCAACTATCACGGCAATGCCAGCATGCGACACATGAAACTATCACGGCAATGCCAGCATGCGACACATGTAATTATTTCAGTCGATGCACTTACCTAGTGACTAATCTAGTTAGTATACATAGTACCAGGTGATTAGAATTCTAGGTTACTGGTGGACTTACAGGCAGGTCTCAACGGCCATGTGCATGTGCTTCTGCGACTGCTGGAATGAGTGGCCACTGCTTACAGCCGCACCGTGCGTGATGCCCTGGCAATCGGTGCTAGCCTACTGCGGCCGTACGTACCGTGTCAACGAACTCCCAGATCTTGGACAGGAAGAAGATGGTGATGCCGATGGCCATCTGGGCACGTCCGATAAAGCATTTGCGCACCGATTCGAGTTGGCACAAAGCATGTAAGGGACACTTTTATCCTGCCAGTGTACAGGAATCTTGATGCCCTTTGAAGCACACGCGTGTGCGCACCGGTTCGAGTTGGCACAAAGCACGTCAGGGACACTTTTTCATGCAAGTACCGCGGAAAAAATTTATACCCACGGAACAGCTGCACGCACGCATGTGCACCAGCGCAGTAGGCGAGAAACTGACAGACAGGCCTTCCTCCTCGAAGCGCTTCAACTTTGTTAACAGCTGAATGATGCCATTTCCCGTGGATGTACGTGGAATCTTTCCCGCAACGAGAGAATTGCTCGTCCGGCCCCCTAAAAAGGGCTCACCGGCTCTTCAAGGGAAGAATGTTGGGGGGCTAAGTTTACCCACCGGTCATACAATCAATCAGTGATGCAGGGATGAGTGAATGCAGTCGCCAACTAGCATGGGTCCAAGAATGGCAGCAAAGCTTTCATGGGATCACACACTTCAGTTGGGCGTGAAAGCCATATAACTGCAGGGTCCGCAGGGTGTGGAACGAGATTTTGGGGATGCAGCTGTTAGAGCCTGTTAGACCTTGGGTCATGTAACTGCGAATGCCTGCCGCTGTGTCAATGGGAAGAGTGCGCTATGTACGCAACCGGCTTGGGAAACTACCATAATTATTCCCCATGCAAATGCAGATATATAATACCACACTATATATAATACCATATTTAAAGGCAGATATACCCCATTCAATTGCAGGTCTATTCCATTTAAATAATGATAATAAGAATAGTCATAACAATGACAACAATAATAGTAAAAGCAGATACAAGTATCCCGAATGTGTGGCTCGTATTATTTGTTCTCCAGTAACCGAAATTTTCTTTGAAAATCTTCATTGTTAGTATGATCAGGACATTCCCCCACATATGGCCCTCCACGGTCGCCCATTCCAGCAACACGCAGAGGAAGCTGCCCCCTACCTCCTTCTCCGAGCGCTTGTAGGCATTGCCCCAGACCGAGTACCTGCAGAGTGGGTAGCGCCCAGGGAGGTCACCGCCATGAACAGAGAATTGTCATGGCTCGACAGGACATAAACCAGGTTAATGAGAAAAGTTATTCTCTCGCCCACCTTTCTCACCCATGTACCTCACTGGTCGCTGTCCACGAGGGCATCTACAAGGAAACCACAGAACCAATGTCTATCATGCCGTCATGCACACTTGACGCGGCGGGAAACATTACTGCCACTAGAAGCGCACACGTAGGACATGTCAGGATAGACAAACAGGTTTCCTGCGAGCAGTTTCCTGTGCAGATAAGCGAGACTTCTTCAAGCATGCTGGGTCTATAATACTCGATAGGCATTAGCGAGCGTTCTGCAAGCATGCTGGGTCTATAATACTTGCTAGGCGTTGCCAATGGGATTGCTAGGCCAGAGGGGCTAGGACATTGATCAGCAGGGAGGCGTAGTGAATCCACACAACCCCAGCCCCTCTATTGATGATTCATAAGCCTGGCTTCAGTCCCGATGCGGCCTGGCTTCGGTCCAAACACTTCAGCTTGGATAAATATCACATATTCTGGTCAATGAAGATCCCAGTGCAGGCTGAAGGAGCTGGCTGTCGAATTCGGGCCCCGCTATGGCCCCATTCCTCGCAAGATGTGCAGTACAGTTGCCTGCTCAGACATCTAGAAAACGCCATGTTACTAGTAGGCATCTCCGCGCGCGTTCCTTCCATCACTTCCGACCCATTACGCGCCGGCCGTCGTCGCATCACTAGCTGCAAATGGTTGTCGCGGGCTGACGCTACTGCGGCGGCTGCGGCGGCTCCGGCGGCTGCTGGTGCTGCTACTGCTGCTGCAGTTAACAAGGAATCCCGGCGTGAAACTACATTTGCATGGCAGCATTGCCGACAGCGGAAAGCTGCATTGTGATCACGCAACGTAACTTACCCGTTGTTCTTAGCCTCGAGGAGGATTTTTACGAACATGTACGTGCTGAGGACGACCAGGCCCACATTGTGCAGGGCGACAAACGGTTTTAGGATAACCGGGTCCCGCTTTTTAGCCCCCGTGGCTTTATTGATCAGCAAGCCGAGGATGACGATGGTGAAGTAAGCTGCCAACGAGAGGAGCAAGGGGGTAGGAGAGCTAACAAATGGCCACGCGCCGGTGGTAGGGTTGGGGACCAACTTGATGCCCCCGTATTTTTCGATGGATGAGAAGACAAAGGGCGCCACATGCCCGTCAATTTTGTGGTACAGGGCCTCTGCAGCATTAATGTATTGCTCCATGGGAAACGCACAGAACGCGCCCTCCCGGCTTCAGATTAACTAGACTTTTTTCAGCCCGCTATAAAGACCGGCAAATCTCCGCTGCGTGGCGCCGTTTTATAACGTGCACAACGAGCAGAGACGACTTCGTTGTAAACAGGCGACGCAAACCCACGACTGTGTCCGATGCGCCCCGCGTGCTGCACTTCCCCAAAATGCCCACCCAGCAACATTGCCAGCTAGGTCGGCTCGGCGTGCGATCCTGCCACACGTGCTGTAGTCCGGCAGGGATGCGAGCTGTCGCCTACTGTAGCCCATGCAATGATTGCAATCGGCCATCGGGCTGAGTCTCTGACTTCTCCGAGACTCGTACAGCAAGACGTACAGTACTGTACGAGTGAATGACGACGTACAGCAAGACGTACAGTACAGTTTTTTCCGGTGAAATGGGTGTTATTTTTATTTCCATATACCAGTTAATTTAACCCAGGGATGCCACAAGTAGCCTAAAGTTACCCTGAACAGTTGTAACCGTCAATGAATAAATTTTCTGACTGGCTTACTGAATGGATTTGTTTTATTGGAGGGTACTTAAGGTACCAGGTTTGACGCCACTACGGTGGAGGCCGTGGAACGCGCACTCCACGACTAAGGACGACGGTTCCTTGATCCGCACGTCGAGCCTGTTCACCACCATCGCTTTTCCGCGACAAAGAAGCCGGAAGCCCGGAACGGGCATCGTGAGTCGTACCCTGCTGCATTCTGGTGCAGCGACATTTATCGTGGCCAGCGACATAAGCGTGGCCAATTGTCACTGCCTCAAAAGCAAGCATTGCTGACGTTGCGCATTTATTCGCATATATTACGAAAAAGTGGAGATTCTCGTTGGGATAAGGAGATGATGTGTCGACCATTCTTTTGTTAGATTTAGGCGAGCTAGGGTAGCTATTGCAGATTTGAAGGTATCCAGTGCTTTCTGGCTGCATGACGGCCACAACGAAGGCCTCACTTCGAGGCACTGCCGGGGCGCGCGACGCGGCCGGTGGAGGTGAAAACCGAGACGCGGTGGTTGTAAACATCAAGAACCCTCTGGCCAAGGCGATAGACCCCTACGCTGATACACTTGCGGTATTTGGCCCCCAGATCGGAACGAATGCGGCAGCGTCGCGGCGTTGGCGCAAGGTCAAGCGAGCCATTCCGATTGTGTGCGTGTCCGTGATATTGATTGGCGTGATTGTGTGGATACTTGTCCGGGAAAGACCAGCGAAATCTTCGGTCTACGACGAGGAGCCCTCCACCTGGCAAGGATCCGGCGGTGAAGTCGAGGATCGGAGCGGAAAAGAGGTTAGTGCGTCTTACCTATCAGCCCACCTCATCTCGCCAAGTATCACCTATTGTATCGGATGTAGTTCGGCAGTGCAACCACAGGGGCTGCTTTGAAAAAATGTATCAATTGTCTCTATCCCTCACGAATGCGTCCATGCCCGCCCGCACTGAACATCTCTCCTGCGTGTTGAAAAGGTGCTGTCAGCATTACCGCTTTCGTCCCAATATTCTGTGGCCACCTGCACGCATTATCACTTGAACATGTGCATTGTTGCCTTGACCTGTGCATCCTTGCCTTTGAGAAGGCACTAGAACTTGTTTATTGCAAAATTATATGCTTAAGCCGCTTGCAGGCCTTGGTAGACCGAGAGACTGGCAAATTGTGCGCAAGTCCCAGGCGGCTGCCACCATATAATCTGTAATTCATTTTCTAGAGCTGTCGACTAGCGCACTTGCTCGGTTGCTGTCATTCACCATCTCCATTGGTCAGTACCATCGCAGCCAGTCATTCTCCATGCTCATCGGTATGAACGGTTATAGGGTTTAGGGTTTATGGTCCTAACGTTTTGTTTTCCATGAACTGCCCGGTTCATGTCCCCGTTTGGTTTCCCAACCACCGTTGCTTTTTCGTCAGGTTTCTTAAACCCCTTTTACTTCGTTGGCGGTTATCTTAAACATCTCTTTTCTGACCCTCCCTCCCTCCCTCCCTCCCTCCCTCCCTCCCTCCCTCCTCCCTCCCTCCTCCCTCCCTCCCTCCCTCCCTCCCTCCCTCCCTCCCTCCCTCCCTCCTCCCTCCCTCCCTCCCTCCCTCCCTCCCTCCCTCCCTCCCTCCCTCCCTCCCTCCCTCCCTCCCTCCCTCCCTCCCTCCCTCCCTCCCTCCCTCCCTCCCTCCTCCCTCCTCCCTCCCTCCCTCCCTCCCTCCTCCCTCCCTCCCTCCCTCCCTCCTCCTCCCTCCCTCCCTCCCTCCCTCCTCCCTCCCTCCCTCCCTCCCTCCCTCCCTCTCCCTCCCTCCCTCCCTCCCTCCCTCCCTCCCTCCCTCCCTCCCTCCTCCTCCCTCCCTCCCTCCCTCCCTCCCTCCCTCCCTCCCTCCCTCCCTCCCTCCCTCCCTCCCTCCCTCCCTCCCTCCCTCCCTCCTCCCTCCCTCCCTCCCTCCCTCCCTCCCTCCCTCCCTCCTCCCTCCCTCCCTCCCTCCCTCCCTCCCTCCCTCCCTCCCTCCCTCCCTCCCTCCCTCCCTCCCTCCCTCCCTCCTCCCTCCTCCCTCCCTCCCTCCCTCCCTCCTCCCTCCCTCCCTCCCTCCTCCCTCCCTCCCTCCCTCCCTCCCTCCCTCCCTCCTCTCCTCCCTCCCTCCCTCCCTCCCTCCCTCCCTCCCTCCCTCCTCCCTCCTCCTCCCTCCCTCCTCCCTCCCTCCCTCCCTCCTCCCTCCCTCCCTCCCTCCTCCCTCCTCCCTCCCTCCCTCCCTCCCTCCCTCCCTCCCTCCCTCCCTCCCTCCTCCCTCCCTCCTCCCTCCCTCCCTCCCTCCCTCCCTCCCTCCCTCCCTCCCTCCCTCCCTCCCTCCCTCCCTCCTCCCTCCCTCCCTCCCTCCCTCCCTCCCTCCCTCCCTCCCTCCCTCCCTCCCTCCCTCCCTCCCTCCCTCCTCCCTCCCTCCCTCCCTCCCTCCCTCCCTCCCTCCCTCCCTCCTCCCTCCCTCCCTCCCTCCTCCCTCCCTCCTCCCTCCCTCCCTCCCTCCCTCTCCCTCCCTCCCTCCCTCCCTCCCTCCCTCCCTCCCTCCCTCCCTCCCTCCCTCCCTCCCTCCCTCCCTCCCTCCCTCCCTCCCTCCCTCCCTCCCTCCCTCCCCTCCCTGCCCCACCCTCCCACTCCAGCAGTACAAAGTGGTGTCCTCGGGCGCTGGCACGTTCGGCATCCACGCCGCGAGCCACGGGCCCCACGGTGCCGTTAGCGACGGCGGCGGCACCAACGTGGTGATGACAAGTGGCGAGACGCCGAGCACGCATTCCAACGGCCACGATTCCCACGATTCCCCTGGCCACCTTGGCACCTTGCATGAGACCACCCACACGGCCAGCCCCCATGGGGCATCCTCGGCGCATCACGCCGGCGCTGGCACCTCGGGGGACGATGTGGGAGGAGGCTCCTTGTCATCAGCAAGCAGCCAGCACGCTGGGGGTGGGGGAGAGCACGGAGGGTTGTTCCCTGAGCCGAAAGGCCGCGTGGAGTCGATACCGCTGCACTCCCAGCGTCACGGCGGGGAGGATAGCGGAGGGGCAGATGCCAGCGATAGCGTCGATGGGGGCCGCAAGGGCAATGGGGACGCGTCGGGGGATGGGGACAGCGACAGCAGCGGGGGGGCTCGAATGACAGCGACGCGAGCGGGGCCAGCGAGGATGGCCCGGCAGGTAGGAGAGCTCTTCTGCTCTTGGATACTGTAGCCGCGTGCTCCTAGTATACTGTACTATGGCACCTATAGTGCGCATACACTGTAGTACAGGGCATGCATGGTGCGACCGAGCAGGGAGGACACTGGGCAGACCGGCAGGTGGGATCGTGCGGGCAGGTAGCACACTCACTCCCCCCCCACATTCCAGCCCTGTCATTTCCACACAACTCCCATCCCCCCACCCTTCATCCATCCATTCTCGCATCCCCAGCCATTGCTCCTTGTAGCTCCGGCTTCCCTGCCCACTGCCCCCCCAGCCGCGTACTTACCCCCCTTGCCTCGCCGTCGCACACCCTACCCCTTTTCCCCACCCCACCCCATCCCCACAAACCCCCACAGCCGCGTCGTCCGAGGACGAGGACGTGCACATGACGCTGCGCCAAATCGTGCAGGACGAGGATGAGGAGCTCAACGACTGGTGCTCGCTCATGCTGCGCTCCCACCGGCTGCAGACGCGGTTTGACTGCCACGCGCACCGTGCCGTGCTGTACCTGGCCACGCGCAGACACCACGAGGCCCCCTGGGGAACCGCGCAGGACAAGTGCCGCGCGGTGCGTGCGATTGCCCCCCCCCCCCCCCCCCCCCCCCCCCCCCCCCCCCCCCCCCTCTCTCTCTCTCTCTCTCTCTCTCTCTCTCTCTCTCTCACACACACACACACACACACACACACACACTCCTTTTCGTGCCATTCCCGCTGTGGGCCGGATCTGTGGAATGCCTGGCGGTGGGGGGGGGGGCTTTTTAGCCCATATGTGTTCGACGCTTAGACTTTGGAAGGTGTGGGTTTGAGCGCGTGGAGTGCCGCGCAGTGCGTGGGGGGACTGAGTATTTGATATGGGGCGGTGAGTACTTGGTATGGGGGGATGAGTATGTGGCATGCGCGGCCCAATGTATATGTGATATGTTTGCGTCGCTCTGCATGGCCCGCGTGTTTCTAGTGCCATGCGGTGCATCGGGGGACAAATGTGCTTTATTTGCACACCTATGCTTGAGGTCTTTTATGGCGCGGCGTGCGGAAGAACGAGTCGCCCCCCCCACCCCCCGCCCCCACCCCCCCCAAAAAAGACACAGTAACCTTGCAGTAAAAGCCATGTGCGGACCTTGTGTATGCGCAGCGTACCTGTGGGAGGAGGTAATACGTGGGATTTGACGAAAGTGCATTTTTTATGTGTCGGTAGAAGGGATCGGGGCTTGACGAATGTACTTCTTGCTGGAATAAAGTTAGCTTAAAAAAGATGCGCATCGTTTGTGTGGTTGGGAGAAGGGATTGTGCGCAGGACTCCTACGGGAGGAAGGAAGATTACAGATTCTATGTATGTGTGATATCATATGTTAGAGTGCTTTGCCTTGCCTTGTCTTCCCTTTTGCGTACTTCAGCGCACATTCACTTCGGTCAAGTGTTTACATGTCTCCTCCTCTTCCTTCCTCCGCCACTAAGAGTGGTGGGCACTATTGAGGCAACAAACTATGTAAGGTTTAGAGTTTGGTGTTTAGGGTTATGAGTTTGTTTTTGGTCTACACCGATCCCCGGTAATAAAATATAAAATAATCCCGGACCCTCTCCCGCCCTCCTGCGCAAGACCTTGTTGTGCCCCAAACACCGCTTTTCTGCCTTTTCGCCTTAGAAGCGGCGGAGCCTCGGGGGGAGCAATTCTAAGGTGTCCTCCTTTTGTCGTCATCATGGTCTCCTCTTGTAACCGCCATCCTCCATTCGTTGATCGCCCCCATTTCCCTTTTTCCCGTCCCCCCCGTTTCCCTCCCTCCCTTCCCTCCTTTCCATCGTTTCCCCCCCTTTCCTCTCCCCATGCGCATCTTCCCGCTTTCTCCTCGACACCATCGGGGTCCTTCGCCTACTGCCCGCCATCTGTCGCCTGCCACACATGCATTCCCTTCCCCTTTCCAGTCACCGCCTGCCCCCTGTAATCTATTAATACTGATTTGCCTATCATCCATTGCCTGTCGCGTGTCGCTGATTACTTGCCACCTGTCGCGTGCCTGTTTCCCAACCGCCACATGTCGTGTGCCCCTTTCCACCCGCCACCTGTCGCAATGTCCCTGGCCAGATGGGCGCGCATCTCGTGTCCATCCACAGCCACGAGGAGAACTTCTTCGTCGCCTCCTTCATGCACCGGCAGGACTTCTGGCTGGGCCTGCGGTACCAGGGGCTCCCAGGAGATGGGGAGGGCTGGGCGTGGGTTGACAAGTCGCCGCTCAAGTGGACAGGTGAGCGTGTGCAAGCCTCAAGGGATAAATCATGATTTACAAATGTGGAAATATTTGAATCGCTGTGATTTAGGGCACTGGGTATTTCGCCAACACGGCCCGATGAGCGTGGCACGGCACTATCCCAGCGCCTCGCAGATCCATGCTCCGTGATGCCCCATGCTGTGTGTACCACACGAAAGTCAAGGGGGGGGGATCGTGCCGGTGAATGCTACATGCAAATAGCACGTGCGCATCTGGGTACTGCGATGCAGACACACAGTCAAATGGGGGCCTTGATCACTACCTTGATCACTACCTGATCATGCAAGAAGCTGCCTCGCTTTGGTACGAGGAGCGCACGCGCGATGGGTCATGAGTATGCTATAAATAGGCGTCATGGGTGGTTATGGGGAAAGCACGCTTTTCTTTTCTTCATTTTCCCCACCACGTCGCATCGCTGCCCTTGTCAACTCCCATTTCCTGCCCCTCCGTGTTACCCATCTTTCCCTTTCCCGCCCCCTGTGTCCCAACTTCCATCCATCACCTCGCTTTCTACCTCCCCTGCTACCTCCCCTGCTACCTCCCCTGCTACCTCCCCTGCTACCTCCCCTGCTACCTCCCCTGCTAACCCCCCTGTCAACCTCCCCTCCCATGCCCCCTCCCCCTCCCCCTTCCCCCAACCCCTCTCATTCCCCCATCCTCCCTCCCCCCCCCCCATTTCCTCCCCCCTCCCCTCCCGTCTCCCAGGCTGGGCAGAGGGCATGCCGGGCGCCAACGGCCTTTACCGCGAGGGCCCAGCGGGCCCCCAAAAGTGCGGCGCCAGCAACTACCACGCATCCTACAAATACGAACACCACAAGGCGCCACTCGGCGAGTGGGACGACGCCTACTGCGAGGACATCCAGGCCGACGCCCGCAAGCTCTTTGTGTGCAAGGTCCGTGTGGAGGACTTTGCGGCCGCGCTTGATCTGGCCGAGTCGGACCTGGACACGGGGCTGGTCCTCAAGGGTCGCGTGGAGGCCGCCATGAGGGCGGAGGCCAAGGGAGACGCGGAAGCGCTGAAAGAGATCGGGGAGGCCGAGAAGCAGTGGGACAGCGAGGAGGACGGCGATCATAGGCATCGGCACAGGCACCACCACCATCATCACGGGTCGGAGGACAGTGAGGACAAGGGGGCAGAGGAGGGGGGGCACAAGGAGGGGGACAAGGATGGTGAGGGTGACGGCGACCAGTCATCATCGTCGGTGGCGGCGGTGGATCATGAGATCAAGAAGGCGGAGATGCGTGAGCAGCAGAGCAGGGAGCGGAGGGAGCAGTGGGAGAGGGAGCGGGCGCGCGCGAAGGCGAGGGAAGCCTTCCGTGTGTCGCTTGAGAAGGGTGGGTTCCGTTTATTGGATTAGTAAGGGTGCGTTCCGTTTATTGGATCAGTAAGGGTGGGTTCCGTTTATAGGATTATTACTAGTATTGTAGTGAGCAAAGTGGGTTCTGTTTGTTGGACTATTACTCGTGTTGTGGTGAAGATTTGCTTGTTGAATCGTTATTTTTCGTTGCTGAGTAAGGTTGGCGTTATCGGTTTGATGATTGGGACTTATTAGTTGGGAGCGGTCTTTGTGGCTGATGACGAGAGCGCGTCGTTTTCTCCATTTCGCCAGCTGTGTGCATGGTGACAAGTGAGCCTCGTTGTCTAGTGAGAAGATGGAGTCCTTTCTGGCAAGAAAGGGGAGTTGAATAGTCTGGCGAGTCTTGTTTTGGGAGAGGTGGAGGTAGGAGGCAGCGGTGGCGTTGTAGGGAGGTGGGCGCCTCATAGTGGTTTTCTGTTTAGGGGTTAGGGTCAACCCTAAACCCTAAAAAAACATAAACAGGGGGATAGGGAGGTGGGCGCCTCATAGTGGTTTTCTGTTTAGGGGTTAGGGTTAACCCTAGACCCTAAACCCTAAACAGGGGGATAGGGAGGTGGGCGCCTCATAGTGGTTTCTGGGGCGAGGGGGGGGCAAAAGATGTTTCTATTAACCGTGGAACTCCAAGGTAACCAGACTCTTTAGTAAAACAATAAGTAGAGCACATCGGGAAGTGGCCCTCAACTGGCCATCCTTACCCATGGGAACACTTAATGTCCAAAAAGGCTAGCCTTACCCCCAAACAGGCAACACACAGGGAGGGCGGGTGGGAAAACAAAAGAGACCGCCATGAGCTAGGTGAGCAAGCTTTTATCGTGTTTCAAGGCCAACGGCTCTCTACCAACGGCCAGATTCCGGCAACGGCCTCTAAATATTTTTAGCCTCAAGTTTTACTTCAGATATTGCTTGTTGCAAACCGGTCCGCAATCACAGATCTGTTAGGAGAACCTAGACGCAAAAATCCGTCAAGGTACTCAGCACACCGTCAAGGTATGGGCCGCAACAATTAGGCCATATCATCCGTAATACTCGTACACTAGAAGCCTAATCAACCTTATTACGATCACATCACCCAGCTCTATTTCATCTAGCAACAGCGGCTCCCCTTCCGTATCACTATAAAGAAACTATGTTCAGAGAACCCCGATTCTATTAAACGTGGAACTCCAAGGTAACCAGACTCTTTATTAAAACAATAAGTAGAGCACATCGGCAAGTGGCCCTCAACTGGCCATCCTTACCCATGGGAACACTTAATGTCCAAAAAGGCTAATGAGTGGTACAGTCGCCGCGTAGGCGTTGCGATAGGCCCCGCAAAGGGAAGTGCAGATTTAATCTATGGGAAACAGAACAAGTATGTCACGCTTTGGCAGACTCACCCGCTCCGTCACAAACCCGCTCCGGAGCGGGTGAGTCTGCCGAAGCGTGACATACTTGGTTCTGTTTCCCATAGATTAAATCTGCACTTCCCTTTGCGGGGCCTGTCGCAACGCCTACGCGGCGACTGTACCACTCACAGTGCTTCTTGACCCTTTTCAGGGCCTCCGCCGTTCCCCTGGAGCACGCGCCTCCAGATTTAGGCGGAGGGTCTGCCCCCCCGTGCCATAGCCGATTCAACCACGTAATCACCTTGTGTTGTAGAGTGAAGGTCCGGCGGCGGCGAGTTGCACGCTGGCGTCTGCGTGCTGACCTCACTCTTCCCCACGTAGTGCTTAGAGGCATTGTAGGAAGAGGCAGTGGGAAGGGGGAGCGGTTTACCCTTTCGGTGTTTACTTGGTTTGCTGGGCCTTGCCCAGCTTCTCCATCATCGTGGCGCTTTGCAGGGCCATCTTCATGGCCGGGTTGCTCACCAAGGAGGCATCCTCCTTGAGAGCAAGGAGGTGGCCAGCCACCTTCCACCCTCCTGACCCCTGGCTCTCCACTAGGAGCATTGCTGCCACCACCCTCATGAGATACTCTACCCCAGCCAACTCCCCGGCTGCCGGCCCCAACTCCTTGAAGAGTGTGTCCATGGCCAGGGCGATGTTCATGACCACCTTCCTGCTTTCCTGGTTCCTCCACCCCCTTGGCGAGTAGCCATGATCCAACTCTTTATCCCCCCTCCATTGTCGTTGGCATCCTCGAGCACCTCGGGGAGCACTCTCTCTTGCACCCTCCAATTCACCACTTGTGCTCGAGTGGGCAGCGTCACCCCTTTGGTCTTTTTCGGCTTCCTGGAAGCCCCATCTGCCCCGGCCAGCGCATCCTTCAATTTCGTCAGGAAATCCTCTTCCTCGGACTCCTCCTCCTCCTCTTCTTTGCCCGCCTGCCCCTGCTTGCCAATAATAGCCGCCAGCTCCAAGAGCTGCTCCCTCACATCCCCCGCGGCCTTTCCCTTGCTCGGGGCTGGGCTTCCGACTTTTTTCGTCCCCTTTTTCGCCCCTTTCGTGGGCCGGCGTGGTGGCTGCATCTCCTCTTCGTCCGAGTCCGCCAAGTCCCGGGCGCTTTGGAGGGCTGCCACTAGCGCTTCGTTTGGGTCCGCTGCTGCCAGAATTTCAGGCCCGTCCACGTGGTCGACCAGCAGTCCAACGACGGACTCCAGCTGGGCCGCAGACCACCGGCTGACAGTAGTTACCCAGTCGGTCCCGAGGACCGCCTCAAAGGCAGCGCACACTTCAGGCAGGCCCGAGCAAGTGGAGAGCTCCTGATGGAGCCTTTTCTTCTGCGTCGGCCAGCCTAGTCGGCCCTTTCCCGTCTGTTTAGTAGCTGTCGGCACCTCGGGATTAGCTTTCGGTAATTGCTTCCCAGCACCTGTCGAACCTGGCTTCCGCCCGGGCTTCGGCATCCCAGCCGCTTTGCAGAAAGGAATTCCGGGCGTCAGCTACGCTGCCCCTGACCCCTGTCGCCGCCTTCGTTAAAACAAAAGAGACCGCCATGAGCTAGGTGAGCAAGCTTTTATCGTGTTTCAAGGCCAACGGCTCTCTACCAACGGCCAGATCCGGCAACGGCCTCTAAACAGTTTTAGCCGTCAAGTTTTACTTCAGATATTGCTTGTTGCAAACCCGTCCGCAATCACAGATCTGCTAGGAGAACCTAGACGCAAAAATCCGTCGTCAAGGTACTCAGCACACCGTCAAGGTATGGGCCGCAACAATTAGGCCATATCATCCGTAATACTCGTACACTAGAAGCCTAATCAACCTTATTACGATCACATCACCCAGCTCTATTTCATCTAGCATCAGCGGCTCCCCTTCCGTATCACTATAAAGAAACTATGTTCAGAGAACCCCGAATACCCGGAGGGAGGCGGGAATGGCCTGTGAAAAGGTTTCATGGGGGATAAGGTGGGGCGGATGCTTGCATGGGTGGAGGGGCACTTTGGGCGTTGGGATGGACGGGCACTTGGGGGTTGAGGATCCCTTTGTGGAATGATGTGGGAAGGGGGAGGATGAAGGGGAGGGGATTTGGTGGGTGGGTGGGTGGGTGGGTGGGTGGGTGGGTGGGTGGGTGGGTGGGTGGGTGGGTGGGTGGGTGGGTGGGTGGGTGGGTGGGTGGGTGGGTGGGTGGGTGGGTGGGTGGGTGGGTGGGTGGGTGGGTGGGTGGGTGGGTGGGTGGGTGGGTGGGTGGGTGGGTAGGGGTGGGGAGATATGGACAACCCGGGCAGGTGGGAGGGCATCCAGGAAGAACCTGTGAAGGCTGTTAGGGCTACAGTCTGCCACTTGTTATTTAGATGTTTTGTTCAGTGCAGTGGATTTGTCCACGGCTTGTTATTACGCGTGGCTATTGGTTCTAGGTTTGGCAGCAGATAAAACTTGCGTTTAACGCTGAATGAACCCGAACTTGCACAGTGACTTGATGAACAGCTTTGGTAAGCCGGGATGAATTAGTAGACGTGGGGGAATGGCGGAAGTGGCTCTGATCTGGCCACGGAGTTCTCTTTGAAATAAAGCACACTTCGCCTGTCGTTCGCTGGCCAATGCTGCGTCGCTGATCAACGAATGTGACCTGCGCTGGCATGATATATAATCATGAACTATCCAATGCTGATTAACAAATGTGACCTGCGCTGGCATGATATATAATCATGAACTATCCAATGCTGATTAACAAATGTGACCTGCGCTGGCATGATATATAATCATGAACTATCCAATGCTGATTAACAAATGTGACCTGCGCTGGCATGATATATAATCATGAACTATCCAATGCTGATTAACAAATGTGACCTGCGCTGGCATGATATATAATCATGAACTATCCAATGCTGATTAACAAATGTGACCTGCGCTGGCATACTTGCCGTGATGGGGAAACCTGATGTGGCATTTGTTATCAAACGCTAATGCCCTGATGAACGAATGTGACATGCGCTGGCACAACTGATGGGTCGTGTTGTATGCTGCGTGTGTGGTGTGTGTCGTGGCGAAACTGCCACGTGACGTGCACGTGCAGATTGGTGGGTGGGTGATGAGGACCCTGCCCTCAAGGACGCGGGCCCCGAGTCGTCCCGACGTGGTGGCTCGAGGCGACGCGACGCCGATGATGATGATGACCATGATAAGAAAGCTTCATCCGAGTCCAGCGATGATGACGGTAAAGCCGATGACAACGGTGATGCTTCTGATGCTGGCGACGGTTCTGGGCGCGGGGATGAGGACGGGGACGGTGGCAAGGCGACGGAGGAGGATGGTGGCGGTCGGGACACAGACGGGGGTGCATCAGAGGATGGCGGGTGGGGCGAAGAGGTGGATGTTAGTGACAGCTCAGAAGAGGATTGGGATGTGGAGGAGGATGAGCGGAGGCATGGAAGGCACAAGCATCACCATCACCATAAGAGTGATGAGGAGGAGAGGGAAGGCAAGGACGGGGAGGAGGTGGAGGACAATGCAGGCGAGGAGGTGACAGGTGGTGGGGACGAGGACAGCCAGGATGCCGACAAGGGGGGCGGTGACGGCGAGAATGGCGGCAGTGGGGATGGGGATAGCGAGCAGGACGATGGGGCAGGGGACAGGGAGGGTGGTGATGGTGCAATCGATCAAGGGGACGGTGAGGGGGGCGGTGGCGGGGATGGTGGGAAAGAGGATGGGGATAACGGAGCGGATGATAGTATTAACTCGGACGCGGGAGACACTGGCGGGGAAGGGGATGAGGAGACGCGGAGTGACACAGATGCCAGTGAGGAGCAAGGGGATGCGGACGCGAGTGAGGAGCGAGTGGATAGCCAGGAGGAGGACGGCGGTGGCAGGGTGGATGTGCTGGTGGCGGCGAGCAGCGATGACTTGGGCGTGATGGGGCTGGAGGCGTTTGTGGAGCCCTCGGACGAGCTGAGCGCGGTCGAATAAGGAAACTGGGAACCTTTCTGGATCTCCCTTCTGCACATGGTGACAAGTTGTTGGTGGGGCGATTAATTGCTTATCTACGCACGAATACCCGTCGGGGAACGCATCCGGAGCCCTCGTTGGCAGGATGGAGCCTCGCCATGCATAAGAGCTCGATTTATGTCATTATCAAGGAGACAACCAGCGCAGGCCAGAAATCGGGAGAATCCGGACCAGGGTAGCTCGAGCCTGCCGCTATCTTTTCCGCGTTGTCGAGTCGTTCAGGATGATGAATATGAATGGAGATGGAAATGTGTAGCCTTGTGCATTGAAATTATGGCTGGCTCACGTGTAGAACGACTAGATGACCTACACGGTGTTCCGGAAACAGCTTGCTTGATCAGGGCGTGCATGTGTTTCGAGCCTAACTGGCCGGGAGTGTCTAGTGGTGAGCACCATTGCTGCGATTGCTCTCCCACCATTTACGAGGAAATACCCGCAAATGGAAAACCACTGAAAAGGTCTAGCTAGTCAGTCATTACGTTAGCCATGCCATGTTTCCAAACGTCCAAGAACTGCACACGGTGTGCACAAAGGCAAAAATCGGAGGACATCACTTTCAAATGTGCGGCAGGAACCAGAAGCCCGTGTATGCCAGAAAACATCAACATGGTACTGTAGCGATGCGACGGTGTGTACATCGAATCCAGTGCCAAGCTCGGAATGTAATTATTGTTGTATTATTATCAATTGTATCAATGAGACAACCAGTGCGTGTATTGTTATCTTGAAGCTGTAAAGTTGCTATCTGCGACTCCAGACCTAGGCGACAAGGCGAGTGAGTCGCGCCACTTGCCTTCGATCGCGGGTGAAGTATCCGCGTAGATAAGTACCTAATTGGGTACTCCGTGGCATGCTTTCAGTGCATGTTCACTTACTTACTCAATTACTTACTTACTTACTTACTTACTTACTTACTTACTTACTTACTTACTTACTTACTTACTTACTTACTTACTTACTTACTTACTTACTTACTTACTTACTTACTTACTTACTTACTTACTTACTTACTTACTTACTTACTTACTTACTTACTTACTTACTTACTTACTTACTTACTTACCGTGCTCCCGTTGGGGAGTCACAGAGCACCGAAGTGCTTTCAATCCCTGCATGTGCACAACAGGAAGAAAGGGCAGCGACCCCCTTTCTCCTTCATGCCAGATCGAGGCATGCCACAGCGGCAATCGGACACGCCATAGACGATCCGGCAAGTGCTCTGGGTGCCATAAGACCCATGTGAGCATATCATCAGATCCTCGTAAATTAATGGTGGGAGAGCGATCGCAGCATGATGGTGCTCACCACTAGACACTCCCGGCCAGTTAGGCTCGAAACACACGCCCTGATCAAGCATGCTGTTTCCGGCCCCACCGTCTAGGCCATCTAGTCGCTCTACACGTAAGCCAGCCATCATTTCAATGCACAAGGCTACACATTTCCATCACCATTCATCTTCATCATCCTGAACGACTCGAACACGCGGACAAGATAACGGCAGGCTCGAGCTACTGGTCATGGTCCGGATTCTCCCGATTTCTGGCCTGCGCTGGTTGTCTCCTTGATATCATCAGTAACAAGTAGCGTGGGCAAGTAAACTGACCATAGCCAGGACGCAGTGCTCATGGCTGTACAAGGGCTAAGCTGAGGCTATGGCTGGTTGTGTACCGTGTGTTAGCGGTGCACGTGACTAGGTATGGTGGCACAGCTAGGCAAACATTCTATATTACTTACTTACTTGTACTTACTTGTACTTACTTGTACTTACTTACTAACTTAAGCTGTAAAGTAAAGGTGGCAGTGGTTTGGTTTACGTATCTCGTGTCGGGGGCGAACAACAAATACTCAAACTAAATGCTGCCGACTGGTACCCGGAAAAACGTGTGAAATATGAAGGTAGCTAAGTAAGTAAGTAAGTAAGTAAGTAAGTAAGTAAGTAAGTAAGTAAGTAAGTAAGTAAGTAAGTAAGTAAGTAAGTAAGTAAGTAAGTAAGTAAGTAAGTAAGTAAGTAAGTAAGTAAGTAAGTAAGTAAGTACTTGCGTGTCATGCGCAAAGGCATGCCACGGAGTACTATGCTAATCTCATTAGAAAAATAATTACACAAAAGTTTAAACAAATATCGTCTGCATCATCCCCCAACCGTTAAGCACTAGATGGGGATGTAATCCTAAGTTAGTAAGTAAGTACACTTGCGTGTCATGCGCATGGGCATGCCACGGATACATCATGGTGGTGCATGTGCACTTTGTGCATCCAGAGCATGTGTTGTTTATACCCTACCCCTAGTAAAAAAAAAATTAAATTAAATTATAAAATGCCTCCGTTGGGAGATCATGTAGCACATATTCCTTGATGGGTGGGTGGAGTGGAAGGAGCAGCGTAATCGAACTAACCTAACTCTAAGCTATCTAGTCTAGAAAAATCCTAACTACACTACTCATCAAAACGCCGCCGCCTCTTGGGGGGAGGTACGGGCTTGCCCACAGGGGCTGGCGTGTGAGCCTTGACAATCTTCTGCCACCGCGTCTTGTTCTGCATGGCAGTCCAAAGAAGGGAGAGAGAGTGGATGCGGTGTTCAAACTGGGCTGGGACCACTAGGTCGTCCAGCAACATCTGGATATATAGATCGTGACATGTTTCCCCACCCTTTTGGGAATGCCCTTGGGGCCAGGCCAGGTCAGAATATGCCGCCCTGGCTGGCCAAGCCGCTGGGGGCCTGCCAGACCAAGGGCGGTGTCGACCTGGCTGGTGCAAGCAAGGTGTCCTACAAATGCTATCCTACGCTGCCTAATCTCGTCCGAAATACGAGGCATACCCTGATACAAAGACTCTAATGACGGGCGCTTGGAAAACCCTACGTTCAGGACCTGTCGGAGCATCCTGTAAACCGTGCCGTCGAGCTTAGCTGCCAGTGTGGGTGTGATTGTCCACGCCTCGGCGCCATACGTGAGCGCGCGCACCGTGAGGACGAGGACCTTGAAGAGCATGCGCTTGCAGTGCTCGCCCAGGCCCTTCGAGCGCCAGTACTGAGGTGTTGAGCGAACGGAGCCTGGCCCAGGCCAGGCCGATGCGGATGTCCACATCGTCTGCGGTGTCAGGGAGCCAACTCCCCAACACGGTTTGAAGCTCGATCGCGGAACGGGACCTCCGTCCCGTCGAGCAGGCGCGGCAGCGGCGGTGTACTGGAGCCTACCCTTGCAGGCGGAAAATTCTGTTAAATTGAAACAGATTTCCGTTGGGAGTACAAGAATGTAGCACATATCCCTGAGAAGGGGCATATGGCTTTAAATACATCCTGGGCTACTTCCTGCAAGGCCGGTAGGGTGTAAACTACACACTTAGCTCTGGCCGGTGCACAAACTACTAAACCCTAGGGTGACCCCGTGCATGTACAATGAGTTTCCACGTCACTGGCAGATTGGCATGGCATGGCAAGTAGGTCCGTATGGAAAATAGGGTCACCTTAGGGTTTTGTAGAAGTGCTCCTGTGCACACCACTATGTGTTCCAGCATCTAATTAATTAAACTCGTGCTCCCGTTGGGGAGTCACATGCAGAGCATTAACCCCGATCGATCCATGGATGGATGGATGGATGGATGGATGGATGGATGGATGGATGGATGGATGGATGGATTGGCCAGGCCTGGGCGGCCCTCCGCCGCCTCGACAGGTTCTGGACCTGTCGCTACCTGAGTGAGCGACGCAAGCGCATTCTGTTCAAGGCCCTTGTCCTCAGCATCCTCCTTTATGGCTGCGAGGCGTGGACCCTGGACCAGGCGCTGAGCCAGCAGCTTGACGGCACCGTCACTCGAATGCTCCGTCATATCCTCGGCGTCCGCTACCAAGAACGCCGCACCCGGGCCGAGCTCTACTGCGAGCTCCCTCTTGTCACCCATACCATCCGACACCGCCGCCTCCTCTTTGCCGGCCATCTTGCCCGCACAGACCAGGTGAATACCGATGTGGGCCCTGCCGGGGGGCTTAAGACGGGCCAACCAGGTAGACACCTCCTCCTATGGCAGGGTCCCCTTGTCCCATCGCAACCCACTGGCAAACTTGCGCGCGCCGGGCACCGGCGCGGCGCGACCCGGACCTATGTGACACAACTGCTTGAAGATGCAGGGCTTCTGGGACTATCCGTACTCCGCGCCCGCATGATTGACAAGGAGAAATGGGCTGCCATCTGCGACAAGCACCTTCCCGAGGGGTATGCTCCTGTTTTCTCCCCACGGGCCCCGCGGCCCGTTGCTAGCCAGGGTAGAAGTCCGCAGGTGGAGGTTATTGGTCCTGAGGATAGCCGCTACACTACCGCCTCGTCTGCCATTACAGTAGAGGACAGCTCGGATGAGGATTACATCCCCATCTAGTGCTTAACGGTTGGGGGATGATGCAGACGATATTTGTTTAAACTTTTGTGTCATTATTTTTCTAATGAGATTAGCATAGTACTCCGTGGCATGCCTTTGCGCATGACACGCAAGTACTTACTTACTTACTTACTATGGATGGATGGATGGATGGATGGATGGATGGATGGATGGATGGATGGATGGATGGATGGATGGATGGATGGATGGATGGATGGATGGATGGATGGATGGATGGATGGATGGATGGATGGATGGATGGATGGATGGATGGATGGATGGATGGATGGATGGATGGATGGATGGATGGATGGATGGATGGATGGATGGATGGATGGATGGATGGATGGATGCATGGATGGATGGATGGATGGATGGATGGATGGATGGATGGATGGATGGATGGATGGATGGATGGATGGATGGATGGATGGATGGATGGATGGATGGATGGATGGATGGATGGATGGATGGATGGATGGATGGATGGATGGATGGATGGATGGATGGATGGATGGATGGATGGATGGATGGATGGATGGATGGATGGATGGATGGATGGATGGATGGATGGATGGATGGATGGATGGATGGATGGATGGATGGATGGATGGATGGATGGATGGATGGATGGATGGATGGATGGATGGATGGATGGATGGATGGATGGATGGATGGATGGATGGATGGATGGATGGATGGATGGATGGATGGATGGATGGATGGATGGATGGATGGATGGATGGATGGATGGATGGATGGATGGATGGATGGATGGATGGATGGATGGATGGATGGATGGATGGATGGATGGATGGATGGATGGATGGATGGATGGATGGATGGATGGATGGATGGATGGATGGATGGATGGATGGATGGATGGATGGATGGATGGATGGATGGATGGATGGATGGATGGATGGATGGATGGATGGATGGATGGATGGATGGATGGATGGATGGATGGATGGATGGATGGATGGATGGATGGATGGATGGATGGATGGATGGATGGATGGATGGATGGATGGATGGATGGATGGATGGATGGATGGATGGATGGATGGATGGATGGATGGATGGATGGATGGATGGATGGATGGATGGATGGATGGATGGATGGATGGATGGATGGATGGATGGATGGATGGACGGATGGATGGATGGATGGATGGATGGATGGATGGATGGATGGATGGATGGATGGATGGATGGATGGATGGATGGATGGATGGATGGATGGATGGATGGATGGATGGATGGATGGATGGATGGATGGATGGATGGATGGATGGATGGATGGATGGATGGATGGATGGATGCCGAGATGGATGGGCATGCACACGGCCACACGCAATCCTACCGGTCTAATCTGTCTACAAAAAAAATCTAACTCTATATCCATCCATGGCGCCCTCGACCCTAGGGGCCGGTCTTGTCAAGCATGCTAATCCCGCGTTTGCAAACACACGGGCGCTTCCCCACTGCATGGACTCAGGGGGGTCGTTGTCACTCTGTGACCTGAGCCCACGCGCCTTGTCCATCATCTTGTTCCAAATCACGGATCGAGGCCTAGCCCCCCCATGCATGTCCTCTACTAGCTGTTCTTTGAAAGTGCGGACCTTGTGGCGTCGAGTGCTGATTGCTGGGCCCGGCCCAGGTGAGGAGGTGCCTGCCAGGCTGAGCTGGTTGCAGCCCTGCGGAGGGTCCACATGAGCTAAGTGTCTACCTGCATGGTTGGTGCGTCAGCTAAGAGGGCCCTACTAGCTGCATGAAAAATGATTACACCAAAGTTCAAACAAACAGACAAAAATCGTTTGCATTATGCCCCAACCATGTAGTCACTATATCAAGGAGACAACCTATGGGAATATAGTAACTGGACAGGGACAAGGCGGCTCCCCCACCGGCCAGTCCTGCTCACCTTCCCCTCCCCTGAGGTCAAGCAGCGGTTCCTCGCTCGTCGCAAGAGGTTGCATGACCTCACCTGGACGCTGTCCAGACGACGACCTGACCCCCGCTCAGCAGCAGCAGCGACGCGACCTGTGGCCTGAATACCTCCGCCACAAGCAGGATCCCCAGAAGCCCAAGGTGAACTGGAGGGGCGGGACCTGATGATCAACCACAAGATGTGGTCGCCCCCTGCGGGCTAGAATAGATAGCCCTAGCTTGAACCATTGGTAGTCACAGCCGCCGTGGCAGCCATGCTCAGAATGGATGCCTAGCCGAGCCACTAGACGGCACTCCCGGCCAGTTAGGCTCGAAACATGCACACGCCCTGATCAAGCATGCTGTTTCCGGCCCCACCGTCTAGGTCATCTAGTCGCTCTACACGTAAGCCAGCCATCATTTCAATGCACAAGGCTACACATTTCCATCACCATTCATCTTCACCATCCTGAACGAATCGAACACGCGGACAAGATAACGGCAGGCTCGAGCTACTGGTCATGGTCCGGATTCTCCCGATTTCTGGCCTGCGCTGGTTGTCTCCTTGATACCTAGTCACATGCCCCGCTAACGCACGGTACACAACCAGCCATAGCCTGAGCTTAGCCTTTGTACAGCCATGCTACGTCCTGGCTATGATCAGAGTACTTGCCCACGCTCCTTGTTATGATAAGCTCACATGGGCCTTATTGCACCTTCAGCATTTGCCGGATCGTTTATCGTGTCCGATTGCAGCTGTGGCATGCCTCTGGCATGAAGGAGAGAGGGGGTCTCTGCCCTTTCTTCCTGTTGTGCACACACAGGGATTAAAAGCACTCAGGTGCTCCGTGCCCTCCCCAACGGGAGCACGAGTTTTTAGTAATTCCTTAATATAATCCTCATCCGAGCTGTCCTCTACTGTAATGGCAGACGAGGCGATAGTGTAGCGGCTATCCTCAGGAGCAATAACTTCCACCTGCGGGCTTCTACCCTGGCTAGCTATGCGCCACCGGGCCCGTCGGGAGAAAAGAAATGAGTCCTCAAGTCCTGCAGACTATGAAAGTAACCCCAATAGACAATTTATTTTGAACATTGTTGCGCCCATTCACAGGGCCGGGCCGCAACACTCCTCCCCCTTCCCGGGGGGCGGCAGCCCCTACCGTCTTGCAGGCAAACATGCACATGCAGCACAAGAGAAAAACACAATATAATGCGCAGTCCATTACCGCTCAACCTGAGGAGGTCGTTCTAGCCAGCTGACACAATCATAAAATGTTTACCATAGGGGTACTATATCCCAGCCCTTGTCCACCAACGGGCCAGTGAAAGCCAGTTCCCCGCCGACTTGTCACATAAGGACAACTCTTGATATAGCCAACAGGGGATTCCAGCAAGAGGGAACATTTATCATGCAACGTGATCCGGCGATGTAGCCAACCACATATCCCGTCAAGCATAAAACCTGCCTTACAGCACGACTGATTCGCTAGTGAGCACATCACGAGGACGCACCAGCGTCGGCGGCGACGATGCACATCAGCAGGTCCCAAGGTAGCAGGGCGCCTGCTCAAAGGGCAGGGCCGCAAGAGCAATATGCTGCTGTTGCCTAGCATTTGTTGCAGTTGACACCCTGTATGAACAGAGAAAAATTACACAAGGGCCCGCTTTAGGACATGCAGCACAATGGACAGGCCGAGGACAGTTTTCCCGACGCCCAGTCCCCTCCGCTGCATCGCGGAGAAAGCGAGGCAGAGGCATACCGTGAAGCTGAGTGGCAGGAGGACCTCCAAGGTGACTGTGAGCGGCATGTTGGAGGACACCTGGCGCAGCAGCCAGAACGAGAACGGTTCCATCAGCCTCAAAACATGGGGATGGAAAAGATATATGGGCAGGGAGGCCCTGCCAAACCTGGTGACCATACCATCCAGCGCTGGCATAATGGCCAGCATCGAAAAGGCCATCCCCATATCCTCCGCTAGCGCGCCCATGTAACCCAGCACCCTCAGCGGCCATTCCCGCCACCACGATCCGAGCTCCCACGTGGCCATCACGTCGGCGACGGTGGCAAAACGCGCTGCCTCGCTGGAACGCAGGTCCAGCCCCGAGAGGATGTCGGGGAAGAACGTGGATCGAACCGTGAGCTGCACAAAGATGGCGGCCAGTACGACCCGAAGCCACACATGCGACCGAACCGTGTGCACCATGCGAGTGATCTGGCTGTTGTACGCATACCCGATCGCAAAGGGCAACGCAGAGGTGAGGATGCGCGGCCCCAGTGGCTCCCAGCCCAACTGGTGCATGCCCCAGGGACCAAACCACATCCCATGAACCCCCGCCGCTGAAGCCGGGGGCCACAGCAACGCAAAGAGCATGGGGAGCAGGAATTGCACCGTGCCAGCGGCCAGTAGCAGGAGCACAACACCACCTTTCTGGTGCCTGGGACCCTCGCGGTGGTTGTGGCCGCGCCATATGCCGACACACAGCCACAGCAGCAGCTGGTTGAAGGCCAGTGCCCACAGGCCCCACAGGTGGGCCGTGGTGGAGAAGCGCTCCTGCTTCGATGACCGCACGAGGTCGTCAAATGCGCGGGATACCCCAAACTCCATTAGCAGCGCCAACATGATCGCCAGCAGGGGCGTGCGCAGGGATGGTCGCATGCCGCCCGATGCGGCTCCCATCCCTGACAAGATGGACAGGCCCAAGACACCCCCCTGGAAGGCCCTGGGCACAAAGTTGGCGAGCGAGGTGTTGTCGTGCGGCGCCCAAAGCCCGGCCAGCGGCGTGTTCTGGAAGCAGCGCAGATTCTGGCCCCCGCAGTGGCCAAAGTGGAGCATGACGACGGAGAAGCTCCACAGGAAGCGCAGGTTGGACGTGACCACCTCCAGCACTCCCGACTGTACGTGCTCCTCACCCGACGTGGCTGGCTCTGCACCACTGGATGATGAAGCTGGCCCCAGCAAGCGCGCAAACAAGGACCGCGGCCTGAATATGAGGGATGCGGCAGCAGCAGCACCCGTAAAGGCGCGGCCATCGTCGCTGGCGCCACTAGCACCCCTGCCTGCCGTCCTGCCCAGCGCCCTGGCGGCCTCGGCGGCCATGCTGCTGATGGTGCGGTGGCTGAACACCGACAGGCTCTGGCTGCCGGACGCCAGCGGCGCGAGCGCAGGGTCCCTGGCCAGCTCCCGGGCCAGCTCCCTCTGCATCTGCACCGCCACCAGCGAGTTGCCCCCGATGTTGAAGAAGTCGTCAAACACGGACACGCTGGGCAGGCGCAGCACCTTCCCCCACAGCGCGGCCAGCTTGGCCTCGAGCGGGTCCATCCTGACCGCCGCGTGCGACGCCTCACGGCCGCCCCCGCCCGTCCCCACGCGCCGCATCTCCGCCATCTCTGCCGCCGCCATGGCCAGCAGCTTGCGGCGGTCGAGCTTGCCGCTGATGAGGCGTGGCAGCTCGTCCACACACAGGATGCGCGCGGGGAGCGCGTACTGCGGCAGTTGCTGCCCCAGGGCCGCCAGCAGTGCCTCTGGGAGCAGCCGCCGGGGGCTCACCACCGCCATCAGTGTGTCATGGCCCGGTGCGTCCACGAGGCCCTGCTGCGTGGCGGGCACCAGCACGGCCCCGGCAGCAGCCACGCCTGGCAGCCGGGCCATGGCCTGCTCCACAAAGCCAAGCTCCAGGCGTACGCCCCTCACTTTGACCTGGTGGTCCAAGCGGCCCATCAGCGCCAGGTCGCCACATGGCAGCAGCCGCGCGAGGTCCCCCGTGCGGTACAGGAGAAGCGAGGAGCGGCTGGTTTTTCCATCAGCAGTGTCTGTGGAGCTTGGGGTCAACCTGCCTATTGGGGGATGCTGAGGTAAGCCGGATGGTGGCAACCCTGCAGCGCCCGTTCCCAGCAGGTCGGCGACGGGTATGTGTGTGAAGCGTGACGTGGTCAGCTCCGGCTGGTGGAGGTACCCACGCGCGACCACGCCGCCGCCCACACATAGCTCCCCGGGAACGCCCAGCGGTGCCAGCTGGCCATGGTCGTCCAGGACCAGCGTGACGGCACGCAGCAGGGGGCGGCCGACCGTGACATGCCCAGCGGCCACCATGGCGCGCGTCACGGGCGCCCACGTGGCGTCGCCGCACGTCTCCGTGGACCCGTACAGGTTGACCAGCTGGCAGCGGTCGCCCGCGGCTGCCAGGAATGCCTGCGCCAGGGACAAGGGGAGCGCCTCGCCGCTGCTGATGACAAGCGAGAGTGGCCCCTTGCGCCAGGTGGCACCCTCTTCCTCCTTCGTGTCTGCCAGCATTGCCTGCAGCAGCGACGGAACGACCACCAGCCGCGTGACATGGGCGGACACTGCCACGTGCAGCAGGGACAACGGGTCGCGCGCCTCCTGCGCGGTCGCAAGCACCACGGGCACGCCGTGCAGGAGCGACCCGAGGATCTCCAGTGTGTGGTCCACAAACGACACCGTGGTGCGCGCCAGGCAGGCTTCATCGGGCGCAAAGGGGCACGCCGCCCAGTAGCCCTCCAGCTTGGCCACGAGCGCGCGGTGGGTCAACTCCACCCCCTTTGGCACGCCGGAGCTGCCAGAGCTGAACAGGCAGACTGCCGCGTTGTCAGCATGGATGGCCGGACCTGTTGGCGTTTGCTGGTTTGGACCCCATTTTCCCCTTGTGCTTGAGGGACTCCTGGCATCCGCAACGAGGTTGTCCACGATAAAGCACGCGGTTTGCTCCAGCCCGACCATGCCCTGCAACCGCCCGGCGACAGCGTGGTCCCACAGCAGCGCCTTGACCGACGCGACATCCAACAGGCTGGCCAGGTAGGCGGGCGGGTTGGCGGGGTCAAGGGACACGTAGCATGCGCCGGCCTTGAGCACACCCAGCATGGCGGCCAGCATAAGCAGCGACCGCTCCATGACGATGGCCACGCGCGCCTCTGCACCCACGCCGCTGGCAGCTAGCACGGCAGACACCATCACTGCGGCGTCTTCCAGCTCGGCAAACGAGAGGGCTGCTTCTTGGCAGCGCGCCGCTGTGTCGGCAGGCCGGGTGGCCACCTGGCAGTCCCACAGGTCACACAGCGTGAGCGGGGAGGGAGGCGTCTGCAACCAACGATGCAGCTGCGATGATTCCACCAACTGCGCGCGCTCCGCCTCGGTCATCATCGGCAGGCGGCCCACCGGCGTCTCGGGGGATGCCACGGCGCTGCTGGCCAGGCACACCAGCTGCTGGCCCAGCCGCTGCATGCTGGCCTCACACCACAGGTCCGTCCGGTACTCAAGCAGCAGAGTCAGGTTGCCGGTCTGTGCTTCATCAAACAGGACAAGGGTCACATCCACCTTAGAGGAGCCGTGGCGGTAGACACGCCGACCAGGCAAGACCCTGGCATCCGACCCCAGTGCCATCTCACTCATGCCAGCCACCTCGTTGGGCATGATCATGGCTTGAAAAATGGGATTGCCACTCACACTCCCTGTTGCCCCCACAGCCTCCACCACCTTGTGGAAGGGCGCATCTGCATGTTCCATGGCGGACAGGACCACATCGCGCACGTGCTGCACCATGCGTGAGAAGGGCAGCGTGCTGTCCACATCCACACAGAGGGCCAGCGGGTTGATGAAGTATCCGACCAGGTGCTGCACCTCGGGTTTGTTGCGCCCATTCCAGGGTGTACCCACCACCACCTTGTCCTGCCGGCTGCAACGCCCCAGCAGAGCCGCCCATAGTGTCAGCATGACCATGAACAAGGTCGCACCACATTCCTGTGCAAGCTTCTTCAGCGCCTGAACCACGGCCTTTTCCAGGGAAAATTCCGAGTAATCCCCTTTGAGGGACTGAAATCTAGGCCTTGGCTTGTCGGTAGGCAGTTCCAGGAGCGATGGTGCGTCTGACAAAAGACCCTTCCAGTATGCCAACTGGGCAGCCATCTCCCCTGAATCCTCCAACCAACGCCGCTGCCACACCGCATAGTCGCTGTACTGCACTGGGAGTGGGGGCAACCACGCGATGTCACCTTTCTTGATAGACGAGTAGATGTGGCAGAGCTCACGCATGAGCAGCACCCCTGAGAGGCCGTCACTCACCGAGTGGTGCATGTTCACCATGAGGGCACTGGAGTGGTCACCCCTCTGTACCAGCAGGCAGCGCACCAGGGGCCCTGTATACGGGTCGAAAGGTGTCGAGGCCTCCTTATGGAGTGAGGCCCACAGCCCTTGGTCGTCATCCCCTGCATCCATCACCTCAAACGGGAGGACAAAGTCATCAGGAGGCACAACCACCTGGACAGCCACTGGCACACCCTGGGAAGCTGCCTGCATTGCTGGCATAGCATAATGGGTCCGAAGCGCTTCGTGACGTCCAACCACCACCTGCATGCTCCGTCGCAAGATGTCGACATCCACGTGGCCAACCACACTCCACCAGAGTCCCATGTTGTAGGCAGGGCTGGCCGGGTCCAGCTCGTGTAATGCCAGCATCTGCTCCTGGCCATACGAGATGGGAGGCAGCATGCCCGTGGCCATGTCTCCACGAAGGGATTGCATCGGTAGCTCCACCGCATGCTCCCATGTCACCTGCCTCCCACGCGCCATCACCGCCGCCAGCTCCGCAACGCTTGGGTTTGCCAACACCGTCGTCACCCGCAGGCCTTCCCCCGCACCAGGGAGCTCAGCCAGTCGCTCCCGCATCTGGTGCACCAGTGCCATGGCCATGAGCGAGTTGATGCCAAACTCGTGGAAGCTTGCCAGCACGCTCAACGAGGCCACACCCAGCACGTCTTGGCACACAGCCTGCACGCGTGCCTCATACACGTTTCGAGGCGCTACATACTGGCGAACGCGGCTGCTGCTCAAATCCACCGGGGGAAGAGCCCTCGCGTCCACCTTGCCCGAGACGGTCACCGGGAACCTCTCCAGGGCCACCACCGCCGAGGGAACCATGTAGCTGGGGAGCTTGCGCCGAGCCGCGTCCATCAACGCATCCACCTGGACACTGGCAGGGACTACATAGGCCACCAGAAGCTTGCTAGCGGTGACATGTCCATCAGTATGCCCAGCCATGTCCTGCAAAATGGCCACCGCCTTGGCCACACCTGGGCAGGCCTCCAGGATGCTCTCTACCTCGCCCAACTCGATGCGAAACCCGTGCAGCTTCACCTGCCGGTCCAAGCGCCCCAAGCACTGCAGCCGGCCATCAGGCAGCCACCGGGCCAGGTCCCCAGTACGATAGAGCCTGCCCGCCCCCAATGGGTTGTCCAGGAACCTCTCCCTGGTCAGCTCTGGTTGCTTGATGTACCCCCTGGCCACGCCCATGCCGCCAATGCAGAGCTCGCCAGGGACCCCCATTGGCACCGGCTGCAAGTAGCGGTCGAGTACGTAGATCCTCACGTTGGGCAGCGGGCGGCCAATGGCGATAATGTCATCCGAGGCGTCCATGGGCTCCATGGTGGCAGACCCTGTGCACTCGGTCGGGCCGTAGCTGTTGTACAGCCGTCGGCCGGCCGCCCAGCGCCGCATGAGGTCCAGCGGGAGCCGCTCGCCCCCCGACACAAGTGCGGCCAGGCGGGGGAAGTGCGTCGGGTCCAGTGTGGCCAGCAGCGAGGGTGTGAAGCGCGCAAACGAGGCAAGGTGCAGCCGCTCATGCAGGTTGTCATGTGGCCGGCATGTGACCAGCGCCCCACCGCAGCACAGCGTCCCAAATATCTCCGAGACGGACATGTCAAAGCTGGGGCTGGTCAGCTGCAACACGCGGCTGCTGTCGTCCAGCTGCCACCTGTCAATCACGCATGCCACCAGGTTGCACGCGCTGCGGTGCTCCACCATGACGCCCTTGGGGCGGCCTGTCGTGCCTGACGTAAAGATGACATAGGCAAGGTCTGCGGGGGACACTCTGAAGGAAGCAGCGGGCCTTGTTACCGGGAGGCCAGGAGAGCTGACACAGCAGGAGGTCGCCGGCACCTCCAGCAGCATCACATTGGCGAACATGTCAGCACCCCATGGGGGTTGCTGGCACGGGCTCGTCAGGAGAAGGCTGATGTCAGCATCCTCCACCATACCCTGCACACGCTCGGCTGGGTACTCAGGGTCCAGCGGCACGTACGCACACCCTGCCTTGAGGATGGCCAGCATACCCACCACCATCTCTGCACAGCCCTTCATGCACAGGCCAACCCGGCCACCCACCACCACGCCGGCATCCCGAATAATGCGAGCCAAGGCGTCCGCCCTTTGCTGCAGCTCATGGTAGCTCACTTGCTCCGTCTCCGTCTCAACCGCCACGTGGTCCGGCGTGCGAGACGCCTGCTCATCAAACAGCTCGTGCAAGCACTTGCCAGCACAAGCAAA
This sequence comes from Mesostigma viride, assembly GCA_009746045.1. Classification (NCBI taxonomy): domain Eukaryota; kingdom Viridiplantae; phylum Streptophyta; class Mesostigmatophyceae; order Mesostigmatales; family Mesostigmataceae; genus Mesostigma; species Mesostigma viride. The sequence continues at coordinate 4,227,210 of RPFO01000026.1, forward strand.
GGCCGTGTCCGTAGCGTTCCAGTCCTCCACCACCCGCCTGCGCTCCGCCTCGGTCATCATCGGCAGGCGGCCCACCGGCGTGTCGGGGGATGCCACGGCGCTGCTGGCCAGGCACACCAGCTGCTGGCCCAGCCGCTGCATGCTGGCCTCACACCACAGGTCCGTCCGGTACTCGAGCAGAAGCAGCTGGTCAGCAGAGCCAGGGTCTCCAGTGAGCACCAAGGAGACATCCATCTTTGAGGTGGAGCTGCCTTGCTGGACAAATTGAGGGTGTAGCAGGCAGTCGGGACCCAAGGGCAAGGGGTTTCCATCTGTAAAATCGCTGGGCACCACCATGGATTGGAAGATGGGGTTGTGGCCAACCACCCCGTTTGAACCAACAGCCTCCACCACCTTGTGGAAGGGCGCGTCCGCATGCTCCATGGCGGCCAGGACTACATCGCGCACATGCTGCACCATGCGGGAGAAGGGCAGCGCGCTGTCCACATCCACACAGAGGGCCAGCGGGTTGATGAAATACCCGATCAGGTGCTGCACCTCTGACTTGTTGCGCCCATTCCAGGGCATGCCCACCACCACCTTATCCTGCCGGCTGCAACGACCCAGCAGAGCAGCCCATAGTGCTGTCAGCACCATCAAAAAAGTTGCACCGTGCTGCGCCCCCACAGCCCTCAGGCTCTGGACCAACCCCTCATCCAACCTCACATGCACAGAGCCACCTGCAAAGCTCTGCACCTTCGCCCTCGGCTTGTCGGTCGGCAGTTCCAGGAGTTGGGGCGCGCCTGCCAGCTGGCCCTTCCAGTATGCCAGCTGGGCAGCCATCTCGCCCGTCTCCTCCAACCAACGCCGCTGCCACACCGCATAGTCGCTGTACTGCACAGGTAATGGGGGCAAGCACAACTCGCCACCTTTCATAATTGACGAGTAGCTGTGGCAGAGCTCACGGATGAGGAGCACCCCTGAGAGGCCATCACTCACCGAATGGTGCATGTTCACCATGAGGGCACTGGAGCGGTCACCCCTCTTCACCAGCAGGCAGCGCACCAGGGGCCCTGTGTAGGGGTCGAAAGGTGTCGAGGCCTCCTTGTGGAGGGAGGCCCACAGCCCTTGGTCGCCATCCCCTGCATCCACCACCTCAAATGGGAGGACAAAGTCATCAGGAGGCACAACCACCTGGACAGCCCCTGGTGCACCCTGGGAAGCTGCCTGCATTGCTGGCATCGCATAGTAGGTCCGAAGCGCTTCATGTCGTGCCACCACCACCTGCATGCTCCGCCGCAATATGTCGACATCCACATGCCCAACCACACTCCACCAGAGTCCCATGTTGTAGGCAGGGCTGGCCGGGTCCAGCTCATGTAATACCAGCATCTGCTCCTGCCCATACGACACGGGAGGCAGCACGCCCGTGGGCACGTCTCCATGGAAGGGCTGCAATGGTGGCTCCACCGCATGCGCCCGCGTCACCTGCCTCCCACACGTCATCGCCGCCGCCAGCTCTGCAACGCTTGGGTTTGCCAACACCGTTGTCACTCGCAGGCCTTCCCCCGCGCCAGGGAACTCGGCCAGTCGCTCCCGCATCTGGTGCACCAGTGCCATGGCCATGAGCGAGTTGATGCCATACTCGTGGAAGCTTGCCAGCACGCTCAACGAGGCCACACCCAGCACGTCTTGGCACACAGCCTGCACACGCGCCTCGTACATGCTCCGAGGCGCTACATAATCGCGACCGCCGCTGGTACTCAGATCCACTGGGGGAAGTGCCCTCGCGTCCACCTTGCCCGAGATGGTCACCGGGAGCCTCTCCAGGGCCACCACCGCCGAGGGAACCATGTAGCTGGGGAGCTTGCGCCGAGCTGCTTCAATCAACGCATCCACCTGGACACTAGCAGGGACAATGTAGGCCACCAGGCGTTTGCTAGAGGAGACGAGTCCATCACTGTTACAGCCCACATCCTGCAGAACGGCCACCGCCTTGGCCACCCCTGGGCAGGCCTCCAGCACGCTCTCTACCTCACCCAACTCGATGCGTACGCCGCTCAGTTTCACCTGCCGGTCCAAGCGACCCAAGCATTGCAGCCGGCCATCAGGCAGCCACCTGGCCAGGTCTCCAGTTCGATACAGCCTGCCCGCCGCAAATGGGTTGTCCAGGAATCTCTCCTTGGTCAGGTCATCCCGGTTGGCATAGCCCCTCGCCACGCCTGCACCGCCGATGTACAGCTCCCCTGGCACCCCGATGGGTGTCGGTTGAAGGTAGGCATCCAGCACGTAGACCCGCACGTTTGGAAGAGGGCCACCTATTGAGACTGATTGGTCCTCGGCTGTCATCTGCCCCATGGTGGCAAAGACGCAGGATTCCGTGGGGCCGTAGCCATTGAGGCACCGCCTGCCCGCTGCCCAGCTGGTCGCCATGTGCAGGGGAACCATCTCTCCACCGATGCAGATGGTGGACAGGCCCGATAAGTGCGCAGGGTTGAGCATGGAGAGGACGGAAGGAACGACAAAGGCGCAGGTGGCGCGGCGAAGCGAGTCTTGCGGGTCAGACCCAAGCGGGTGCACGACCAGGGTTCCTCCAGCAGCCAGCGTCCCAAACACCTCGGCCACCGACGCATCAAAACTGGGATTGGCAAGTTGCAGCACGCGGCTGCTGCCGTCCAGCTGCCACCTGTCAATCAGACAGGCCACCAGGTTGCACGCGTTGCGGTGCTCCACCATGACACCCTTGGGGCGGCCTGTGGTGCCTGATGTGAAGAGCACATAGGCCAGGTCCATGGGGAACACCTGGCGGTGAATGACGGGCTTTTGTGTAGGAAGGTAAGGGGCAGAGGCAGGCGTCAGTGGAACCTCCAGCTGCTTCAGGTGGGCGGACGTATCAGCACCCCATGGGGGTCGCTGGTGCGGGCTCGTGAGGAGGATGCTAACGTTAGCATCCTCCAGCATACCCTGCACACGTTCCGCCGGGTACTCGGGGTCCAGCGGCACGTACGCACACCCTGCCTTGAGGATGGCCAGCATACCCACCACCATCTCACACAGCCCTTGAGGCACAGGCCAACCCTGCCACCCACCACCACGCCGGTATCCTGAATAATGCAAGCCAAGGCGTCCGCCCTTTGCTGCAGCTCACAGTAGCTCACTTGCTCAGTCTCCGTCTCAACCGCCACGTGGTCCGGCGTGCGAGACGCCTGCTCGTCAAACAGCTCGTGCAAGCACTTGCCAGCACAAGCAAAGGCCGTGTCCGTAGCGTTCCATTCCTCCACCACCCGCCTGCGCTCCGCCTCGGTCATCATCGGCAGGCGGCCCACCGGCGTCTCGGGGGATGCCACAGCGCTGCTGGCCAGGCACACCAGCTGCTGGCCCAGCCGCTGCATGCTGGCCTCACACCACAGGTCCGTCCGGTACTCGAGCAGAAGCAGCTGGTCAGCAGAGCCAGGGTCTCCAGTGAGCACCAAGGAGACATCCATCTTTGAGGTGGAGCTGCCTTGCTGGACAAATTGAGGGTGTAGCAGGCAGTCGGGACCCAAGGGCAAGGGGTTTCCATCCGCAAAATCGCTGGGCACCACCATGGATTGGAAGATGGGGTTGTGGCCAACCACCCCGTTTGAACCAACAGCCTCCACCACCTTCTGGAAGGGCGCGTCCGCATGCTCCATGGCGGTCAGGACCACATCGCGCACATGCTGCACCATGCGGGAGAAGGGCAGTGCGCTGTCCACATCCACACAGAGGGCCAGCGGGTTGATGAAATACCCGATCAGGTGCTGCACCTCTGACTTGTTGCGCCCATTCCAGGGCATGCCCACCACCACCTTATCCTGCCGGCTGCAACGACCCAGCAGAGCAGCCCAATGCTGTCAGCACCATCAAAAAAGTTGCACCGTGCTGCGCCCCCACAGCCCTCAGGCGCTGGACCAACCCCTCATCCAACCTCACATGCACAGAGCCACCTGCAAAGCTCTGCACCTTCGCCCTCGGCTTGTCGGTCGGCAGTTCCAGGAGTTGGGGCGCGCCTGCCAGCTGGCCCTTCCAATATGCCAGCTGGGTAGCCATCTCGCCCGTCTCCTCCAACCAACGCCGCTGCCACACCGCATAGTCGCTGTACTGCACAGGTAATGGGGGCAAGCACAACTCGCCACCTTTCATAATTGACGAGTAGCTGTGGCAGAGCTCACGGATGAGGAGCACCCCTGAGAGGCCATCACTCACCGAATGGTGCATGTTCACCATGAGGGCACTGGAGCGGTCACCCCTCTTTACCAGCAGGCAGCGCACCAGGGGCCCTGTGTAGGGGTTGAAGGCGTCGAGGCCTCCTTGTGGAGTGAGGCCCACAGCCCTTGGTCGCCATCTCCTGCATCCACCACCTCAAACGGGAGGACAAAGTCATCAGGAGGCACAACCACCTGGACAGCCCCTGGTGCACCCTGGGAAGCTGCCTGCATTGCTGGCATCGCATAATGGGTCCGAAGCGCTTCATGTCGTGCCACCACCACCTGCATGCTCCGCCGCAATATGTCGACATCCACATGCCCAACCACACTCCACCAGAGTCCCATGTTGTAGGCAGGGCTGGCCGGGTCCAGCTCATGTAATACCAGCATCTGCTCCTGCCCATACGACACGGGAGGCAGCACGCCCGTGGGCACGTCTCCATGGAAGGGCTGCAATGGTGGCTCCACCGCATGCGCCCGCGTCACCTGCCTCCCACACGTCATCGCCGCCGCCAGCTCTGCAACGCTTGGGTTTGACAACACCGTGGTCACCCGCAGGCCTTCCCCCGCGCCTGGGCACTCAGCCAGTCGCTCCCGCATCTGGTGCACGAGTGCCATGGCCATCAGCGAGTTGCCAACTCGTGGAAACTTGCCAGCACGCTCAGCGACGCCACACCCAGCACGTCTTGGCACACCGCCTGCACACGCGCCTCGTACATGCTCCGAGGCGCTACATAATCGCGACCGCCGCTGGTACTCAGATCCACTGGGGGAAGTGCCCTCGCGTCCACCTTGCCCGAGATGGTCACCGGAGCCTCTCCAGGGCCACCACCGCCGAGGGAACCATGTAGCTGGGGAGCGTGCGCCGAGCTGCTTCCATCAACGCATCCACCTGGACACTAGCAGGGACAATGTAGGCCACCAGGCGTTTGCTAGAGGAGACGAGCCATCACTGTTACAGCCCACATCCTGCAGAACGGCCACCGCCTTGGCCACCCCTGGGCAGGCCTCCAGCACGCTCTCTACCTCACCCAACTCGATGCGTACGCCGCTCAGTTTCACCTGCCGGTCCAAGCGACCCAAGCATTGCAGCCGGCCATCAGGCAGCCACCTGGCCAGGTCTCCAGTTCGATACAGCCTGCCCGCCGCAAATGGGTTGTCCAGGAATCTCTCCTTGGTCAGGTCATGCCGGTTGGCGTAGCCCCTCGCCACGCCTGCACCGCCGATGTACAGCTCCCCTGGCACCCCAATGGGTGTCGGTTGAAGGTAGGCATCCAGCACATAGACCCGCACGTTTGGAAGAGGGCCACCTATTGAGACTGATTGGTCCTCGGCTGTCATCTGCCCCATCGTGGCAAAACGCAGGATTCCGTGGGGCCGTAGCCGTTGAGACCGCCTGCCCGCTGCCCAGCTGGTTGCCATGTGCAGGGGCACCATCTCTCCACCAATGCAGATGGTGGAGAGGCCCGAAGTGCGCAGGGTTGAACATGGAGAGGACGGAAGGAACGACAAAGGCACAGGTGACGCGGCGAAGCGAGTCTTGCGGGTCAGACCCAAGCGGGTGCACGACTAGGGTCCTCCAGCAGCAAGTGTCCCGAACACCTCGGCCACCGACGCATCAAAGCTGGGATTGGCAAGTTGCAGCACGCGGCTGCTGCCGTCCAGCTGCCACCTGTCAATCAGACAGGCCACCAGGTTGCACGCGTTGCGGTGCTCCACCATGACACCCTTGGGGCGGCCTGTGGTGCCTGATGTGAAGAGCACATAGGCCAGGTCCATGGGGAACACCTGGCGGTGAATGACGGGCTTTTGTGTAGGAAAGTAAGGGGCATAGGCAGGCGTCAGTGGAACCTCCAGCTGCTTCAGGTGGCGGACGTATCAGCACCCCATGGGGGTCGCTGGTGCGGGCTCGTGAGGAGGATGCTAACGTTAGCATCCTCCAGCATACCCTGCACACGTTCCGCCGGGTAGTCGGGGTCCAGCGGCACGTACGCACACCCTGCCTTGAGGATGGCCAGCATACCCACCACCATCTCCACACAGCCCTTGAGGCACAGGCCAACCCTGCCACCCACCACCACGCCGGTATCCTGAATAATGCAAGCCAAGGCGTCCGCCCTTTGCTGCAGCTCACAGTAGCTCACTTGCTCAGTCTCCGTCTCAACCGCCACGTGGTCCGGCGTGCGAGACGCCTGCTCGTCAAACAGCTCGTGCAAGCACTTGCCAGCACAAGCAAAGGCCGTGTCCGTAGCGTTCCATTCCTCCACCACCCGCCTGCGCTCCGCCTCGGTCATCATCGGCAGGCGGCCCACCGGCGTCTCGGGGGATGCCACAGCGCTGCTGGCCAGGCACACCAGCTGCTGGCCCAGCCGCTGCATGCTGGCCTCACACCACAGGTCCGTCCGGTACTCGAGCAGAAGCAGCTGGTCAGCAGAGCCAGGGTCTCCAGTGAGCACCAAGGAGACATCCATCTTTGAGGTGGAGCTGCCTTGCTGGACAAATTGAGGGTGTAGCAGGCAGTCGGGACCCAAGGGCAAGGGGTTTCCATCCGCAAAATCGCTGGGCACCACCATGGATTGGAAGATGGGGTTGTGGCCAACCACCCCGTTTGAACCAACAGCCTCCACCACCTTCTGGAAGGGCGCGTCCGCATGCTCCATGGCGGTCAGGACCACATCGCGCACATGCTGCACCATGCGGGAGAAGGGCAGTGCGCTGTCCACATCCACACAGAGGGCCAGCGGGTTGATGAAATACCCGATCAGGTGCTGCACCTCTGACTTGTTGCGCCCATTCCAGGGTGCCCACCACCACCTTATCCTGCCGGCTGCAACGACCCAGCAGAGCAGCCCACAATGCTGTCAGCACCATCAAAAAAGTTGCACCGTGCTGCGCCCCCACAGCCCTCAGGCGCTGGACCAACCCCTCATCCAACCTCACATGCACAGAGCCACCTGCAAAGCTCTGCACCTTCGCCCTCGGCTTGTCGGTCGGCAGTTCCAGGAGTTGGGGCGCGCCTGCCAGCTGGCCCTTCCAATATGCCAGCTGGGTAGCCATCTCGCCCGTCTCCTCCAACCAACGCCGCTGCCACACCGCATAGTCGCTGTACTGCACAGGTAATGGGGGCAAGCACAACTCGCCACCTTTCATAATTGACGAGTAGCTGTGGCAGAGCTCACGGATGAGGAGCACCCCTGAGAGGCCATCACTCACCGAATGGTGCATGTTCACCATGAGGGCACTGGAGCGGTCACCCCTCTTCACCAGCAGGCAGCGCACCAGGGGCCCTGTGTAGGGGTTGAAGGGTCGAGGCCTCCTTGTGGAGTGAGGCCCACAGCCCTTGGTCGCCATCCCTGCATCCACCACCTCAAACGGGAGGACAAAGTCATCAGGAGGCACAACCACCTGGACAGCCCCTGGTGCACCCTGGGAAGCTGCCTGCATTGCTGGCATCGCATAATGGGTCCGAAGCGCTTCATGTCGTGCCACCACCACCTGCATGCTCCGCCGCAATATGTCGACATCCACATGCCCAACCACACTCCACCAGAGTCCCATGTTGTAGGCAGGGCTGGCCGGGTCCAGATCGCGTAATGCCAGCATCTGCTCCTGCCCATACGACACGGGAGGAAGCGCGCCCGTGGGCTTGTCTCCATGGAAGGGCTGCAATGGTGGCTCCACCGCATGCGCCCGCGTCACCTGCCTCCCACACGTCATCGCCGCCGCCAGCTCTGCAACGCTTGGGTTTGACAACACCGTGGCCATCCGCAGGCCTTCCCCCAACAGGCAGCTGGCATAGTTATGGATACGGCGGGAGACAGAGGGGCCGCCGGCGCCAGGCCGGGTGATCAGGAGAAATGCACGGTTTAAACGGAGAACGTTGCTCCCGCTGTTGCTGCGGATAGGCCGAGCCCCATCCAACGTGGCTGCTGCCCAACTCGTTTAACAGAGGAGTGCTCCCCACTCACTGTGGAGTACAGCTAGATTCTACTAATCTCTTGTATCTATACTATGATCTACTGCATTTTACTTATTTGCCGCCGTACACAGACCTTTGCTGCCGATGCAGTAACATTCGGCACCCTGTTAATGTGACCGCCAGCAACCAAACTGAACGGCTGCTGGCGAGGCGAGTGCATGGTTCGAGCCTATAACATAAGTATGATCTGTGACGGTATACTGACAATGGCCTACTCAACGACAAGTAAGAGCCAGTCAGCTGCACGGCGCCGCATGATCTGGTCGCTTTCCCCCATCCCTACTGACGACCGACATTAAAACCGGAGAAAACTGGGAGCTCCATCCCGCCGGCCACTTGGACGACGGCTGTAAAGAATGCCCTGGGGGTTCCCTCCTTCCCCAAATCTAAACGACAGATCGTGTTTTGGTAGGAGCAAAGTGCACGCTCCCATCCAAAATCGGGACGACGGTATCGGCCTCGGAACAGCCACTTTGACTGGTGGGGCAACCCTCCTTTTCAGAGAGCATTGTCACGTACCCAACATGGTAAACAGCGAAACAATAGCAAACTCGCAGGTTATTACCCCACGATCGACTGCGTGGGCACTCAACCAAGGTCCAGGTACATCCTTTGACCACACGCCAAATTTGCTACCAAGTGTCACCAGAATCGCAGCACACACTCAGTCACTCAGTCAGTCAGTTGGATCCACTGTTGACTTGGGCGAAATGGGTTTTAAAAGTCGAGACCCAAAAAATGAAGTCGGAGTAAAATGGGCCCAGTCCTGCGAATGCCAGGCGACAACCCTGGCAGTGCTGCGCATTATGCCAGGAGTTTTGCAATCGTGGTGGCCCTTCAAATTTACCAATTTTACGGCCAAATTAATAAGCGTTATTTTTAAGACCTTATAATTTGCCAATTTTACGTTTTTTTTACAGCGCGATACATCGCGTTGTAGGTTTAGAACGCGATGTATCGCGTTGTAATCTGACACGTGGCAAACCTATTAAACATGCGATTTTTGGTCTGAAACTTTCAACACAGGTCAGAAACATCTCATAGAATTCAAGAAAAAATCCTGGTATTTTTGGTATTTTTTTTGTGACAGCTGCAAACAAATATGTACCACTGAAATCAGGCAATTTCGCGGGTGAAGACGACGGCGATGGCGGCAGGTAGACCTCGCCAGTTTTCGCGCGAATTTCAGTGGCTGTTGGGTGGCACGGCCATGATGATGCGTTCAAAGGTTGATAATTAGGTTTCTACGAGTTTGTTGAGGTACTGGGGCAAAGGAAACGTAGTTTTTCCCAGTTTCTCACCCAACTTTCATGCGGAAACCCTGGAAACCGGCATACATATTATTACGGCAAGACTCGGGTCTGCTGCGGCACCATGCTTGGTATTTCCATGGTGTTTCGACTTCTTAACACACGTTTATTCATTCCGAACGCCCGGACTCTCGGCTAAACCGAGATTTGTGCAGACTTTTATTGGGTAGCTCCGGGCATGATGGTGCCTGCAAATAGCGTAAGGCGTGACCGTGGCTATTGCTACGGTATGCTGTATTTTCCTGGAAATGGCCTCTGCCACCGGCTCAATAGTGCTTGCAGGCGTAAGTATATCGTGTTTCTACCTAGTTTCTGCCAGTTTTCCTCTTATTTCTACCGAACTCTGCCCAGCCTTACTAAGACCGCCATCCTACTCGACGTTGCTTGCATGTCAGCCATAGCAGGTTGCAGTTGTGCAGTATTTAGGTGCTGTATACGTCTCAAGCCGTGCATATATCGTGAGGATTGGATGTTGATGGTTTATACTGCGTTGATTGTGCAAGAAGATCAGCTAGGTGCCCATAATCATGGTGTATAATCATGTGTTGTTAGCATCTTGCCACCATTTGCTAGCATGCATTCCAGCGTCATCTTTGCCTGCATGTAAGCTCATGGATCACTCAACCTATCCAAGCCTTGCATTACACGTGCATCTTTCTTTCAGTATTGCACGCGTTATGGAATGAAAACTCAGCACCTCCGTTCCCACGAGGCGTGTGCTCAACACGTTGTGAGAGTGGATGATGCTTTGGCTATGGCTGCCTGATTCAGTCATATTAGGTCATCCAGTCATGATGTTTGATGCATGTTTGATGCTGTATAACTTATACAACACCTATTTTCAACGTTTTGACCCTCCAAGCTCACTATAGCCCCGTTTATGGGGCTCGTGTCATTGCGTCATTTTGTGAAGGGCTCTCATTTTTCCCACTGCGTTGTACTGCGTTGTGTTTGTGATGCTAATGAAAAATAGCTCCAGTGGCCCAATGGGCCTGAGTTTTGTTCCACAAAGCCTGCATATGTTGCCCATAGCTCGTGCAAGAAGCCAGATTTTTTTCATGAACCATTTGTGAATAAGCACATGAGTTGTGACCTAGGGTCAACAAATCGCGGTCATGGTCAGACCCCCCTGTATTCAAACCAGTGTATCTCTCTAATGAATTAGCATTTTGTAGGTCTGAGTAGCTCAAAAAAAACTTTTGATTTATGGGCTTTCAGGAAAGTATATACATGACCATGAAAAAAAAAATTCCTTAGGTGCTATACGCGTTCTAAAAAAAGCTTACAACGCGATATATCGCGTTCTAATTAAAAAAACACGGGTTTATATAATTGAAGTCCAAGAAAACAAGGCGTAATTTACGTATGAGATTTACACGCTTAATTTACATGATGCTCCACCGCCACGATGTTCCCGGCGCACCGACCAAGCGGCTTGGTACCTGGGCCGCGGCCACTGCCGAGGTCGTGGGGACAGCTGCGCCGCCCCCGCCCCTGCTCCCAGCCGCCGCCGCCCGCCCGGCTGCCCTGGCCGGCGGCACCGCCGGGCCCCCGGCCTCGCCCAGGTCAGCGGCGGACTACCTAGTCCCCCCGCTGATCGGCCCGCTTGGCGACCCGTCAGACCTGCCTCCTTTCACCTCCCGCGAGGTCACGGAGGCGGTCCAGCGTCTGCGTTACGACGCCGCCACCGGCTCCGACGAGATTCCGGCCGCGGTACTAACTTGCAACCGAGTTCGAGGACACTCGTGTCATGCTGCTCTTCCGGGATATCTGCAACCGCATTCTGCTGTCGTCGCAACCGCCCCCGGCGGCCTGGCAACACAGTTTTCGCACGATGCTGTACAACAAGAACAAGGGGTCGCCAGCCGACCCCGGTAACTACAGAGGGGTGTGCATCCAAAGTGCCCCCCTCACTCAAGCTTCTCATGCGGCTCATCCTGAAGTTACCGCCTGCGCACGCCGGCCCTGCATGGACGGCCACCTCAGCGAGACTCAGCACGGCTTCCGTTCAGGTCGCAACACAGTATACAGGCGCTCTTCGCTACTCGCCGCCTTGTGGAAGATCGAACTGCAAGGCCTTCGATTCAGCCTGGTGAGTCCCCTCTGCACCTTGTGCTGGTCAGTGGACTTCATCAAAGCCTTCGATTCGGTTTTCTGGCCTGCGCTATGGGACCGTCCCCAGGATGATCCTCGCTCTATTCCGGATTCCCCTCCCCCTTATTGAGCACTGTCATCCGCAACCTGTATGAAAGGTCCACCACTTCGGTGCGCACTTCCTCAGTACGGGACCACACCACCATGCCCTTTACAGAAGGGTGTGTGGCAGCTAGGGCTGTGTGCTGTCGCCCTACCTGTTCATTATTGTGGTCGAATACGTAATGATTCAGGCGCGCAAGAGATTTGCCCGCATCGTGGGTAGGGAACCATGAAAGTGCAGGGGTGCAGGTCGAAAACCGTTTCTGGCATGGCGGGGCGGAAACGGACGGAGCTTCGGCTGGCGGACATCATCTATGCAGACGGCACCACCCTCTTCGAGGACACTGATCGAGCACGTGCAGACGTGCATGGCTTGACTGTCTGGCTATCGAGGCCCGCGCCCGCAGTGGGGCTTGAGGTCAGCAAGAAGACAGAGGCTCTGGCGATTGGGCTCACTCAGCCATCGCCCGCCCTCTTTTTCCTTGACGGCTCACGAGTCCTGTATCGGGACCACGTCAAGTTGCTGCCCAGGCAGCCTCCTCCCCAGCTGCGAGGCCGATGTGGACCACCGCATCTCCCTCGCCTGGCACGCTTTACGCCAATACCGGGCCCTGTGGCGCAAGCCCCTGGGCAAGATAGAGAAACAGGACCTGTTCAAGGTCCTCGTCCTCCCTGTTCTTACGTACGGGGCCGAGACGTGGACCCTCACCGCCGACCTGGCCCGCAAGCTGGACGGCGCGGTCACCAACATGCTGCGCTCCATTTTCCGAGTAGGCTATGCTGCTCATGTTCGCAATGAGGACCTGTACCTCGGCATGCCATACATCACCAGCCAGCACCATTAAGCAGCGGCGCCTGCAGCTAGTAGGGCACTTCCTGTAGCTCGCACCAACCAGGTAGACACCTCATGTGGCCCCTCCGCGGGGCTGCGCCCTGGCAGCTCAGCCTGGCCGGCACCTCCTTATACGTGGGCCGGGCCCAGCAATGCTCGATGCCGCAAGGCCCGCACCTTCAAAGAACAGCTAGTCGCAGACATGGGGGGGCTAGGTCTCTCCGCGTGATTTGGAACAAGATGATGGATGGACAAGGCCAAGTGGGCCCAGGTTATAGAGGACAATGAACCCCCTCCCGTGGGTAAGCGCCCGCGTGTGCAAACATATGGGAGGCACGCCAGACAGGCCGGTCCCCTAGGGCAGAGAGCTTAGACTAGTTGTTGTAGATAGATGTTGTAGATAGGTTAGACAGGTAGGACTGTTTGCACCCATCCATCCATCCATCCATCCATCGGGGTTAATGCTCCGTGACTCCCCAACGGGAGCACTAGGGCTAATAAATAAATAAATTAATTAATTACGCATGAGATTTAAGTCGTAAATTTGACGTAAATGCGTAACTTAAACATGCGGTGTGCGCATGCGGGACTAGCCGCAACTACGCGCGCTTACGCGCACGACTGGAAGTCTGAAAAGCCAGGCGGCCAGACGTCCCACCGGACACGGTCCCACACCGTCCCACACGTCCGCCTGGCCTACGTAAGTCGCCTGTGGTCGATCGTGCCCATGACGTCAGGCTACAAACCATGCAGTTACCACAACTGGCTGTTTTTTGCGACAAGCCCGGAGCGAGTGTGCATGGGGGGGGGGGGGGGGTTGTTAAAATGAACATGTACATATTTCAGGGCGAGCTATAGCTTTCCCGCGATGATCTAGATGATCATGCCATTTACTTCAATTCGATCGGCGTCCCCGAGCACGAGGATGGAACACCTCAGATTAGGGCTCAGAGATGCCGGGGTCATGTACGATGATGGAGACCCTGCTCGTGGCGATGACGTCGTCTTCATTCTTCACTCTGATGATCACCACGAAGCTGCGACAAGCACCTTCCCGAGGGGTATGCTCCTGTTTTCTCCCCACGGGCCCCGCGGCCCGTTGCTAGCCAGGGTAGAAGTCCGCAGGTGGAGGTTATTGGTCCTGAGGATAGCCGCTACACTACCGCCTCGTCTGCCATTACAGTAGAGGACAGCTCGGATGAGGATTACATCCCCATCTAGTGCTTAACGGTTGGGGGATGATGCAGACGATATTTGTTTAAACTTTTGTGTAATTATTTTTCTAATGAGATTAGCATAGTACTCCGTGGCATGCCTTTGCGCATGACACGCAAGTACTTACTTACTTACTTACTTAATACCACGAAGCTTAATTCTATTGATCAGGATAACGGCAGTGGAGGGAACTTTGTTGTACACCAGTTGCTGGCATTGCTAAGGGATGATCACTTCTAATAATTCAGCACTTCCTCAGTTGATCCACCCGCCCGCCCGCCCGCCCGCTCGCCCGCCCGCCCGCCAAACAGCCAGAATTAACCAGCCAATCTATCAGCCAATAAATCAGCCAATCAACCATGCAGCCAGCAGCTTGACCAGTGGTGGTATTCCTCCCAGTCCAGGCTGCTCGGCGCCCCCCCGCCGCCTCCGCCTCTTGGCCCTCTGGCGGCCGCGCGCCTGGCATGCAGTGGCGCCTGCCGGACGTCCCTGCGCCGCCCACGCCGCCCACCGCTGAGCAGGAATACACGTACCCGGCCCTGGCGGAACCCCTGGCCGACCCCAACGAGCTACATGTACCGCCGTTCACCGAGCTCGAGCTGAGCACCGCCGCCAAGCAACTCTGCTTCTACGCCGCCGTTCAATGGCCCTGACCAGCTCCCCGCCCCGACGTGATTAAGCTGACGGCGCTCACGGGGTTCCTGCTTGACGTCTGCAACCGGATCCTGCTTGCCGACGCGTCGCCGATTCCTGAGTGGAAGCACAGCTACCGTATTATGCTGTACAAAAACAAAGGTTCCCCTGACGACCCCGCCAACTACCGAGGAGTCTGCATCCAGATCGAGCGCCGCACTCAAGTTGTTCATGCGCATGATCCTCAACCGCCTTCGTTCTGCTCTCCGGACCGTCACCTATACTATAGGGAAAAGTCAAATGGGCTTCCGTCCTGGGCGCAACACCCGGTCATGGCCATCTTACTTCGTCGCGCGTCGCCTCTTCGAGGAAATCGCTCTCCTGCAACCTGGTGAGTTTCCCGCCACCCTGATCTTCGTCGACTTCATCAAGGCTTTTGATTCTGTCCTCTCGAACGCTCTATGGGCTGTACATACTTGCTCGCGCTCCCGTCCCCACTTCCCTGATTACCGTCATCCGCAAGCTGTATATATGAGGGGTCGACCACTTCGGTGCGCACTCAACACGGCTAAATATACCCCGCCATGCCCACTGCAGACCGGCGTCTGGCAGGGTTGCGTCCTGCATGTCGCCGTACCTGTTTACTATTGTAGTGGATTATGTTATGCGCCCGGCACGTACGTGCTCGCTTTGCTAGTATTGCAGGCCGTGCCCCTGGCCTAGCAATCGCGAACGAGCTTGGGGAAGGGGGGCCGACTAACAAGCAGAATTTGCTAGCTGACCTCATTTATGCCAACGACATCACGCTCATCCAGAAGCCGGAGTCTGCCCAACTTTGGCTGGACTGCCTGCAGGCATGGCGCTCGAGGCTCGGGCGGTTGGTCTAGAAATCAGCCCAAAACGGAGGCCCTGGCCCTCGGCATGGATGGCAGGGCCCCCACCCACCACACTCCACCTCTTAGACGACACCGAGGTCAACTATACCCTCCTTCAGGCCGCTTCACCAAGCTGCTCGGCAGTTGGCTTCCCGACTGCGAGGATGACCTGACGACACGGATCGGCATGGCGTGGGCGCAACTCCATGACCATGTACCGCCGCTGGTGGAGCAACCCCGCTCTACCCCGGATCGTCAAGCGTGACCTCTTCAAGGTCGTCATTCTGACGATCCTGACCTATACGGCGCCGAGACCTGGACACTGACACAGGAGCTGGAGCAATGACTAGGACGGCAACGTCACCAAGATGCTGCGCAAGGCCCAAGTAACATCCCCTTTGGATTGCGCATTAGATAGTATAAATGAGGATTTGTACGCTGATTTGCCCTATGTTTCCCACATTATTATTTATAACTTGAGCTAGTAGACTTGTCGGAATGACCTGGGACTTGGTTGGAACACAGTTGTCCCACTGTTCGACGGATTCTCGCTGCGTTTCAAAGTATTTTTTTGAAGTGTTTACGGAAAGTTATTCCCAATGGTCGGTAAAAAAAGGGTCATTTTGCGGGGAAATTAATAACTGCATGTTCGAGGTTTTGCCCTTTCCATGATGTAAATAGCTCATGCAGCAAGCTACAAACTCAGGGATTAACTATGAACACGCTGCGTACTACAGTTTTGCAAACAAATGTGTGCATTGGCTGGGGCATACCCCAAGCCAGCCCTCGCTGGGCCGGCTCAGTGGCGATGCTCCTCCCACCCGGCCAGACCTGCCAGGGCGGACATGCTTAAAGCAACACACCACCTCCACCACCTCCGCCGTTGCAGCACAGCTCCAGCAGCCGGAAGCTCGACCTCCGCGAGGAGGCCGAGCTGGCCAAGCGCAGCCTTAACCGGCCATACTCAAGAATTCGACATGGACTCCGGGAAGGTGAGAATTCCGAGAAGCTTGCACGTGCGTTTGAGAGCAAAATCCTTGATCTCCTGGGCCTTCTTGGTGAGATTAAGCTGGTCGCCCACCGCCTTCCCCGCGCGCGGGGTAAGGCAGGGGCGCCCCCGCTTCTTCTCATAGAAGCCCATCGGACAAGATTTCGTTTCTCCGACGCCCCAAGCGGCTCGAGAACGCTCCCTTCACCATGGACGACGACTTGACCCTGGTGCAGCTGAACAACGGCGACGGTAGCTATGGCCGACCTACCTCCAGCTCAGTCCGGCAGACCAAGGCGGGACAGCCGGTGTATACTGGAAGGGGGCGGCCATCTACGTCGGCCACAAGCCCTCAGCCCTGGCACGCGACCCCCGCGACCCCCGCGGCCGGCCATGCAGCGACTCCAGACGCCCCAGCTTAGGGGAATTAACTGCAGTAGTAGTGTAGAATAGCTAGACAGTCATATCAGAGTCAGCAGTAGTAGTGTAGAATAGCTAGACAGTGGCCTTGTACATGCACGCCTACTACAGGCACTATACCAGCTGACTCATGAACATTAATTAGTCATGTACATGTGTGCCCATGACGCGCCACACACCAGTCTGATGATGCCTAGCTTTATTATTTAGTTATGCTGTGCCTACGCAGAGAGCTACTACTCTCTGCTGAGAAGCCATACGCCCTAGCTTTTGTATAGCCATGCTGATGTTCCAACCCATGACGGGCCCCCCTTAGTCGGGCTGGGCTCTGACTGATAGATCACGGTGGTGCAGGTGCCCTCCTTGGGTGCACCTCGAGGAGTAGGTGGCAGTTTACATAATTCCCCCACCTGCAGGACGTAGCCAAGAGTGTATCAACAATTGCCGTATGCCCCTAATTCTCAGGGCTACTGATGTGCTACTACCGTATACTCCCAACGGAGTTATGTTCCTAATTAATTATAATTAATTAATACCCATGCAGCCCTAATTAGCGTCTCAGTTCGCTATTTATAGCGCATTAAATTGGCGTATATATAAGGGGCAGAGTTCCATTATACGGCGTATTATACGGTATTATACGGTATAATACGCGTTATACAAGGTCGAGCGGATAATTTTTATCCGTTTTATACGATTTGCGTATTTTTACGTATAATACGGCGAATAATTCGTATAAGCGCGCGTATAATGGGGTTTTCGCGCTCATCCGAGGTCCGGCAGCCAAATTTTTCGTGCGGGAACCAAGGCGGGAATGCAAGGGAACTTAGAAACACTACGGAAACCATCCACTGGTTGACATTTGGCGACCGCGAGACACAAGGATCTTACAAGCAAGCTACACTGTAGCATGGCAAGTTGGCAACCCAAGTTGGCAACCCTCCATGCTGTTTAGGTCTCTGCCCTTGCCTCTCGGGCAGCCATGCACCGAATATTAATACAAGTCATACAGAAAACTGACTGGTACGAGAGCATGGCCGCTTTACATTTTCAATCTGTAGGCATGATCCTTAGGTCTTGAAAAGCTTATATCCTTGGCCAGGCAACGTTTGGATGTGCGCAGATATGTCTCGACCTTCTGCTCGATGCGGCAACCTCGTTTCAGCAACCAGGTGGCGACCGTGCATGTGCTAACTGTCGATAGGCGGGAAATGCCCCTACATCTGAACGCGGATAGATGTTTCACGTTATTCCTTACATGATTTATAAGCGACGACGGCCAGGAAAGGCTCGCAGCTACGTCCATCAGGTGGGCATGCTGGCTCCGTCAAGAAAGGTGATATGCGGTTTTGATCTGGTACGTGCTATCCTGTTCACGTGTTCATTGTACTGTATCAAGTTGTTGGGTGGATTGTAAAATAATCGTAGACCTGTAATGGAGGTTTTCTGCTTGTCTTTTGGTTGCTTTACTGCCTCTACGCATTATTGGCTCGTGATGGTTGGGGAACACCACTACGACATGCAGATTTTGGACCAGATTTGTCTGCTATTAGCTTATGCTTCATCGAAAGCAGTGACGTAGTGCTTGTCATTGTTTGTAAATATGATAAGCTTGATAACGCGATGTTTTTTCTTGCTAGAAACATCTCGAAACAAGTGGTTTTCTGGCCAGATCTAGCCACTATTTCTTGTTTTGCTCGCCAAAGTCAGCTTTCTTCTTGTGTGCTCCTCATGCATACAAGAAACATGGAGATGCCCAGGACCTGCTTGCATGGAAGCATAGCCATCTTACTTCTTTTGCTTTTTTCATCTTTCCATTTCATTTGGCGTTGTTTTTTAGGGTATAATGCATAGGTAATCTAGCTCCTCGTGAACCCCGGTTTACACGTCCAGTGTTCCCAAGCACTGCTGAGCAGTGGCAACCCATGTTTCATGTGTAATTTAGTGTCAGAAACATGTGGACTGCTTGAAATGATATCAAAATGCATGAAACAACCCCAAAAACGATGAAATCCAGTATTTGCGTATAATTTCCGGATAATACCGTATTATACCGTATTATCCATTATACGGACCCCGCACGTATAACCGCGTATTGCGTATAATGGAACTCTGATAAGGGGGGCCCGGCCGCCGGTTGGTCCCCAGCGCCGTCAGTACCATTCCCAACTTGGTCACCCCATCCCCCTTCCCCTTTGTGCAGGCTGTGCAGGATTCTTACCTCGGGATCCAGCAGGCCTGCGACCTCGTCCGCCCCGCCCAGGCCGTCCACCGTCGCCTGCCCCGGGGCACGCCCGGCGTGTCCACTGTTGTCAGTCGATCCTATAGTGTCTTCCCTGCCTGCGTTCATTAAAAACAACAAAAGACCTACGCGGGTATACTACACTGTGCCGACTGGATGGGTCTGCATGCGAGCTTGAACGATCAGGGGAAGGCTTGGCTTCACTCCGTTTCCCTTAATTGATTTGAAGGGAGCGTGGGGGCCGCATAATCCTGCGCGCCCTACCCGGCCATGAGCCCTTCGTTCACGCTGGCAGCGGCCCTAACTTTACGCCATCGCTCTCCGCCACCAGCTGTTTGCCCCGCAACCTCTCATCACGGCCGGTGCGTCCTGCGGCCGGAAGCTGCGGGCTTGCTCTGGATACTACTGCCAGGACGCACTACATCGCGTGCATGGGTGGCCAGCAGAACCAGAACTGGTTCCTCTATCTCCATACCGCTCCCCTCCAGGTGGTGTGTGCCGTACGTGGTTCGGTCGGTCTTTCCCCACTCCACCATCAAGTGCGAGGACGCGGATGGGGCTGCCCTCTACTCACCCAACCACCGCCCCGACATTACCGTGCTTGACTATGTACGACGGGCAGGGTTGCCACCTGCTCATCGATGTCTCCGTGGCTTGGCCGCTCTCCGGTCGCCACATCCTCCGGGCGGCTGTGGATGCCGCGGCGCTGCTGCCGCTGTGGCTGAGCGCGACAAGTTTGCCTCCTACGGCGATGCCGGGGCCCCACCGGGTCATCCCCTTTGTCCTTGAGGAGTTCGGGGCCATGGGCCCCAAGACAGCGGAGTTTTTCCACGAGTGCTGCCAGCGCCGTGAAGACCGGCTCGACCTCGAGGGTCAGACCGCCCCGTGGCCGGTCTGCCCGCACGTGGTCCTCGTATTGGCTGCCGGCAGCGCCTGTCACTCGCCCTCACTCGCACCGTGGCTGATGACAGTGTTAAATTCCGACGCACCCGGGCCGCCTTGTCGCGACCCATGCGGTCTAGTAGATCCCTCCCAGGCCTGCCTGGTGGGCCGGCAGCGATGTTGCTGCGTGTCGTAGTTTTGTGATGTAGTTAGTTGTACCTTGTGCAGCTGGCGTGATCGATCCTTGGATGTCCGTGTCAGATTCCTATTAATTTCTTCACTGGTTCTTCTCCTTTTCGGGTTTTTCCTTATGTTGCATGCCAATCTCACCTCCGTAATCTATCATTCTCAATTAATATATATCATAAAAATATAATTACTTACAGCAGAGTGAAATCACTCAAACCAAAGCAAACGCCCAGCTATAAACCTATATACAGAGCCATGTCAAAGCTCTATACTACGATAAGACCAATGGAAACGCCTAACGGGAGGAACCTAATAGCCCTGCTGCACCGCAAAATCAGCCCGCGTACGGCGGAGCATGATGTCAGCCACATGTGGCCCGAGTCAGCGCCATGCACCGACAAGCGCTGACGCCAATATGACGTCCAGGTCCACGCCGACCATGGGGCCAGCTGGCCCTCCAGGTCCAGCCGGTCCTCCCGGAGCCGGCAACACTCCTTGAAGAAGGCGGAGGTCAGGGGCCCCATGGCCCCAAACTCCTCCAGGACAAAGGGCACCACACGATGGTGCCCGACGTCGCCGTAGGCCAGGAGCTTGGCCCGCTCCGCCCGGTCCGCCGTCTAACCTGCCGTGAGGGAGGCCCCAGCCACGTGGCTAAGAGCCAAGGGCCGCGCCACCGAAACGTCGATAAGCAGATGCCGGCCACCCCCCTCAAAGTCCAGCACCACGATGTCAGGCCGGTGGTTGGGGGAATAGAAGGCAGTGCCCGTCCGCATCCTCGGACTGGATGTTCGCATGGGGGAAAAAATATCAATTAATATATCAATTAATATACATGGGGGTCCCAAAACGGCCCCAAAACGGAGGCCCTGGCCCTCGGCATGGCAGGGCCCCCACCCACACTCCGCCTCTTAGACGATGCCGCGGTCAACTACCCTCCTTCAGGCCGCTTCAAGCTGCTCGGCAGTTGGCTTCCCGACTGCGAGGACGACATGACGACACGGATCGGCCTGGCGTGGGCGCACCTCCATGACCACCGCCGCTGGTGGAGCAACCCCGCCCTACCCCGGATCGTCAAGCGTGACCTCTTCAAGGTCGTCATTCTGACGATCCTGACCTACGGCGCCGAGACGTGGACACTGATGCAGGAGCTGGAGCAACGACTCGACCGGGCGCCGTCACCAAGATGCTGCACCAGGCCCTTAACATCCCCTTTGGTTTGCACATTAGTAATGAGGATTTGTACGCTGATTTGCCCTATGTTTCCCACATTATTAGGCACAGGCGCCTGGGCCTAGCTGGGCACCTCGCCCGCACAGATCAGGTAGATACATCAGTCAGATAGACTAGCTGGCACCAAGCCCGCCCAGCCTGGGCGATATGTCCTCACCTGGCGTGCCCCCGGCCGCGCGCGGCAGGGCCGCCACCCGTGGACTTTTCGTGATAGACTCGGCATGGACATGTGCTACACTAGACGTGACGGGCTCACCCCCGGGCAGCCTCCTGGTTTGTCTGTAATATGGAGGCAGATGGTGCGCAAGGATAGATGGCAAGTAGTGATGAAGGAGACCACCCCCAAGCCTGTGGGGGCTCCGCGTGTGACCAAGTATGGCATTCATAGCGATTCGGGCCGCGGTGCCCACACCCCTGTAACTAGGAACTAGATAGCTTATACCATCCATTCCATCCCATGTTCCGCTCCCACTGAGGACTTATGCTCACGTGACGCAGTCACGTGTCTATTAATTAATTAATCAATATATGGGGGTAGTACCCCCAAAAATCGCATGGACAACTCACCAAACATGTTATTTAGTGCCCCCACCCTCCGCAATGATGCTGCCATGGGAGTGGACAATATTTCACCGGAGGTGGTTAACCCCTCATTGGTCCCATTTAAAGCCGAAAAATCGGCTGCAAAATGCTAAATTTGCAAACCACCCCACAGCCAACCTACCAACATCCAAGGGCTGTCCTTGGGGGTCAAGCATGTCCATGAGTTGCCCTTCGGGGTGAGCTATCACAACCTAACATATCTGCAGGGTAGGCCATAGAAAACTACCGCCAAAGTTAGGGGGGTCGAGACGCGCGTTTTCATTTTTGGTAGAATGTGCATTTTGAATTATGTTATAAGACCTAGGCACCTACCACTTCAGGGATGATAAACAATTAGTTGCTGAACAGTTTGAGCCATTGGGGTCATCATTTGGGTGGGTATACCAGCAGTTACACCCAGTACAGCCCATAGGGGTACCGTTGGTAAAAAGCAACCAAGGGGGTAGGGGTGGGCATACTACCTACTAATACCTACTATTATGGCCCCCAACCATGCCATACAATACATTTCCCTTCCACAATGATGGGGAAACATAACTGCATCATCACACTGCCCATACATGGCACCTATGTGCAGGTGCCACCTTGTCCATGCACGTAGGTAACGTGGTACGGATACCCTACGCAAGGCATACATTATAGGAGGCAGCCACCAACAAACTAGTGACGTTGAGCCTATTTCAGCCTGCCCTAGCAAGGATAAACTAGGCCCAAGCTGCTATAGCTTGCCAGGTGATGGCCAGCACACCTGGTGGCACATGCTGTCAATGGGAAGCTTTTACTCACCAGTTACGTGCTTGATGATGCCACAGAGACCAGCCAACTGCCTCACACTCATGCAATATGTGTATGGGAAATGTATAACAAACATATATGGAGGTATTCAAACCCATACAGCATCTAAAACTTATCACCATCACACTGTGGCAGGTCAACTGACTGAGGGAAGCATCTAAGAAGGGTGTTTTAGAAAGGGGCCAGGCCAGGGTCAAGAAAGAGCATGAATAATGCAAAAAGAATGTGCTACACAAGCTAGAACGTATATATAAACGTCAAACATCGATAGGAAAACGATGCTGAAGCTTTACCAGGCATGGATGGCGTTACCTTGGCCCAGGCGGTGGCCGCAAAATGGCGCATTTCGGCACACCAAAGTTGTGCAGCATGGTCGCTAGATTCGGCGATTTCTTGCCACCCTTGCACGTTTACGACTACCATGTATCATAAAAAGTACAAAGAAACCAATATATCCTTTAAAATACGCCGGAAAGGTATTGCTGTCAACGTTTCTATCGTCCGGACTGATCGCAGTTTTTTCCAGCAAGAACGCTGCCGACACCTATCAAATGGCATTCCCGCGAACCAAAAATTGGCCTGTGTGATCTTTAGGACGTATAAAATCAATTTCCTAAGTTTGGCCAGAAAATTCGAACGAAAACGTAAATGCCATGCGTGGGCGCAAGCCGCCATGGCCAGGTCGTCGTTTTCCGGAATGCACGTTGTACGTGAAAAAGTACCCTGACCCCTTGTACTTTGACCGGCCAGAACACCTCTATAACTTTGTCAGAAGTATGCGAACCCTAGTACCATGCTGTGAGGAAAATTATAAACTTTCGATCTTCTCAGCTAAACGTTTCCTAATTCTCAATAGTTTTCGCGCAATTTGGTCCCCCGCGGAGCAGCCGATGCATCGGCTGCAAGTCGATTTTTGGCGGAAAATCGGCTGCAAGACCAATGAGGGGTTAAGATGCCTGAGCTTGAGCCTTTCCTCCGGGGTGTTTGCAACCGGATTCTACGAGATGGCCTCCCCCCGCCGACGTATTGGAAGACCGCTGTCCGGGTCATGCTGTACAAGGGCAAGGGGTCCGCCGCGGATACCGGCAACTACCGCGGCGTATGCCTCCAAAGCTGCGTGCTGAAAGTCTTCATGCGTCTCCTGCTGAACCGCATGCGCGCCAGCCTCGATCCCCACCTAGGTGAGTCCCAGATGGGCTTCCGTGTTGGTCGCAATTGTGTTGTGGTCACTATCATTACCGCGCGCCGCCTGATCGAGGAAGTGGGCCGCCTGGTGGCCCCCGGCCTCTTGCCATTGCTATTGATCTTCGTGGATTACACCAAGGCATTCGATACGGTTATATGGGACGCCCTGTGGGTGGTCCTTCACCTGTTCCGTGTCCCATCGTACATCGTTGAGATCATCCGCCAGTTCTATGAAGGGTCCCAAGCCCAGGTCCGTACCACCGACGGCGTCACTTCGGCGTTTCCTCTGCACACCGGGGTGTGGCAGGGCTGTGTGCTCTCCCCATATCTATTCATCATTATGGTGGACTATATTATGCGGCGTGCACAAGCCCGCTTCGCCCGGGTGCATGGAGGGGCGCCCGCCGGGGATCGAGGTCACGGAGTACGCCAGCTACGGCGGGGTTGACCCACCCTACCGCCTGAGCGATCTGATCTACGCTGATGACACGACACTCGTGGAAACCCCAGAGTCAGCCCAACTGTGGCTAGACAGCTTATCACTGGAAGCGCGGGCGGTGGGGCTTATGATCAGCAAGAAAACGGAGGTCATGGCCATCGGCTAGCTTCCCTGCTGGGATAGCCCCACCCACCCTCCTCTTGCTAGACGGCAGCCCCGTTCCCCCGGCGACTCGCTTCAAGCTCCTTGGCAGCTGGCTTCCCTCCACGGCCGACGACATCAACACCCGCATTGGCCAGGCCTGGGCGGCCCTCCGCCGCCTCGACAGGTTCTGGACCTGTCGCTACCTGAGTGAGCGACGCAAGCGCATTCTGTTCAAGGCCCTTGTCCTCAGCATCCTCCTTTATGGCTGCGAGGCGTGGACCCTGGACCAGGCGCTGAGCCAGCAGCTTGACGGCACCGTCACTCGAATGCTCCGTCATATCCTCGGCGTCCGCTACCAAGAACGCCGCACCCGGGCCGAGCTCTACTGCGAGCTCCCTCTTGTCACCCATACCATCCGACACCGCCGCCTCCTCTTTGCCGGCCATCTTGCCCGCACAGACCAGGTGAATACCGATGTGGGCCCTGCCGGGGGGCTTAAGACGGGCCAACCAGGTAGACACCTCCTCCTATGGCAGGGTCCCCTTGTCCCATCGCAACCCACTGGCAAACTTGCGTGCGCCGGGCACCGGCGCGGCGCGACCCGGACCTATGTGACACAACTGCTTGAAGATGCAGGGCTTCTGGGACTATCTGTACTCCGCGCCCGCATGATTGACAAGGAGAAATGGGCTGCCATCTGCGATAAGCACCTCCCCGAGGGGTATGCTCCTGTTTTCTCCCCACGGGCCCCGCGGCCCGTTGCTAGCCAGGGTAGAAGTCCGCAGGTGGAGGTTATTGGTCCTGACTGAGGATAGCCGCTACACTACCGCCTCGCCTGCCATTACAGTAGAGGACAGCTCGGATGAGGATTACATCCCCATCTAGTGCTTAACGGTTGGGGGATGATGCAGACGATATTTGTTTAAACTTTTGTGTAAAATTTATTTTTCTAATGAGATTAGCATAGTACTCCGTGGCATGCCTTTGCGCATGACACGCAAGTACTTACTTACTTGTCGCGTTTGCGTGCCATTATATCCTGGACTGGTCATTACCGCTACTTGAATGCATCCACTATCAGCAGTAATCATGTGTGTGATATGCCACCTTAAAATTCTGTGAGATGCAGGTCACGGATATACTTGGCCGCCGACCTCATGACAGGCAATTCCGTAGCCAGCCAGGTGTAGAATAAAACCATGATGCTTTATATATTTGGGAAGCAACCAAACCATTCACATTTGATTTCAAAAGACATCGACAAGAATACAAGTGTTGTCTAGTCGTATAATGTCGTATTTGTGCGTCACTGTCCAAATAAGGCTAAGCGGTTCTTGATACATAACCTAGCAGGCCTCGGGTGACGCCACATGCACTGCTCCGCTTGGCTTACGGCTGGCAGTGTCCTTTAGCGCCCCCTATCTTGTCTACTGTACCTATCCCGCGCTTACCCCAGCTATGGCTCACTGGCCAACGACGACCGGGTTCCTTCCCGAGTCTCGCCCACAATACACACATCATCTTGACGAAACCAAACAGTTATCACTTCCGCGTCAACCAATCTCATGACAATTACTCATTGCAACCACTCTCGGGGGCTGCTCCGGATTGTTCCACTATTAAACCCCTTGACGACAACACCAAGTTGTGAGGGAGAGTAACGAGCGTACAACTACCACCATGGCCGCTGCTGTGCTCCTAAATACCTCCAAAAATCCCGGCATCCATGCGCTGTCGCATTTGCCAGCAAGCCGCCTGACGTGCAGTTAGACTGCCAGCAAAATGCAGAGCAAGTCTATTCGACAGCCACGTGCGAGCCAGCACACCGCACACTACGATCTGCGTATCTAGCTTTGTCAGATGGACTGAACATCATTCCGTCTGGACAATACAAAAGATTCATAACCAGTGCCAAATGTCACGCACCGGAATATTGCGCAAGCCACCAAGGCTTTGCGCCCCAAAGTCTTGCGCCCGAACCTAAGTCAGGTCACCTAAGACTGTCACTCTAGAAATTCAGGCCTTTCCGGCGCGGCGCTCCACACCGGCCCAAGGAACAAAGCCTGCGGCCTATACTGAATCGGAACCAACCAAACGTCGGACGTAACGATTCCGATTACGGCAATCGCGTAACTTCTTGAGTGCACGGACGTAAATGATCACCGACGTGACATACTTACTTACTTAGTGCCCCCAATCATAACTTAGCACTGTGCGAATGAATTTCAAGTGATATTACCACAGGTCAATTTTTAAGGTTTTTGGGGTGCCACCTCCCCTTAATATTGCCTAAAGGCAAGCCGCCATGGCCACCTCCGAGATGGTTGAGTGATCCGGGCACACATTATACACTGTACGGACGGTACCGCGAATTTTTTGGCGCAGAAAATATTGGGCGCGCCACGTCCCCTTAATATTAATGGCTCTATTTGCATATTACCGTCAGTGTTCAGCACTTCAGCTAACCAGGCAATGGCTACAAGAACACAAAACAAAGGTGAATGTATATATACAAATCTGCGCCCCGTAATCTGTGCTCTGCAACCTACACATTCAGCTAAGCCAGCATGCAAATGCCCATCTTTCGTTCTCTCCCTACTAGTACTAGGGCCAAGACGTGCATGCGGGGAGAATGAACTGGGGTCACTCCATCCATGATCAATCAAGTCGAGAACTTAATACTGGAGCCCTGCATACTTGCATGTATGTGCACCAGCATTCATGAGCCATCAATCGATCAAATAATTAACTGCGCGTCATGAGCCATGATATGGCTCTAGTCCCTCCCCCCTCCCTGCTCCCCCCCCTCCCCCCGGCTTAAAGCAGATCCTCCTCTTGGCCTATTAAGGTGCGTTTGGCAGGTAGGCACGTCAGGAGCTGACACAACACATCGCTCGCAGTCGATGGCTCGCCTTGGACCGTATAGCTGGAGGCGGGGCTGCAGCCTGCGCTTCATCACCGCCACGTTGCATACAATCAGCGACATAGCATACATTCATTTACAATGATAAATTACGGAGGTGAGAATGGCATGCGACAGAAGGAAATGAATGCCCGAAAAGAAGAACCCTTAAGACAGTAATAAGAATCCGGAATGGGCATGCAAGGATCAAGCCTGGCAGCAAAAGGTACAACTAACGACAACACCAAACTACGACACGCAGCAACACCTCTGCCGGCCCACCAGGCCGGGGAAGTGACCTACACCGCCTGGGTCGCAACAAAGTCGGGCCGGACGCGGCGGAATAACACATCAGCCACCGTGCGAGTGAGGGCGAGGGACAGACGCTGCTGCCAATACAAGGACCATGTCCGGGCAGACCACAGGGCAGTCTGACCCTTGAGTTCCAGGCGGTCTTCCCGCCGCTGGCAGCATTCGCATATATAATGACATTGAATATCCATCCAAAGGGTTAGGTAACATCTGCATTTACATTCCGCATACAGCAACCCTTACCGCATCTTGGTATCATCACTACATTGTTATATGTCTCAGAACTGAGAACAAGTACGATATGATTGATTATGCACAAGGCCACAAATGGGCCAAATGCTGGCATCTCAATCATGCTTTTGCCCCACCATCAATCCCCATTGTGCTGGCACATGGTCCTTTGCAAATGTACGAATCAGTCGCATGACAATCCGATCGGAGTCCAACCACGCGTTGGGGTGCTTGATGCCCTATCTAGCACCGATCAGGATTTGCCGTGCTATGCCCTATCTAGCTTCATTTAGGGTGGTTAAGGGAACATGGCGCGGCGAATATTTTCCGCGCCAAAAAATTCGCGGCACGCTCCGTACGGTGTATAATGTGTGCCCGGAGCGCTCAAGCCTCGCGGAGGTGGCCATGGCGGCGTGCCTTCAGGCAATATTAGTTGATATGGCAAGGGAAAAGCTATAAAAAATGCCTGGATTTTAAACAAGATTAGTTGATGACCTCATTTCATGGCGGGAACTTTACGGTTTGCAATATTGCTAATTTCTCGAACGGCTACGGACGCAGGGGTTCAGGATGCAATCTCTTCTGCGGAGGATGAAATTTAATGCAGGTTTACGTCAGCGATTGTGAGGCAACGTAGGCTCTAAAGAGCGATCAGGAAGCTAACGTAATGGTGTTATCAAATTTGCGCCGAGGCTCCCCGGTTCTTGTTGCACGCATTCACGGTACAGGGGTCACCCGCAGTATCGCAACAAGAATCGCAACTCAAAAAAAAAAAAATTATCATCCACTTCGCAGGTATGGGCACACCATGGCACCTTCACTTTTCAAAAGTGATGTTTGGATGAAAAATGGGAGCGTGCTCGAGTATCGCAACACCTAGTTCCGCAACTGAAAACCCACCAATTCTAGAGTTCCGCAATGCAACAGAATCGCAACAAACCTGGCAAGTATACCAAAAGTACGCCGTACACGTGCGCCGGAAGGAATAAATTGTCGCCAATCGGCGTGCAGGATCCGATATGTACTTGCAATAGTTACCGCCGTTGACGATTGATTGGCCGCGCGGTGTTCAGTTCAGTTCAGTGGGATTCATCGCGCGGAAGTCAGTGCAATAATGAACAAAAACAAAAGTGTGCCGCCTCTTCATTGAATAATCAACGACCTATAATTAGTCTACAACCACTAACCTTTGGTTATCAAACAGTTCCCTAATCATCACGCGCGTCATCGTCTCGTCATTGCGCGTCATTACCCCGTCATTGTCCCGCCGACATTACACAGCTATGGTCTTGAGGTATAGTCGGCGCCGTGGCATGTTAAACAAACTGCGTTGTTTCATTCACAGTGTGGTTTCATTATGTCGCTCTTTCGAACGGGGATGCATTAGGCAACAATACTGGACAGATTCTGAAAGAGGGTGTGTTTGTGAAGTGGGGATGGCAGCGGCCCAGCATTTGCTGGCCGTGCGGGTGCAACTTTGAGGCGACTACATATATCGCCCTGAACCGTCTTTGTTAAAGCGGTGAGACAGTCCAGTGTTACAGTCCGGCCGCAGGCCGGGCAAGGGAAATGCTGTGTTCACCCTGATGCTGCGGGCCGAGGACGGGTGGCTGCATGGAAACGTGAATGCTTGCATCGAATGGATGGCGGTGTCTGCATGCATGGATTGCACGTGAATGTTCGCAGGATGGGTGGTAATTGCATGGATGCTCGCAGAGTGGGTGCTAATTACACGAATCGATATTGCATTAATGCTTGCAGGGATGGATGGTGTTTGCATGCGTGGATACGTGAATGCTTGCAGGGATGGATGGTGTTTGCATGCATGGATACGTGAATGCTTGCAGGGATGGGTGGTGTTTGCATGCATGGATACGTAAATGCTTGCAGGGATGGATGGTGTTTGCATGCATGAATGTGTGAATGCTTGCATGGGTGGATGGTGTTTGCATGCATGGATGGGTGGTGTTTGCATGCATGGATACCTGAAAGCTTGGGGTGGATGGTGTTTGCATGCATGGATACGTGAATGCTTGCATGGGTGGATGGTGTTTGCATGCATGGATGCGTGAATGCTTGCACGGATGGGTGGTGTTTGCATGCATGGATACGTGAATGCTTACCTGGGTGGATGGTGTTTGCATGCATGGATACGTGAATGCTTGCACGGATGGGTGGTGTTTGCATGCATGGATACGTGAATGCTAGCATGGATGGATGGTGTTTGCATGCATGAATGTGTGAATGCTTGGGGTGGATGGTGTTTGCATGCATGGATACGTGAATGCTTGCGTGGATGGATGGTGTTTGCATGCATGGATGCGTGAATGCTTGCAGGGATGGAAGTGATTGCATGCATGGATACGCGAATGCATGCATGAATGCGACCGAGGACAGTGTAAGCACCTTTTAGGGATTAATATAGTGGTGAATATGGGCAGGCCCCCTGACCCATGTGAGTTATACATGTATTCAAGGAGACAACAATTCCAGTCCATGGCAGGATATATAAAGGATACCAACCCCAAGTCGGTGGGGGTATGCATGTGACCCAATTCAGTACAAGTGTAATAACAGTGATTCGGGCCGTGGTGTCAGCAACCCTGTCACTCAAGGTTACATTATAGATACTCATTCCATCTCCGCCTCCACATCATTGAGGATGTAATATACGCGACAACTATTAATGTTCGCATGGCGGTCACGCGACGCCTGATCAACGCGTAGCGTCTGCGTGTCGTAATTTAATTTTTTAATATTAATGCACAGTCACCATTTTACCGCGTGCTGGCCTGCACTTAGCCCTTGGATGACCAGTGTGTAACCAGTGCTTCTAGTAACGGGACGTATACGTCAGCCGCTGACGCGTCAGTGTCTGACGCGTCCGACTTTTTCGTTCGCACGTCAGACAGCTGACGCGTAAATTTTGGCTCTGCGTCAGTCGACTGACGCATAAATTTTGTCTGCACGTCAGTCGTCTGACGCGTAAATTCAGGCAGCACGTCACTGACTTCAGTACTTATGAGCACCGAGTCTATGCGTCAGGCAGGGTCAATATAGAGTGGGTACCTACTAATGTACTGAACTCCACTGAAGTGCTAACTTCGTACTGGATATCTACGAATTCAAGTTCACCAGTTCAGGTCTGTTCGTTGATATGCTTCAAGATTCTAGGCCGTTATCATGCCCATGCCAGACCCGCGGGCCCTTAGCCTGCTTGGCGGCGAGAGTGACGAGAGTTCTTGACGAATGTAAAGTTGTAACCCAGGACGACTGGCAATGGTCGATGTCTCGATGATGGCTAAGGTTTTAGGAATATGATTTATGAGCTGATTGATGAAGCGTTGCGAGGTTGCCTGATTTACATATTGCTTTGAATCGAATTCCAGGTGTGTTTATTAACGCTGTAGATTTGTTTGCATAAGAAAGAATTCTGTCCATTACTAGATATGCGTAGGGAAATTTCGGGCCGGGTCAGTAATATTGTAAAAACATTTAACAACGTTAATGGTTTAGTCCGATAGTCAACTAGCAAAGTTAGCGACCTGGGGGTTGGAAGTTTTTGGGTGAAGGGATTGCGCCGGATGGAATACTGGGAAAAATTAAATCTGGGGGGATCGCAGCTTTTTTCATGCCGAAACAGGCCGCCGACACGGCCAAAGCGCCTGCGCCTGGTCCGCGTGCCATTGTTGGCGTAGGCCAGGCAGCCGACGCGCTGAACCGCAGCAAGAGGAAAAGGAGGAATGATAGCAATGCAGCCAGCAGTGCAGCAGCAGCATCGGCTCAGTCCGGCAATTCTGGTGAGCCCCCAGGCTGACGCGCCGCTAACGGCGGCAAGTCAGCCGTCTGACGCGCCGCCAACGGCGGCAAGTCAGCCAGGCTGACGCGGACAAAAACCCTTACTAGAAGCACTGTGTGTAACTCTACCCCTAATTATTGCCGGTTGCACCTTGCATGATAATGTCCAGAAACCAGCCTGATAACAATCTAGTGTCCATACTGGGACCAAAGCACACGCATATAGGGAGTTACTTCGGGGTCATGTCATTAGTCATGTTGCAATGTCCTATATGTCCTATGGGTGCTAAATACAGCACTAATCTCAGGGGGGTGCACGGGTGCGATAAAAAAGACACTTACAATGCAATGTTAAGTGATAATGCAATATTGGACGTCTTCACAAACCAAGGCCCAAATGCACACGTAGCAAGGGGGTGCAGGGGGCGGTGTTACCCATGCATCCAGAACATGAGAAATGACCTCCATTTGCATGCCTAGGATGAAAATATACAAACACTGCATCGAACTTCTTTTCTACGTCAGCAAGGCACTGGGGCCTCCATAGATGTTGCACGGACTGCACAACTGCACAGGCGTCCTTTACTAGCAAAGCCAAAAGGCTGACAAAAAACTGGCCATGATACCATCTTTCCTGAAGAATTTAGGCAATAGAAACCATCGTGCTACCATCTACAACTCCTTTAGATGTTAAATCAATCGTCATTCTAGAAAATTAGGTACAGACGCAGCTAATCATGAACAAAACTGATGAAAATCTTACGACGGTTGTACAAAACCACAACCACAAACTAGTACACAGGAGTAGTAAGTTAGCGAACTTAACACCACAAACCTTCAACAACGTGTCCGAGATTACTTACCGAATGATATAACGACTTTACCTTGTTGACGGTATCCGCAGGTACACTAAACTGCGCCATGCCGAAACCGCAAAAAGAAGGCTAGCGGAAAGCTAGCAATCTCATGACAGAAAGGCAATCTCATCACGGCGTCGAGACTTTCCTGGCCCTGAACGATGATGAAATACGCGAAATACATCATACGAAAACTACTGGTTGCGAAAAATTCAATGATACAGAAGCTAATAACAAGTGCTGCCTTTCATCGTCACCCCCGTGATGATTAACGCGTGTAGACGCAGTAAAAAGTAAAAACCAGCCCGAGATAATGTGCGCATCATTAGATGTTGCGCGACTGCGGCTATAGCATTTTTCTGACGCCGCTCGTTTCAGTTCGGTTGATTCTTCGCGCCGGCCAGCCAAGGAGTGACATACTTCACGTCGGGGTGTATCTTTAGTTGCGATACCACGCGTTTGCCGTTTCGCAACTTTTCGTCCAAATCGGTCCTCGCAAGAATCGCAACAAATCGTGGTTCTCTGAACATAGTTTCTTTATAGTGAGATGGAAGGGTAGCCGCTATAGCTAGGTTATTGGGTTCACGTGACAACCTTTTGAGGCCGGTGCGGCCTGATCCGGATCAGTCGTGGCCAAAGCTTTGGCCAGTTTTTCTTGGCCAGGTGGCAGGAGCTACGTTGAGATATAAACCTGCCACTGTCTAGGTTTCTTGGCTCATGGCGTAGTGATTAACTAGATCTAGATTCTTTCTCTCACGCAATATGTGACCTAATAGCCCCGGCAGCCTTACGTAAGCTGCCGGCAATTAGAACGCCACATTGCGTCATTTGTTCAGACGCAACATTTGCGTGGCGAAAAAATGCCGTCCGGGCCAAGGCCGCATGACACGCAAAAAAGGACAAAAACAAACCCACCTAGCTAAGGTCGGCCTCTTTTCTTTTCACGAGGGCGGCGACAGCAAGCCAGGGGAAACGAACCTCTGGTTTGACGAACCTGTACTGTCGGAGCCATTTTTGGCCCTGAGCAGCAATGCCGAAGGGGCGCAAAGCTACAGGAGGGCAGGCAGCGCGCGGGGAGGACGGGACGCCCACACCGCGGGCTGCTGCCGCCAGTCACGCGCCAGTCGCCTTCAGCGCCAAAAAGAAGCAGCTCGCCACTCTGCTCGCCAAGTGCATCAGCCCCGCAGAGGCGGTGGGGGCAGTCGAGCAGGTCTTCGGTGCCGAGGACTGGGTGACGGACGCCAGCTCGTGGAGCTCGAGCCAGCTGAAGTCTGTCGTGCAGTTGCTGGCCGATCACGTTGATGTTGGCGACGTGTTGGACGCACGTGACCCAAACGGAACGTTGGTGGCAAAACTGCTGGCCGTGGCAGATCTCGCGGCGGACGAGGAGGAGGATCAGGCGCTGCCACCAACGACACCTGCGCAGCGAAAAATGGCCAAGCCGAAAGGCGCGGCCAAGGTTTCGGCAGGTGGGGGGGCTGTCGGAAAGGAAATGAGGGCGAGGTTGGCGACATTCGTTGGGGCACCTCCGGAAACCGAAAATCAGGACGACGAGGAGGACGAGGAGGGGGAGGTCGCAGCCGAGAAATTCATGCAAGGTTTGAAGGCAGCGCTGGGAGGAATGGAGGGGGCGGGAAGCCACTTCAAGGCCTCGAAAGGGGTGGCGCTGCCAAGCCGAGCCAAGAGCGTGAAATATCGGGTTTCGGAGCGGGTGCTGCCGGGGGTGTTGGAGGACGCCAGCGACAATGGGATGGGAATCCGGTCGTGGGTCATGACGGTAAAGCCTGGAAATTGGCGGAACATGGAGAACAGGAAAATTGTCATGAACATTGCATTGGCCATGGACACCCTTCTCAAGGAGCTGGGCTCAGCAGCCGGGGAGCTTGTGGGCATGGAGTACCTAATGAGGGTGGTGGCGGCCTTGCTGCAGGTGGAAGGGCAAGGAGGGGGGGGTGGAAGGTGGCCAGCCACCTCCTGCCATTGGGGGAGGAGGCTGCACTGTCAGCCACCCCGGCTGTCAAGGCAGCTCTCCAAACTGCCATCCTCTTGGACAAGCTCAGCAAGGCTCAACAAGTAGGGAAATAGAATCCCAGCGGGACCGCTCCCTTTTCCCGCTGCCATACCCACTTAGGCCAGCGTACACCGCGTGGGGCAGGGTGAGATCGGCACGCCGGCGACAGCGTGCCACGCGCCGCCACCGCGAGTACACACTGCAATGCAAGGTAGTGCGTTGGCTTAATTGGCTGTGGGGAGGGGGGCAAGACCCTCCTCCTAACCCTAGAGGGGCGTGCTCTAAGGGGAGGGAGGAGGCCCTTGCGAGGGTCAAGAGGCACTGCACCTGGCACAGTCGCCGCGTAGGGGGCGTTGCGACAGGCCAGGAGCAAGAAGGTGCTGATGCAATATATGGGAAGCAGAATAAGTATGAACAACTGCGCGCGGACGCGGTGAGTCTACCAAAGGCGGAGGTGGCGGGGAAGGCACGGCTGCTCGACCTGTTGGCTATGCGGCCGAGCTGGCGGGAGATATATGCCAGCGAAGAGAACTGCATCAAGCCAGCGGTCGTGGCGAGCGCAAAGTATTGGAATGTGCCCAAGCCCAGCCGGGGATGCTCCATGGCTGAATGGGGCAAGCTCATGAGCCGGGCAGCGGGCGTGGGCATGGTGGCGTTCCGGGAGAGGCGGCCCAAGTGGGTGGATGGCTGCTTTGGAGTGGCCAAGGGGGTGGGTGAGCTTCGGTTCATCGTCAACAGGAAGCTGGGCAACCTGCTGTGGGTGGACCCCCCCAAGATCCTGCTACCCCACCTGGGCATCCTCGTGGAGGTCTACATCAAAGGCTGGTGCTACTGCGCCAAGAGCGACCTCGTGTCATACTACTATTCCATCGAGGTGCCCGAGTGGTGGTGGGACTACCAAGGGCTTCCTAGTGTGTGGTCGACTAGCGTAGGTCTGGCAGGGCCCAGGCGGAAGGTGTGGCCCGTGCTCAAGGTGCTGGCCATGGGACATTCCCATGCGGTGGCGCTGGGGGAGGCCATCCATGAGATGGTGCTCTACATGACCGGTGCCCTGGATCCGAGGCGCCAGGTCAACTACCTCTCAAGCGCAGGTGAGCTCACCTTGGTGCGCGACGAGTGTGGCCAGCCACTGCGCTTGGCCATCGAGTACAAGGAGGAGCGCGCCGGGGAGCTTCAGATTGACCTGGAAAACCCCCCTGCCCCCATGCTGTCCATCACTATTGATGACTTGGTGGCCAGCAACGGGCGGACCTGCGAGGCGGTGAACCAGCTCATCACGCGCGCTATTGAGGAAGGCTACCTCCCTAACAACCTTGTGCCGTCTAAGGAGAAGACTAAGATGGCGAGCCTGGAAGGGGACGAGCTAGAAGCCCTAGGGGTGGTGCACCGACGGAACGGCGTGCTGGAACCAACGGTCAAGCAGCTCAACCTTGTGATCGCCCACACGCAGGCTATACTCACTCGAGGCCGAGCTACGGCCGAGGGGCTGGCTGCCGTCTTGGGGCGGTGGTTGTGGCTGCAGATGTTAAGCCGCAGCTGCTTGTCCATTTGGCAGCAATGTTTCAAATTCATCAGCCTGCAAGGGTGGGGGCAGCGATCCTGGGTGCTGTGGGCCGGGGTGCGGGAGGAGTTAGAGTGTGCCCTGGCCTTGGCTCCCATGCTAAGGGTTGACCGAAGCGCACCTTTGGCCCGTGAGGTGGTTGCATCTGACGCGTCCACCTACGGGCAAGGTGTCGTGTACGCAACCATGGAGCCGGGCGATGTGACGGAGCTGGCGAGGGCACGAGAGGTGCGGGGGTACCCGACTTTGCTCATACCAAGTGAGGTGGCCTACGCTGGCCCTAGGCCACTGAGCGCGCGGGCGCAACAAGCAATCACTAGCCAGCAATGGCGGGTTGGGGTCCGGAGTCGTTGGCGGGATCCGGGGATGCACATCAACGAGAAGGAGGTGCGGGCTGCAGTGAAGGGCGTGGAGAGGAGTGCGCGCAGCTTGGCAAACCGAGGCAAGCGGGTGGTGAGGTTGGTGGACTCCACCGCGGCGTTGGGCTGCTTGGCTAAGGGGCGGTCCTCATCCCACAAGCTCAACAAGCAGTGCCGCCGCTTGTGCGCGCTGACCCTCGCCACGGGGAGTCGTTCCCAGTGGGTGTGGACGCCGAGTGCACTTCAACCAGCCGATGGCGTTTCTCGCGGCCAATCCATGGCGACTTTCTTGGCAGGCTGGGTGCGCGACCTGACCGCGGAAGGCATCCATCCTAACCCGGGGCCCCCTGCACCTGTTAGCTACCTTCCATTGCTAGAGGGGAAAGTAAAGCCGGCTACTTTGCTGGCCTACCGTCGTGGTCTTGATTCCCTCTTGACTTGGTGGGAGGCTGGTGGGCGGGCGGACGGGTCATCGTCACGAGCTGACACCCTTGAGGAGACATTTTGTGCGTATGTCGCCTGGGCTCATTTTCGGGGGTACAGCCGCCAAGTGTGTGTCAATGCCTTGATGGGGTTGCAACTTTATTATCCCGGTATGGTGAAGCGGTGGGACTTGGCCCGTGGCGTCCTCGCTGGGTGGAAAACACTTGTGCCCCCCCGTGCCCCTCCTCCCATTCCATGGGAGGCGGCGTTTGCACTTGCCAGCACGATGGTCATGCAAGGTCAGCGCCTTGCGGGCCTGCTGGTTGTCATCGTGTTCCGCCATTACCTGCGAATCTCGGAGGCGCTGAACCTCCGTGTTGGCCATGTGCGCCTCCAGCCTGACGTTCGGCTTGGGCCGGCTCAACGGGGCGCCCTACTGCTGAGGTCTACCAAGACCTCTAAGGGCAAGACTCAGTCAGTGGTGGTAGAAGATGTGATGTCTGAAACCATCCTCCGTCACTGCATCGCGGGTAAGCACGCTTGGGAGGCCGTGTTCCCTTTCACCTACCCGCAATTCCGGCGCATTTGGCAGGCTGCGAGTCAGGCCTTGGGGGTCGCCCAGATTTTCACCATTCACGGGCTGCGGCATGGAGGTGCCACTCACGATTTCCTCGCGGGTCGCAGCATGGGGGACATCCAGGGCCGGGGGCGCTGGCTTAGCAGCTCCACGGTTGCCCATTATGTGGGCTTGCACCGCAGTTTGGAGGTGCAGCTGCCTGAGGTTATTCTTCGGGCCATGGCCGCCTGCCCCCCTCGGGCCTGGCGGGCTATTTTGAAATTGCCCTCCACCTAATTTGGTTGTTCATTTCTCTGTCATTATGCTAGGTTCTTTGCCCCTGGCATGGATCGCCAGGGAGGGATATAAGGGTAAGGCTAGCCTTTGCCAAGCAATAAGTGTTCCCATGAGCATCGGCGGCCGGGATGTGGCCTGCCTTTTGTATGTGCTCCACTCATTGTTTTAATAAAGAGTCTGGTTACCCTGGAGTTCCACGGTTAATAGAATCGTGGTTCTCTGAACATAGTTTCTTTATAGTGAGATGGAAGGGTAGCCGCTATAGCTAGGTTATTGGGTTCACGTGACAACCTTTTGAGGCCGGTGCGGCCTGATCCGGATCAGTCGTGGCCAAAGCTTTGGCCAGTTTTTCTTGGCCAGGTGGCAGGAGCTACGTTGAGATATAAACCTGCCACTGTCTAGGTTTCTTGGCTCATGGCGTAGTGATTAACTAGATCTAGATTCTTTCTCTCACGCAATATGTGACCTAATAGCCCCGGCAGCCTTACGTAAGCTGCCGGCAATTAGAACGCCACATGGCGTCATTTGTTCAGACGCAACATTTGCGTGGCGAAAAAATGCCGTCCGGGCCAAGGCCGCATGACACGCAAAAAAGGACAAAAACAAACCCACCTAGCTAAGGTCGGCCTCTTTTCTTTTCCCGCCCACCCTCCCTGCGTGTTTGGGGGTAAGGCTAGCCTTTGCCAAGCAATAAGTGTTCCCATGAGCATCGGCGGCCGGGATGTGGCCTGCCTTTTGTATGTGCTCCACTCATTGTTTTTTGGTCCTCCTGGAAAGTTGCGTAGTTGCGATTCTTGTTGCGATACTGCGGGTGACCCCTGTAAGAACCTAGGCAGGCCTGCGCATGGCGCCTTTGACGTACTCATGGAAGGCGCACCTTCCTTGGACGCCTGGGCTGTGGATGATGGCTTTTATTGTTTGGGCTGGCGTGCCAATTTATGCATCACACATTTCCACACAGGCAGGTGCTCTAACGCCGGCCTTTCACCTTTTTTTCGAGCAGTTTCCGTGCAGGAAGCTCGCCATTTGTTTCTGTTGCTTCGTCCGATTGCTAGCAATATCTTACAAGTTCGTGTAGTTTTTGGCTGGAATGCTGAAGGCGTTAAGGATAAGCTGTTGGTAAGGTCTTGGCATTTGTTTGCCACGATCGATTGGACATGATTTTGCTGAAACGATTTTGTTTTGTGAATGATCTGACGAGGCCTCAATTTGCAATGGCCTCCAGCCTGTGCCTGGAGGCTAACCAGCTGGCATCAGCTTCTTAGCAAATGATTATGTTGGAAAGTCAGGTGAGAGTGCTCCTTTTGCTGGCCATACGGCATAAGTGGCATTGCATTAGATAGGTTTTTCCATTGCATTCCTTGAGCTACATCCTTAGATATGAGAGACTTTCCTGCTATACGTTCAGCAAGGCAACGTGGATATGATGTGAATGCTTGACAGACAGCATGTATAATATGCTGACAAGTTATATATATTTATAGCCTGCATATTGCTTATTGCTTGGGCAGTCTTTCAAAGGTGTTAACACGTATAGATTTGCTGAGTTCTTGGCATGAAGTTTACAAGGTAACCTTGGGTTGAGTATAGTGTATGCTCTCTTGGCATGTATGCCTAGAGATCTTGTTGCTATGCCCACGCTGGCAAGGTTGGCCATGCCGAGGGCAGGCGAGGGTATAGATGAGGTGCCTAGCCTTTTCTTATGTTGTGTGGGCAAATTGTGCATGCTTTCTGGCTTCTTGGGTGGAAAACATCATGGCTAAGTGGCCTTATACACAGAAAAGCCTCCTTTAGCGTATGTTTCAGTTTTCTCTGAATATAGTTTAATGAACGCATGCGGGAAAGATAGGGCCGCTATGCCTTGGCCTTCATGTGGAAGGCTGTCTGCTACATGGGCTGACTAATTCAATCTGTACAAAGGGTTTCATACTCGCATGATTTTTCCTTGGATGACCCGGTTGTTAATAAGGGTCGGTGGCTATTAATTAGTGGTCCGAAAAAATTAATCGTTGGTTTTATCCGACTTGCTTGCTATAATATTCGTATTTGGTTGCACCGGCTGACATTAGCTAGGGACCTGTAGGGTCGGTTGGTTGCTTAACGAATCTTTGACTGATTTGTTTCTTGAGTGAGTCGTGATTAATTATTGTATAGTGGACCCGGACCGGCCCAAGGGTTGATGGGCGAGATTTATGGTTGCCAGTCTTGAGAACCTTGTACGACTACCTGTACGGTTTACACACTAGCCTGGGGGTGCGTGACCACGTTGTTTGTAGTGGCGTTTTCAGCACTGTTCAGGCCGGCGTGTGACGCATGCCGGAGTTACTTAATTTAGGATGATGTCAGCTTGTGTGTCGGCGGACCATGCCTTAAGCAAGCTAGGCCAGCAATGATCCGGAATTGTTTCTTTTCCCTTCCTCCCACACTGGAGGCTTCTTGCTTCCGCGTGCGGATTGAGAAACCTGAAGGCCACTGTAACTGCTGCATTTGTGGCAGGGCTCCACTTATTGTATCAAATGCTGGTCTTCTTGGGAGCTTAGTAATCTTAACATGTTTTAGCACACATAACCTTATAACTTGAGCTAGACTTGTCGGAATGACCTGGGACTTGGACCACAGCTGCCCCCCTGTTAGACAGATTTTTACTGTGTTTCAAAGTGTTTATAAAAAGTTATTCCAAATGTCCGGTAAAAAAAGGGTCGTTTTGCGGGAAAATTAATAAATGTTTAAGGTTTTGCAATTTTCGTGATGTAAATAGCTCAGCAAGCTACAAACTCAGGAAACTAAAAACGATGCGTACAGTTTTGCAAACAAATGTGTGCATTGCCTGGGGCATACCCAGCCCTAATTAGCGTCTTTCGCTATTTATAGCGCATTATTGGCGTATATATGGGGGTAGTACCCCCAACAAGTGCATGGACAACTCACCAAACATGTTGTTTAGTGGCCCCAATCATGTTTCAGCATTGTGCAAATGACTTACAAGTGATATTAGCACATGTCAAATTTAAGGGGTTTGGGGTGCCACCTCCCCTTAACTGGCCTTGCACACCGGGAGACACACAGGGCCAAGAAAACCGGACTGCAACGCCTTGAAGGCACGAACTCTAGCTAGCATAGCCACCAACCAACAAAGGCGTGGGAGCTGAACTATGGGTATCATTGCATACGTTGAAGGCAATGCTCTACCAATGAACCAGATACTTGAATCCCGTCCACTGTACACGTCAATGATTCAAGACATACAAGCTTACGGACACAGCCCCCCCCTCCCCTTAACAATAACACACATAAAAAGCAAAGCATTTGGCTGCCACGTGTTCGCACCAATTGCAAGCAGATAGACCCACCTTTTCCCCCATTATTAAACGGTAGCCCTCGAGCACCTGCTGCTTGATCTCAGGGCGCTGCGCCAGCGCCGCTGCTTGCTGCCGTTCATGCGCCCGGAGCTTCTTTAACGGGTCCTGCTGTCCCATGACCGCACGCTGCATGGCCCTGGGCGTGTTCAGCACGCCTTCCGCGACGCTGCCCACGAAGTAGAAGATACCGCCGATGGGCTTTGTGGCGAGGCCGACGAGGCCAATTGCAAACCCCTTGGCGGCACCGGAGGCCCCGTTCTGGTGGTAGCCGGCGCGGGTGCTGCATGGCACGGCCTTCACGCCGTCGCGGACGCCTTTAAGGAGCGCCTTGGTGCCCACCAGGAGACCTGTTTTGGAATAGCGATATGAGGAGCCGTGAAGCGGAATAAAGCAGGCAAAAAAGTAACATGTAAGCAAAAAACGTTTATAAACAACTACTACAGTGTTATAAAAATAAACCTCTGGTGGTATAGTACTAAGTACTATACATAAACGACTACTATAGCAGTATATAAATAGTACTAAGCAGTATACATAAATGACTACTATAGCGGTATATAAATAGTACTAAGAAGTATACATAAACGACTACTATAGCGGTATATAAATAGTACTAAGCAGTATACATAAACGACTACTACCGTAGTGGTCAAAATCACTTTGCGTCTAACTACTTTGCGACCCCAAAACAAGGTGAAATTTAAAGTTTGCGACCCAAAATGAAGGCAAAGTTTTAGGTCTGCGAGCCGGTCGACTTGTTTGTTTAGGGTCGGTGGCTAATGTGTGTCTCACTGGGCCTGCGCTGGTTGTCCGTCTCTTTCAGTCGGTTCATTGATAGCACTCATGGTATATTACTTCATTAAATACCGTAAGGATTTATTATAACTCACGCGGTCATGCATGTTAGTCGGTGTGGAGTCTTGTAGCAT
Source organism: Mesostigma viride (assembly GCA_009746045.1). Lineage (NCBI taxonomy): Eukaryota > Viridiplantae > Streptophyta > Mesostigmatophyceae > Mesostigmatales > Mesostigmataceae > Mesostigma > Mesostigma viride. The sequence continues at coordinate 4,269,170 of RPFO01000026.1, forward strand.
TAGCCCTAAGGATGACTGGACCTGTAGTTTCAACACCCTACGGCCTTGCAGGCCGGCAGTAGCCCAGAATGTATTGAAAGTAAGTATGCCATCGTGCCTCACGAGTCACACCGTGCAGTCTGCACAAGCCTTTGAAGTTTGAAGAAACCTTTCAAATGACAGGGCGCGAAAATTGTGGCGCGACGCGTTCGCTAGTCAAGTTACGATACTTGGCTCTAAAGGTCCGGCGCGGTAGTTTTTTGAACTTTGCGACCCAAAATGAAGCCCATTAATAGCAGTTTGCGAGGTCGATTCGCAAAGTAGTTAGACGCAAAGTGATTTTTACCACTACGGTATAGCGGTATAAAAATAGTACTAAGCAGTATACATAAACGACTACTATAGCGGTATATAAATAGTACTAAGCAGTATACATAAACGACTACTATAGCGGTATATAAATAGTACTAAGCAGTATACATAAACGACTACTATAGCGGTATATAAATAAAGGTAGTAGGAAGGCAAAGTGGCGAGGCGGGAGGCAGTGGGAGGGAGAGGGATGCATGCAAGTTCGCTTGTGAAGAAGAATACCATGACGCAAGTACGGTATTCCAGGCTTGACGCCATGACTTCCATGCGACCGACACGCCTGGTAATGGTTGGTAATGATCATGCAACTTTCTCACCATCCTTGCAATGTCTAGTAAGCGGTTCGGGCTCGCGTCAGTCGGTTACTAGAACCACTGCATCATCGCCACCCTCTATGTTGTCATTGTAGTTGTCATCGTCATAATGCTCGTGTCCCCATCATCTTCCATCTCAATGATGATGATGATAATAATAATAATAATGATAATAATACTTGCACGTGGTGGGTGCTACACCACTACACTTATGAAACTACTACACCACCACACTAATGAAACTGCTACACCACCACACTAATGAAACTGCTACACCACCACACTAATGAAACTGCTACACCACTATACTAATGAAAATGAAACCTGACAGGAGGCCACACTATCAAAGCGCAACACAGGACAAAGCGGATAGCAATGGACTACATATATAGTGACACTGATGTCGCTGTCAGATCGGCAATTAGTCCATAATGCAGGGGCCCACGCCTAGCGAGGCGAACAGCCTCCTTCCCTCTCCCTCCCCCAACACCCTGTCCCTCCTTTCCCCCCTTTCCCCCCCCCCCCCGTGGCCCCCCGCCCCCCCCGCCCCCGCGGCCCCTGCGGGCCCCCGCCCCCCCCCCCCTGGGCCCCCGGCCCCCCGGCCCCCGGCCCCCCGGCCCCCGGCCCCCCGCCCCCCCCCCCCGCCGCCCCCGTGGCCCCCCCGCCCCCCCGGCCCCCTGGCCCCCCGGCCCCCCGGCCCCCCGGCCCCCCGGCCCCCCCCGGCCCCGGGCCCCCTTGCCCCCTTGCCCCCTTGCCCCCTTGCCCCCTTGCCCCCTTGCCCCCCTTGCCCCCTTGCCCCCCTTGCCCCCTTGCCCCCCTTGCCCCCCTTGCCCCCTTGCCCCCTTGCCCCCCTTGCCCCCTTGCCCCGCTTCCCCCCCTTCCTTCCCGGCTACCCCTTAGCCCCCCGCGCTATTCCCCTATACGCGCAAAGCTGCGACACTAGGGGCAGACGGCGTGACAAACGAAGCTAGTAATAAGTGCAAAAAATAGTATTTGAAACTAACGAGTACAAAAAAATACATTTTATGAAGGAATACGAACGAGTGTTTGCAGAACCGCGCGATGTGGTATTTCCTATTGATAAATACGAAAAAGTGTTTGTTATTAGCATTGAAAAATACAAGAAAACAAAATAACAATGATACAAGAGAGCAGAAATACAAGAGACGTGCCTGTCCCGACGTGCGGAACCACGATCGTCGCGGCGCGCCGGTCCACCGGGCGCGTGGACTTGGTGTCCTGGAGGACGCACTCGCAGCTGCGACCGCTCTGGGCAGGCACTGGTTGCGCCACCTGGCTGCCACAGCCCGGCGCGCCACAACCATTCGCACTGCCCACTGCGCCCGATGCCTTCCCGTTATCACCAGAAAGGCGCGATGTGACACCCTTGTTGGGGTCACTTTGCGAGCCATCGGCACTGCCCGCTGAGCCTGATGCCTTGCCGTGGACGTCCTCTTGCCCTCCCTGGGACTTTGAGACAAATCCCACAGAGGCGGAGGCAGAGCCAGCCGTTGGCTGCAGTGCTGGCTGGTTCTGTGACATGGGTTGTTGCTGCTGTGGCGATGGCTGGTGCGTAGGCACCGCTGCCCCCTCGTCCGCTGTAGTCTCCGTGCCGGTTTTGTATACTCTCTCCAGCGGGATCTGGCCACCTGTCGGCGACTCGGTGAGCGGAGCAGCCACAAAGGCAGCCTCGTCCGGAGCAGTGGGCGCGTCGCCGCTCCCTATGTGCGTCAGGGCTCCCTTTGTGGAAGAAGCCAGCGCGTCGCAGGCAGGTGGTGGCGGCTTGCAGCGGGCCACCGTGTTGTCCAGTCCCGCGCCCACATTCTTGAGTAAGTGTGCGGTGCCCTGGAGGGGGGAGCAGAGAGGGAGAGGGAGAGGGAGAGGGAGAGGGAGAGGGAGAGGGAGAGGGAGAGGGAGAGGGAGAGGGAGAGGGAGAGGGAGAGGGAGAGGGAGAGGGAGAGGGAGAGGGAGAGGGAGAGGGAGAGGGAGAGGGAGAGGGAGAGGGAGAGGGAGAGGGAGAGGGAGAGGGAGAGGGAGAGGAGAGGGAGAGGGAGAGGGAGAGGGAGAGGGAGAGGGAGAGGGAGAGGGAGAGGGAGAGGGAGAGGGAGAGGGAGAGGGAGAGGGAGAGGGAGAGGGAGAGGGAGAGGAGAGGGAGAGGGAGAGGGAGAGGGAGAGGGAGAGGGAGAGGGAGAGGGAGAGGGAGAGGGAGAGGGAGAGGGAGAGGGAGAGGGAGAGGGAGAGGGAGAGGGAGAGGGAGAGGGAGAGGGAGAGGGAGAGGGAGAGGGAGAGGGAGAGGGAGAGGGAGAGGGAGAGGGAGAGGGAGAGGGAGAGGGAGAGGGAGAGGGAGAGGGAGAGGGAGAGGGAGAGGGAGAGGGAGAGGAGAGGGAGAGGGAGAGGGAGAGGGAGAGGGAGAGGGAGAGGGAGAGGGAGAGGGAGAGGAGAGGGAGAGGGAGAGGGAGAGGGAGAGGGAGAGGGAGAGGGAGAGGGAGAGGGAGAGGGAGAGGGAGAGGAGAGGGAGAGGGAGAGGGAGAGGGAGAGGGAGAGGGAGAGGGAGGGGAGGGAGAGGGAGAGGGAGAGGGAGAGGGAGAGGGAGGGAGAGGGAGAGGGAGAGGGAGAGGGAGAGGGAGAGGGAGAGGGAGAGGGAGAGGGAGAGGGAGAGGGAGAGGGAGAGGGAGAGGGAGAGGGAGAGGGAGAGGGAGAGGGAGAGGGAGAGGGAGAGGGAGAGGGAGAGGGAGAGGGAGAGGGAGAGGAGAGGGAGAGGGAGAGGAGAGGGAGAGGGAGAGGGAGAGGAGAGGGAGAGGGAGAGGGAGGGAGAGGGAGAGGGAGAGGGAGAGGGAGAGGGAGAGGGAGAGGGAGAGGGAGAGGGAGAGGGAGAGGGAGAGGGAGAGGAGAGGGAGAGGGAGAGGGAGAGGGAGAGGGAGAGGAGAGGGAGAGGGAGAGGGAGAGAGAGGGAGAGGGAGAGGAGAGGGAGAGGGAGAGGGAGAGGGAGAGGGAGAGGGAGAGGGAGAGGGAGAGGGAGAGGGAGAGGGAGAGGGAGAGGGAGAGGGAGAGGGAGAGGGAGAGGGAGAGGGAGAGGGAGAGGGAGAGGGAGAGGGAGAGGGAGAGGGAGAGGGAGAGAGAGAGCATGTGTGAGTGCGTGCGCACGTGCGCACGTGCGCAAGAAATTACTCAGGGAAGCCTATAAATTACGCTTTCGAGGGCTAATCAACAAGCCGTCCGTGATAATCGGCCCGCTGGTTGAAAATCATGAAGGTAAATCCTAGGATTGCGATGGAGGGCTAACGGACAGTGACCAAAATCTACGGTCCCTTGATGTGGCAAGGAGGCAACATGGTTGACCAATGGCAACTACGCTTGATGTGGCGATGAGGAGAAACGAACGATCAGTTCGTTGGAACCCTTGATTGCGTACATAAAATAGAAGAGAAAATGTCAACACCCACCACTGACATTAACAACGTGCCCTGCGCCGGGTGATGCGGAGGAAATTGACAGTCTGGAACCGACAAATGCGAGGCTGTAATTCCAACAAACGATTTGCAAGGGCAACGTGGGCCGATGCCTCACTGTATACTTAAGCAAGGGTGAGGTGGCAAGGGACCTCGCCTTGTCAGGCTCGGCAGCATCATAAAAGCAGTGATGCACCCACGCCCTCACTCTGTCACCTTCAACAGCATCAGGAGGAAGAAGCACATTTGGCATGGACAGTCCAGAATGCAAGACAAGTCCAACCTGTGCCGTTGTAGCCTATCTATTTCCATAACCAATTTAACCAAGGCAGCCTATCTATCACCATAACCAAGGCAGCCTATCTATCTCCAAACCAAAGGCATCGTAACTTTGCTTGTAACCAATCTCTGCTGCCGGTCATGACCAATCAGCTTGCCTTTAGTGGCGCGACCAAGGCATGCGCGAGAGCCTTGGTGAGCGCCAGGGGTATCCCTGGGACCCCGTGGCTGTGATACCCCTTGGCGGGCGCGACGACGATGCCCATCAGGCCTTCCACTGGGTGGGGACCAGGGGAGGAGTGTGCACATGACCGACGTGCGCAAATAGCAAGGAATGATATGAGTGATCACAGTATCCAAGACCCACGGCATTGGATAGGGATGCTTGCAGCGGAAGAGGCCCCATCAAGAGAAGAAGAGGTTGGCTTAATGGCAAGGTCGTGGCACAAGGATGTTGTACATGCACAACCACAAACTTTCACATACAGCCAGATTAAAATTAAATATAGAAGTATTAACTTTAACTTATTGTACTACTATGATTCCTGCAATCCTACAACTAATCCACAAGTACTTGACCACCCCACATACCCGTCTCGTGCAGCAGACGTGCGGTGCCCGTCACCAGCCCCTGTACAGCCGCCAGCGGTTGCTCCTCATTGGCCAAGCTTGACGCCGGGTCATAGTGGATGGGGACGTAGCATTCGCGTGCGCGGGCGCTACGAGAGATGAGGCCTTCCTTGGAGAGCACCTGTGGGTGCGCAGGGGTTGGTTGAATAGGTGGCAATTGAATAGGGTGGCAGTCGAATAGGGTGGCAGTCGAATAGGGTGGCAGTTGAATAGGGTGGCAGTGGAATATGGTTGCGAAGAGGCCAGCCATCTCGAGAGAATCGGGTTGGAGAAACGAGTAGTATTCACGAATCTGGATGCTCACCTGATGTAGAATATATTTCAACATTCACAGTACTGTTACAAAAGTAAATAAAAAAATGAAAATAGAAGGAAAAAAAGACCTCAATAAAGTCTTCAATTAAAGCAACCTGTCATTTTAAGGTCAATCCTTACTACTTATAAAATACTGATCCTAGTAAAGAACAAAGGTGATTCAGAAAGGCCAAGAAGATAGCTCAAGAAAGAAAGAAAGAAGCCAGGTCATGTACATACTCTTCTCACAGGGCATAGGGCATGTCTTACTCGTCTTGCCCTGGGGTGACGCCACAAAGAGACTCGTAGCTTTGAGGCCACGGCAAGGCAAGGCAAGGCAAGAGGGGCAATCACACCGCTTCCATCCAGGCATCCATTGCGGATAGGGCTTGTTCTCCCGACATCAAACAAGTCAGATCTAACATGACAAGGGATACCGTCTCTTTCTGGGGAACTTGGGGCCCTAAAACACTGGGAAAATCCGGCTTCTGTAGTATACTCCTATAGTATATTCCTATAGTATACTCCTATAGTATACTCGTATAGTATACTTCTGTAGTATACTCCTATAGTATATTCCTATAGTATACTCCTATAGTATACTTCTGTAGTATACTCCTATAGTATACTCCTATAGTATGCATCGACGCACGCACCTCGTAGCAGACAAAACAGATTCGCAGATGATGGCGCCGGACGGTCATTCGCGCCAGCCTGCATGTAGATGGTGACACACCACCGACGAAAAATGAGGGAAACAGGTCGATGTCGGGGCCCCATCACAGGAACAAGAGCGGCAACGCAGACGCACTAGAAGAAGTTAAGCAGTCATAGGATACTTGGTCGAAGACATCCGAGGCAAGGGGCGCGATGCAGATACGTGTCACGCCACATCACGGACACGAGAGAGCCAGGAAACAGACCATGTGTTCAATCGCTAAGCCAGGGGGTCGATTGCACGCCACACGATGGACACGAGTGATTTGAGACAGGTTCATTTAGATGCTACGCAGTCAGACAGTGCGTGAGATCACAGTACAAGCAGATACCTCCAAGATCAGTATCGCAAGGTCAACCCTCAACCCTCACCCCTCACCCCTCACCCCTCACCCCTCACCCCTCACCCCTCACCCCTCACCCCTCACCCCTCACCCCTCACCCCTCACCCCTCACCCCTCACCCCTCACCCCTCACCCCTCACCCCTCACCCCTCACCCCTCACCCCTCACCCCTCACCCCTCACCCCTCACCCCTCACCCCTCACCCCTCACCCCGCACCCCTCACCCCTCGACCCTCGACCCTCAACCCTCAACCCTAAACAGTGGCGGGCGCATGGACGACGCGGAGCATTACATTGCTAGTTTGCCACCGCCGCGTGTGTCCGCACGTTCCTGGGTCACCCAGACAAACTAGAAGATTCTACTCGGAAGCTATCCACTTTCTGAAGATTCTACTCGGAAGCTATCCACTTTCTGACGATTCTACTTGGAAGCTATCCACTTTCTGAAGATTCTACTCGGAAGCTATCCACTTTCTGACGATTCTACTTGGAAGCTATCCACTTTCTGAAGATTCTACTCGGAAGCTATCCACTTTCTGAAGATTCAACTCGGAAGCTATCCACTTTCTGAAGATTCAACTCGGAAGCTATCCACTTTCTGAAGATTCTACTCGGAAGCTATCCACTTTCTGACGATTCTACTCGGAAGCTATCCACTTTCTGAAGATTCAACTCGGAAGCTATCCACTTTCTAAAGGTTGCATTGCGAAGTGGTACACGACCCAGTGAAGTAGTTACAGCTAGTAAAGAAGTTGGTCTAAAAGACCCATCAGGAAGCCAACCACATGTGAGGGGTTGCCTTGCGAACGCCAGGCCTTGTACAGCTATACAATTTCGTACGTGACACGGCGCAGCAGACAGCAGGAAAGAAAAGAACACCTAGAAAAGGGGAGTCCAAACACTTTGACACCGGCCGCCCCTCCTCACGAGCCCCGAAAGGCAGCACAGGAAGTGCCCAACGTTGCCTTGCTCAATTCGCAACCCACAGGCCCTTCCCATGTCCCACGTTTAGCGACTTGATACTGCTTTGCATGGTCAAGTTGGGCCTCACGCTCATGAGGAGAGCAAATGCAGCCAACCATGCAAGCCCAAAATAGCCCGGTATTATACAGACATGCATGCATACAGAAAGGAGGGCAACGTTTGGTCGGGTAGCTCCATGCATCCCAGGGAGCCCTCGAACGGTTTCACCCGTACGGCAATTTTTCTTATCTATGTACTACAATTTTTCTTATCTATGTACTATTCTTATCTACTGTAGTATAGTTTTTAAAACTAGACGATGCACCCTGATCCCTAGAGCTTGAAGCCTCGAGTTTGCGCCATAACCCCGCTCACCTCTGGCGGCAGACCCTTGCCCCCTGATCCCTAGAGCTTGAGCCCCCTGGCGACCCCGCCATAATGCCCCCCGCGCTCACCTCTGGCGGCAGACCCTGCAGACCATGCGGCCCAGGGGCAGATGGCGGTGGAACACCTGGCAGCCCTCCTCCAGGCCATTCTCCCTGTGGGAGGCGAGTTGGTGTGCATGGCAGCAGAGGAGAGGTGAGTCAGGCAACGGCAGAGAGAGGGTAGAACCCATGGCTAGGAGTTCTAGGATGAAGGAAGAAGGTACGAAGCACGTTAGGGTGGCCGCAGAGCAGAGGCGACGGCAGAGAAGATGTTTGAGCGCGCCTGAGGGGAACGCTATCTCCAGTCCTGACTGGGACTGGCCACAGCATGCGCACATCGAGCAAGCTAACCACAGCATGCGTACATCGAGCAAGCTAACCGGATCGTTTGTCCGCATTACCACAAAGAAAGGAAAGAAAAAGGTCCAGGGGAGCCAATTGTGAGAATTACATGCGGATTCAATGGGCACCAAAAGCTCACAAAAAGATACATTACAAAGTATAAGGGGTTCGAGACCCCAGGGCAATCACCAGTAGAGAAGCAAGAGGAGTTGGAGCGGGTGACAAGAGGAGTTGTGGCGGGTGACAAGAGGACGTATGGTGGGTGAAAAGAGGATTTGTGGCTGATGAACACCTAAATCGGACTCCTGGACTCTGATTCTGCTGGCCCGGGCTCGGGACCTACCAGCTCAAGAGGCATCCTCTATTCAAACAGGATGAAGTCCGCTTAGCCAAAAGTCCGCTGTCCTAGACGAGAGCAGAAGTAGGCAGGCAGGTGTACCACTAGCCCCAGCACCAGCGGTGCAAAACCCAAACGTGCGAGGAGGGGAGAGCGGGACCGAGCAAGGTGAGTGCCAGACACCAGCATAATGGATCAGGCAGTAAGAGTATGGCAGCAAGGTGACCGTGCCTCGATCGCACAGTGACCACGCCATGCGTGGCGATGTGTGTTTGAGCTCATGGGTATACTTGGACGGATAGAATACCAGCGGACCCCCACTTCCTTTCACCCATGCGATCGATGCTGTGCACGACAGGACGACCCACCCGTGCCGTATACCCATTCATTGCCTGCCTTGAGTTCAGTTCTCATATTACATGTCTTGTTCATGCCTTGTCCCGTCGTCGACAGATGGCAGTGTATCCTTGTCGTCAGAAAGCAACAAACGTGTATCCTTATCCACGCCACTCAGGTAACGTGTTCAAGACCAACGCGGCCATGACTTGTGCACAATCCCCTGCGCCCCCTGCTTCACACCCTCCCTTTGTTTAGGCACCATGTTCAAGACCCACTTGGCCATCTTCTGGGCAATCCTCTGCGCGGCCTGCTTCACATCCTCCCGCTTCATGTACTCGATCGCCGCCACCAAGTTGTCCTCGGTGAAATCCTTGGGGAGAAGAGGGGCTGGCCCGGCACCCTGGTTGTGGACCATCAAACCCCTGCAGGTGCCGGGGAGGAAAAGGAGAAAAAACGAAGATGACGTTTCTGAGGAAGCCAACAGCGAAATAGCTATTGCCAAAACAAAACGTGTTCGCAGAGAGACACCTAGCTTCTTATTAAGACCCAGCAGCAGCATTGCTGGTATGATGTACCAGGCAATGATCGTCCATAGCAGGGGCGAGAAAAGAGTCAGTCGGTGACCAAACAAGGGTAGAGGATCTTGTACCAATTACTACAATATACTTTATTGTGGTATTGGACCAATGGATGTACGTCACAAGATTTAGCCAATGGGATAGCGCCACGCGTACTGTGTGAGTGTTCCCAGGCGCCCACGTCACCGGATGGCCTACCGCCGGTGTAGTCCTGTTATGCTAAGCCGACTATCGGACAATCATACAGGCACCTGCCATGGAACCCTCTAGAACTACCTAATGCGCAGCATGCACCTAACTACATTGAATGCATGTCCATGCATGATATTCAGCAAGACATACCAAGGTGCCCAACACATCAGGTTCTTATGCGCAAATGCAAACGAAGACGAAGACAATTGCGACATGATAATACGAAAAGCTTTCCACACATGCATTTGGTTTCAATAAAGCATCGAGCAATACTCATTTCTTTTGCAACTTAAAGGGCCGCACAACTCATCATCACAAGGTGGTACCTTGTGTCTATTATGGATAAATGATTATGAATAGATATAAAGTAGTATGATAGATGTATACTTAGGTGCTTAATTAGCACTACTATTAGATTAGTACTGAACGTACTAATAGCACTATAAGTAGTATTCATTTCATTAGTCCCGGATGCCCTATACTGGTCTTGCATGCCAGCATGTGTCGGGAAGACAAGGAACTCACGCTTGATTGGAATTACAGTGTACATCACTATAATTTTCATCTACATATACTTGAGCATTAAAAAAAAAAAAAATCCTGAAATAAAAAAAGGGAAGCAGAGATCAAAGAGCCAACCAGCCCATGCCAGTACACTGGAAGAATCAGATATGCGTGTCATTTGCTGCACGCGCAAGTACCGACCATTTTTTCTATGGCATACGTCCCATCACCGTTAGCATGACAGGCAAATTACCAGAACGGCTGATCTCCGAAAAAGGGAACCACGGTGGTGGGCTTGCCCGCCCTCAGGCCTGCCGCGGTTGTGCCGGCGCCGCCGTGGTGTATCTGTCAGGGCGAATTTTCAGGGGGGGATTTTACAGGGGGGAAAATATTTATATTTCAAAAACTTTTTTTTTTTTTTCCCACGGGTTACTAACAGAACCAGATGCCCAGGCTTCCGAAACTTTTACAGGTGGTAACTGGTGTATAGTCCGAAGCCTACTGGGAGTAGGCAAAGGCATCATCACAACACCCAGCTCCCTTCAGGCAAATGGGTTCTTATCGCTGGCAGATGAGGGATGGGTAACTCAGGCCACCGCGATCGCAGGACGAAATTTGCTCGTGAATCCAAGCCTTGCCTATCCCTTAGCTGTCGTCTTAGGAATCATGCTAGAGGCAGCACCCTCCCTCCCTCCCTCCCTCCCTCCCTCCCTCCCTCCCTCCCTCCCTCCCTCCCTCCCTCCCTCCCCCTCCCTCCCTCCCTCCCTCCCTCCCTCCCTCCCTCCCTCCCTCCTCCCTCCCTCCCTCCCTCCCTCCCTCCCTCCTCCCTCCCTCCCTCCCTCCCTCCCTCCCTCCCTCCCTCCCTCCCTCCCTCCCTCCCCGCCCCCCCCACTCACCACGGCGGAGCACTGAGGGAACAGCCACCCGTGGGGGACGTTGCCCAGCACAAACACGCTGTCCGGTTTGTCCGGGCCCTCGCCCAGGCCCCCCCACCCCTTGGACACGAGCGCGCGCACGCCCGTCTTGCGCACGGCCGCGTATAGCACCTGTGTGAGCTTGTCGGGAGAGGGGACCACCTGGCCGGGGACCCGCGCAGGGTGCGAGCACACAATCGATCCACGGCATGCAAACGCATACGTGCAGTCCAACTCCTTGCGAAGTTGAGGGTCATGCAATGCGGGGTGATGCGAAATATAGGGCACCCACACAACTTACAAAAGCAGAGCTCCGCCAAGGCAGGACTGGCGTAAGGACAGCAGTCCTTTACTGAGACTGCTACTATTTGGAGTTATTTCTTGGAATATGTTTTTGAGGACAGCTGTTATTGAAAAGTAAATAGGACAGTGTGACACTGCCCCAATGGACCCAGCGACCTGACAGAGAGAGGGGGGGGGGAAAGAGGAGGGGGGGGGGGGGGGGGGGGAGAGAGAGAGAGAGAGAGAGAGAGAGAGAGAGAGAGAGAGAGAGAGAGAGAGAGAGAGAGAGAGAGAGAGAGAGAGAGAGAGAGAGAGAGAGAGAGAGAGAGAGAGAGAGAGAGAGAGCAAGAATCCCAGACCAAACTACTACCACTGCCGCTACTGCTTCCACTAATATTCCACAACAGGAGGGCCCAGTTCTAATACCTCTCATGTAGCGCTCTGCAGACTTGCGGCCACCAAGCAGTTCAAGAATACATCCTAAAATAAACTATTAAAAGTGATGAACCCACCAAGCAGCAAAGGGGGGAGTGCATTAAGTAAGTGGGCACACCAGGCTGCCAAAGCCAAGGTTGATGGGTCGATCACACAGGCTAGAAAAGGACGCACCAGGCTGCCAAAGCCAAGGTAGATGGGCGGATCGCCGTTGCCCAAGAACTGCGCCAAGTCGGGCGGTGGCACGTACGGCTTCGTGTCGTCCAGGAAGAAGAAGCCCACTACATCGATATGAGGGCCCCAGTCCCTGCAATTCCACCGACAGACACAAGCATAAGCATGACTCATGTATATTCGTAGCACCGACAACGTCGAGGAAGAAGAAGACCACCACGTGGCTGTGCGGCCCCAAATCCCTGCCGATGCACTCGACCGTGAGACTCTGGTATAACGATTCCTATCAATAGCGTAGCGCCAGCAGCACCGGCACCAGAAAATTTCTTATTCATTATAAGAAACGATCTTACAAAAGTCGGGGCAGCCCACAGCCAGACACTATATATGTAGCCACTCTTGAGGAACCTGCCACCGTTTTCGTGTCCCGCAAACAAGGGGGGCCGGGGGGGGGGGGGCATTTGTATCCCCACTCACGAGGGAGCCGGGGCCAGTGACGGGCTCCAGATATAGCAGAAGGGGAGGCGGCACTTGTGCACGAACGAGCCCTGGACGATGCCCAGCAAAGGGATGGGTTCCAAGCCCAGGCGCTTGCGGAAGCCGTTGATGATGTCGACGAGGCCAGCCCACATGAGCTCATCCACGATGGCGTACGACATCCTGCGGCAGCGGGGGGAAATCGTGAGTAGTTTGTTGGTATTATTTCGCCATTGAACTGGTTGGGAAACGTGCGAGTTAATCCATAATCGAGTACGACATCATGCGGACAAGAGCAGTGGGTGGGCAAAGAGAGCACCACGTGGGGTGGATGAGAAGAGAAAGAGAGACAGAGAGAGAGACAGAGAGAGACAGAGAGAGAGACAGAGAGAGAGAGAGACAGAGAGAGAGAGAGAGAGAGAGAGAGAGAGAGAGAGAGAGAGAGAGAGAGAGAGAGAGAGAGAGAGAGAGAGAGAGAGAGAGAGAGAGAGAGAAGCAAAAGGGGTTGATGTAGTAGCGATGGCGATGGGATGTCTGCTGAACGGGAAGTTTTCCAACATGTCCTGAAATGGTATTGTTGGATCGATATCATATATTGCCAGGAGAGACTGTAGCACACGTGGCAAAGCGGGCTAGGGTATACTAAGTAGCAGGTATACTACGTTATAAGGGCGCCTTGCGAAGCGGTACGGCCTGGAAGGCAGACATGGCCATAGTGACGGATGCTCTTCACAACAAGCATCGCCATTGCCTTCTTGAAAGCCTCCACTTTGGACCGTACGTCAAGTATCAAGCATTGTTAAGTGCGAACCGAGCATCGTTGAGTGCGAACCGAGCATCATTGAGTGCGAACCGAGCATCGTTGAGTGCGAACCGAGCATCGTTGAGTGCAAACCGAGCATCGTTGAGTGCGAACCGAGCATCGTTGAGTGCGAACCGAGCATCGTTAAGTGCAAACCGAGCATCGTTGAGTGCGAACCGAGCATCGTTGAGTGCAAACCAAGCATCGTTGAGTGCGAACCGAGCATCGTTGAGTGCAAACCAAGCATCGTTGAGTGCGAACCGAGCATCGTTGAGTGCGAACCGAGCATCGTTGAGTGCAAACCAAGCATCGTTGAGTGCAAACCGAGCATCGTTGAGTGCAAACCGAGCATCGTTGAGTGCGAACCGAGCATCGTTGAGTGCAAACCAAGCATCGTTAAGTGCGAACCGAGCATCATTGAGTGCAAACCGAGCATCGTTGAGTGCGAACCGAGCATCGTTGAGTGCGAACCGAGCATCGTTGAGTGCGAACCGAGCATCGTTGAGTGCGAACCGAGCATCGTTAAGTGCGAACCGAGCATCGTTAAGTGCGAACCGAGCATCGTTGAGTGCGAACCGAGCATCGTTGAGTGCGAACCGAGCATCATTGAGTGCGAACCGAGCATCGTTGAGTGCGAACCGAGCATCGTTGAGTGCGAACCAAGCATCGTTGAGTGCAAACCGAGCATCGTTGAGTGCAAACCAAGCATCGTTGAGTGCGAACCGAGCATCATTGAGTGCGAACCGAGCATCGTTGAGTGCGAACCGAGCATCGTTGAGTGCGAACCGAGCATCGTTGAGTGCAAACCGAGCATCGTTGAGTGCGAACCGAGCATCGTTGAGTGCGAACCGAGCATCGTTGAGTGCGAACCGAGCATCGTTAAGTGCGAACCGAGCATCGTTGAATGCGAACCGAGCATCGTTGAGTGCGAACCGAGCATCATTGAGTGCGAACCGAGCATCGTTGAGTGCGAACCGAGCATCGTTGAGTGCGAACCAAGCATCGTTGAGTGCAAACCGAGCATCGTTGAGTGCAAACCAAGCATCGTTGAGTGCGAACCGAGCATCATTGAGTGCGAACCGAGCATCATTGAGAGCGAACCGAGCATCATTGAGTGCGAACCGAGCATCGTTGAGTGCAAACCGAGCATCGTTGAGTGCGAACCGAGCATCATTGAGTGCGAACCGAGCATCGTTGAGTGCGAACCGAGCGTCGTTGAGTGCGAACCGAGCATCGTTGAGTGCAAACCGAGCATCGTTGAGTGCGAACCGAGCATCGTTGAGTGCAAACCGAGCATCGTTAAGTGCGAACCGAGCATCGTTGAGTGCGAACCGAGCATCGGCGCTCAACCCAGTATTGTCGCACTGGCGACCCAACCCAGCACAAGCGGCAACCCAACCCAGCCCAACACGAATCGAAATCGGCACACTGGCAACCCACAGACGCATCGATTGCGCAAGTCGTTCATGCACACACAGAGGGAGAGAAGAGGGAGAGAGGGGGGGGCGGGGAAGGGGGGGAGGGCGTGGAGATGAAGAGAGTGCGAGACCGGGAGAGAGAAAGAGTCAGAGAGAGAGAGAGAGAGAGAGAGAGAGAGAGAGAGAGAGAGAGAGAGAGAGAGAGAGAGAGAGAGAGAGAGAGAGAGAGAGAGAGAGAGAGAGACATGCCCACCCCGAAAGCCCCTCGCGCCCCCCCCCCCCCCGCCCCGCCCCCCTTTCAAAAAAAAACTTCAAGGCCACTCACCGGTTGCGCACGTCGTTCACCCTTAGGTTCTGCATGCGGGCGAGCGGGTGCGGGTACATCTTGGTCGGGCTCCAGGGCATGGTGAAGTACATATGTAGCGGGATGCCCAGCTTCTCCGCGCAGTGGATGTGGCCGTACGACGGAGGGTTCGCAATTATGGCATCCGCCACAAACGGCTCCGCGGGCCACGCAGCCTTGGACAAACCCGCACTCTCGCCACTGGCACCCTGGGTCCCTGAACGATCCTTATTGCCAGCATCATTGGAAGCCGCGCCCTTTCTAGGGGTGGCCTTGCGGGACCGTGGTTTATTGCCCAGGGGCCCAGGGTCGGGCAGCACGCATGCGTCCCACGTCGAGTGGATGATCTCACCGATCATTTTTCTACTCTCCGTCACATCCTTGCGGCTGGATGCCATCATGCCCCCGTTGCGCGTCATGTACTCGGAGAGGAACTCGGGGTTCCCGCCCAACGGGTAGAACTCGAGGCCCCGCCCGTTCTCGGCCACATACTCCCTGTACACCGCGTGGCTGGCGATGCGTACCCGATGCCCGTAGTCCGCCACGAGCTTATTCCCGAGCGCGACAAACGGCTGCACGTCGCCCCGCGTGCCCACCACCATGATCAAGATGTTGAGTTTGGGGACCGGGCACGGCGCGCCAGGTGGCAGCGCGGAATACGTGCGATCCAAGCTGGTGCTGGGAAAGGTGTCCAGCGGATGCTTGGTCCCCAGGGGGCTGCGGGGCCTGACATCGCCGACATGGGGTTCTCCCGCGACGCCACCTGGCACGTCCTCGGGGCTCACGATGTCGACACGTACGCCAGCATCGGGCGTGAAGGAGGCGCAGAAGGTGGCCGTCTGGAGCTGGGCGGGGGCATGGGCTTGCACCGCGCGGTTTGCCTCCTGCGCACGCCACGACAGGAGGGTGTGCGCGGCAGGAGGGTGTGCGTGTCAGGAGGGTGTGCGTGGCAGGAGGGTGTGCATGGCAGGAGTGTGTGTGTGGCAGGAGTGTGTGTGTGGCAGGAGTGTGTGCGTGGCAGGAGTGTATGCGTGGCAGGAGGGTGTGTGTGGACCGATTCCGGGTTATGGACGGTGTGCCAAAGCGGCAAGGGGTTCACACAAGGGTTCTTAGCAAGAGGCCTCAGCAAGCAAAGGTGGGCCAAGGTACACGCAGCGTTGGTGGCAGCAGCTTTGGTAGCAGCAGCTTTGGTGGCAAAAGTGGTGGGAGCAACAGCGTTGGTAGCATAAGCTATGGCATAAGGATATGACGGCCTGTGCAGTGTGCACTATTATCAACAATCATTGAAAATATAAGGTTTGGTAGCATAAGAAAAGAACGGCCCGCCAGCACCAAGTTACTGGCAAACCAAGCGAGCCACTTCGATTCCTATCGCCATGGCTGGAGGACCTACCCTGGCAGAACAAAGCTAGTACCTTCGATTCAGATCGTCATGGCTGGAGGACCTACCCTGGCAGAACAAAGCTAGTACCTTCGATTCAGATCGTCATGGCTGGAGGACCTACCCTGGCAGAACAAAGCTAGTACCTTCTATTCAGATCGCCATGGCTGGAGGACCTACGGTGGTGTGACCTATCAGTATCCACAACGCGCATGCTACCCACCCACCCACCCACCCACCCACCCACCCACCCACCCACCCACCCACCCACCCACCCACCCACCCACCCACCCACCCACCCACCCACCCACCCACCCACCCACCCACCCACCCACCCACCCACCCACCCACCCACCCACCCACCCACCCACCCACCCACCCACCCCACCCACCCACCCACCCACCCACCCACCCCACCCACCCACCCACCCACCCACCCACCCACCCACCCACCCGCCCGCCCGCCCGCCCGCCCCCCCCCCCCCCCCCCCGCCCGCCCGCCCGCCCGCCCGCCCGCCGCCCGCCGCCCGCCCGCCCGCCGCCCGCCCGCCCGCCCGCCCGCCCGCCCGCCCGCCCGCCCGCCCGCCCGCCCGCCCGCCCGCGCCGCCCGCCCGCCCGCCCGCCCGCCCGCCCGCCCGCCCGCCCGCCCGCCCGCCCGCCCGCCCGCCCGCCCGCCCGCCGCCCGCCCGCCCGCCGCCCCCGCCCGCCCGCCCGCCGCCCGCCCGCCCGCCCGCCCGCCCGCCGCCGCCCGCCCGCCCGCCCGCCCGCCCGCCCGCCCGCCCGCCCGCCGCCCGCCCGCCCGCCCGCCCGCCCGCCGCGCCGCCCGCGCCCCGCCCGCCCGCCCGCCGCCCGCCCGCCCGCCCGCCCGCCCGCCCGCCCGCCGCCCGCCCGCCCGCCCGCCCGCCCGCCGCCCGCCCGCCGCCCGCCCGCCGCCCGCCCGCCCGCCCGCCCGCCCCGCCCGCCCGCCCGCCCGCCCGCCCACCCACCCACCCACCCACGCGCATGCTGCCTATCAGCCGGCCAACCACGGCCTGCACACACGGAGCATGTGGCGTCCGCTCCAACGAGGAGACCGACACAATAGGAGATCGATACAATAGGAGACCGACACAATAGGAGATCGACACAATAGGAGATCGATACAATAGGAGACCGACACAATAGGAGACCGATACAATAGGAGACCGACACAATAGGAGATAGACACAATAGGAGAAAGATGCAATAGGAGACCGACACAATAGGAGATCGACACAATAGGAGATCGACACAATAGGAGATCGACACAATAGGAGATCGATACAACAGGAGACCGACACAATAGGAGACCGATACAATAGGAGACCGACATAATAGGAGATCGACACAATAGGAGATCGATACAATAGGAGACCGACACAATAGGAGATCGACACAATAGGAGACCGACACAATAGGAGATCGACACAATAGGAGATCGATACAATAGGAGATCGATACAATAGGAGACCGACACAATAGGAGACCGGCACAATAGGAGACCGATACAATAGGAGATCGATCAATACAATAGTAGGAGCCCGACACACTAACTAGCAGCATTGCATGGATGTCACAGGGCACACAGAGAGCGAGATGAATCTTCTATGCAAAGGATAGGTTGCACCGCTCATGCCCGCAGTCGCCCATGATCACGTATTGAAACCCGGAAACAAAAGCAACCTAGGAGCGAACAGATATAGTGGGGCCATGCTCCCAGAAAGTGCCATTAGGTAATATCGGTACGGAGCGTTAGAGCCGCATGCCCAAAAAATTCCTTCCAATAATTGTAATAAATGTATAGTAGAAATGTTATTAATAGTCATATAACTAGTAGTAGAAAACTTCACTCACGATCTCGAGCATGCCTGCGGACGATGGGAAAACTTGGAATTAACGTTTACGATGGGAAATGAATCCTTTGTTATACAAACACAGGGAGTCATCCTTGATGCCTCCTTGATGCCTGAACCTTGGGGGCGCACCCGAGGCAGCAAACCATCCGCCCTGTGACAGCACGCAGCACGTGAGTGATGTGTGCATCATGTTTGATTACTGGCATACCTCCAGGATCTGAACCAGAGACGCCTCCACATCGGGGCGCTGATTTGACGTTGCCATGGCCTCCTGTCTTTGGCCACGTAGTTATAGGCCTGTGGTACTTGAGCTTGCAGTGTTGTACGACTTCTCGTCCCGCAAATTAAAACCGCACCGCCAGAGCTTTCAGCGTTACTGGAGTGCCTGCACGTGCAGCAGAATACATCAAAAGCATGGTCAGCCCATTTAGGGTCCGGGGACAAACAGCTGGCCGGTAACTTGTGGGTAACGTCAGCGATCGGCTGACGATATGCCCCGTCTGCATGGATTGCAAGCGAGAGGATTTGTTTCAAGTGACAGTCCTTGATAGGGTTCTTCGCCGACATGGTTGACCTGATTATAACCGCGCGGTAGCATGAAAAAAAAGCGTAATATTTCCAGCACAAT
The DNA here is from genome assembly GCA_009746045.1 of Mesostigma viride. Lineage (NCBI taxonomy): Eukaryota > Viridiplantae > Streptophyta > Mesostigmatophyceae > Mesostigmatales > Mesostigmataceae > Mesostigma > Mesostigma viride. The sequence goes on from RPFO01000026.1 coordinate 4,287,956, forward strand.
AGCCTGTAGGTACCTTGTGCATCCACGCGCCGGCCCACGTGCACTTCGTGCCTAATGGGCACCGCCGCACCGGGCGTTCTCTCTCTGCTTGATACTGCTGCCCTAGCTATGACCAGGTCGTTAACGTTCCATAAATCGTGCACATGTACTAGTGCATCGAATTTCGTGAAGCCCTCATAAAATCCACCCTAGTATTGACGCGGAACAATATATAGCTTGAAAGAGACGCGATCGGCAGTCGTAGATCATATTTGCGCACCTGCAAAATCTCTTTTATAATGATAGCAACTCTCCGTCTGTGTGATTGCCCTTGGCTTTAATATTCTGACGTCGTCAGGCATTACAAACGCGCCTCATGATCAGTTAATTAGATGCACACGGGGAGACGAAAAGGTAAAGCGTTGAAAAGGTTATGTTGATAAGTTTTCGATTGCATGCAGAACAACACGGACCAAAGAGAGCTTTTATTTGTGGAATCGACGTTAATTAATTATCCTTGTGAGATTAGAATTTTTGCAAATGTTAGTAGAATATATAATATTATACCTTGAGGAACGCTTATAGAATATCCTTGCTGCCTCATGCCTACTGCCCAGCGTCATGCCAACCATTGTTCGCCAACCATTGTTCGCCTTCCACTGCGCATTTTTACGTACCAAATACCAACAAAATAAATGATCAAATCTTTCATCTTGTAATTTCCACATCAGTCGATGTGTCCAGTGTCCACGGACTCAAATCCACCGGCCGACCCCCGTGCGCAACACAATCCGACTTGGCACGGGTGTTTAACGGTTCATCGCCAAAATTTGCCAAGTCTGATTCCTATCAGATAGATGTATACTGAGCAATTGGTTCCAACATCGCCATGCACTGAGTAATGGATCACGGACACAAACGATAATTGTGCAGTTACTTTGACTTATGACGTAATCCATCGGAATTCATTTCAAGTTTTGGAGCTTGGAGATGCCACGAGGATGCGATGCAAATTTCCGGGTAAATCCAGGGTAAATAAATGGTTACTTTTATACTAAACCAAACTAACCAATGGTAAAAGGGGTATGACCAAGTAGCGACCAGCTGGATGCGATGCAAATTCTTGGGACTAGGATTCGACTACGGTACAGCGGAACTGGCTTCTGGGCTCGAGAGTAGTAGCCACGTGGTTTCATTATTGTTGAGATTACTTGTGAAGGCCGAATATTTAATTGCGTGCATAGGAGTGATAATTGGATAATATCCCTTGAATATCCCATATTATAATTTACCTTAATTAGGGATTGGCTGATACTTTTGAGTCATTTCCCATTTTCAACATCCCTGGTGGCGATTACAAGTCGGTATTGGATAATACAGTAAAATAGTAGTACCCCGGCACTTTCCCGAATAACTATTGGATAAAAATAATTATTATAATACCCACTCCCCTGCGCAGGCCAGAAATCTGGATGCGGAGAGTCCGGACCTCAGTATATACAGTCGGTAGCTCGAGGCTGCTGTTTTCTTACTGTAGTCGCGTTTGTCGAGTGGTTTCATTAGGATGATGGAAGTGATGAATGGAGGTCAGTGTACAGCCATACGCAATACGCAATCATACGGGGCCCATGGGTATGGTGTATAATACGCCATACGGGGTATAATACGCAAATCATACGGGGACTCTTGAAAATGCGGTTTTTTGCATGGTTCAGGGGGTTCTTCAACATTCTGACCAATCAGGCATGTTTTTTTTGTGTTCTTGCAACACCACTTGCCTTTATTTAACACATCCTCACATAATATTGCCGTTGCCGTCGCTGCATGCCTACAAATACAAGCATTGTACATCTGTTGTTATTAATTAATAATGTCTGTAAATAGCACAAAATAACAAAGTTGTATGCACAATCAATGCACACCTGAAAAGGATAATAACACAAGTAGATATGCATGCACATTGACACTTGCAGTGGTATAGAGATCGCTGCCACCACTGTATGTTGAAGTTAAAAAACCATGCCATCACTGCATGGAATGGCTATACTAGGACTGAAATACTGCACATGGTCAGTCGGCCAACTTGCCAAAAGTAATAAGACATTGTGCAAGAAACAGACATCTTGCCTACTCGTGGTAGGCCACCATGCAATATTGATCTACATGAAGCAAGAATCCATACGGGCTGCCAACAATGTGGCTAGCGTGCAGGATAGCATGCATGCCAGCAACCCGACCCAGCTTCCCTAAACCATTAACACATATGGTACGGTGGCTGGCTAGCAGCAGCCTGCATGGCTAAATAAGGCATTTATGTGCATCGCGAGTCGCACCAAATACCCCGCAGCCTGCGACGTAATGCCTCCGGCGGCCTCTTGCACTCGCTCACTCTTGCCTCCTTCGCATACGTAGCGCCCATGATATGGCGGGTGCTAGCCTTGCTCGGGTGGTAGAACCCGAGAATTTTGCATCCAAAAGTGTGCACGTCACTGAGCTAGTAGTTACCTGTCGGCTGCCCTTTCTTGTTGAGAGTCTGTTCTTTCACGATGTGTGTCCAGACAGTCTCGAATACGGCCTGCATCTCGTCGGCCCCATTATCATCGTGTTCCATAGACCCACACCATCACCGTCGCTAGCCATGGTGCCTGGATGTCAATTGTGCTACGATTAAATGTTAGGTGCCAGATGCGCGCCCTTGTTGGCAGACAACATAACTTCGTCACCTAATTTCCTCGTCCTTCGTCTCCTAGACCCTAGTCCGACACGCAGCAATCTGCAGCAATGCACGTACAGTCGTACATGCACGGCCAGCTTGGCACCTGCATCTAGTTCCGGCTCCACGTGCCGTCCAAAATGATGCCAGAAGCTACTTCGAACGAGGTTCATACGCAAAAAATACGCAAAAAATACGCAAAAAATACGCAATACGCAAAAAATACGCAAAAAATACGCAGTGCGTATTTTTTTTCCCATTTTCATACGGAAATCTTGCGTATGGCGTATAATACGCGCCATACGGCGTATTATACGCCGTATGGCTGTTCACTGATGGAGGTGGAACTAAATGTGTAGCCTTCAGTTCAGTTGTCAATCAGATCAAGGAGAAGACCAGTCGGTTGTATGACTACCGGCGGCACTTGTTTACGTGGTTAAATATGCATTCCCCAGCGTCCTAAATTTAGGACTTTTTGCAGGCTTTTGGACACTTGCATTCGATGCGCCTTTCTAAGACGCACTTGCCAGCAGTATAATCGATCACGGCTGACACGCAGTATCGAAAAAGCATACGCACGTGACAAGCAGGTATGATGACTCCAAAAGCACAACGGGGTTTGAAAACTAAGGAGCTTTCCGGCTCCCAGCCCAACCCACTCGCCATCGTCCTTGCCCAGTCGACTGGGCCCGCAAACCCACCGCAAGCAAATCCATCGCCAAGCGCCTCGCCAGATCGAGCCCACGAAACGGCATGCTACGACAAAAACAACTGGCGACAGTGCCTACCAGACTACGAACACTTTTCTTTCAGCAGCTGGCTACAGCTGACCACGGAAGAATGCGCCGAAATATAGTGCATTTCTTAGCACAATTGAACGCAAGCTCCGTGCCGACGACCTGGAGGGGTTCCTCGCCAGGCCAGGGCTCAACCACCGCCTGAGTCGCTGTATATCCTGTGCAGCTTCTTCCAGCAAACTCTTATGGGCATCGTCGCTAAGCTCCGCAACCCAGCCCGGCATGCGCAGCCGGCAGCCACATCGGCTCCGCAGGTGGAGCCGGTTATTGGCCCTGAAGTCCGCAGGACGGGAGGTTATTGATTGGCCCTAAGGATAGAGATGAGATGAGATTGATTGGCCCTAAGGATAGATATGAGTAGAATAGGTAGGGTTTTCTAGATTAGATTAGCTTAGAGTTAGATTAGTTCGGTTTCGCGGCTTTGTCCCCCCCTCCATCCATCCACGGGAATATGTGCTACATGATCTCCCAACGGAGTCATGTTATAATTTAATTTTTTTTTTTAAAGGATAGCCGCTACGCTACTGCCTCGTCTGCCATTACAGTAGACGACAGCTCGGATGAGGATGACATCCCCATCTAGTGCTTAATTGGTTGGGTCCGAATGATGCAGACGATATTTGTTTAAACTTTTTTGTAATTATTTTTTCTAATGAGATTAGCATAGTACTCCGTGGCATGCCTTTGCGCATGACACGCAAGTACTTACTTACATCGGCTCCCTCCGGCTCTGCAAGGATGACATCCGAGCAGAGCTGGAGGAGCACGTGACCTGGCCATTGGCCGAGAAGCTGACGTCTCGCTAAACACGACGCTCAACACGGTGGAGGCCCGCGCGGGTCTCCAATATGTGGAAACCAAGGTCGTCCACAAGCAGTCCAACCACAGTTCACGGCGCTGCACCCCGCGGCGCAGGCATCTGAGACGCACGCTGTACTTGTCTCTCGCCTAAACCAGGTGGAGGGCAACTGCGGCGTGCTCATGAAGAAGCTTGAAGCCATCACCGCCCACACCGAGGCCATGGCCTCACAGGTCCCAAAGATAGCGGAGCACACGGCCACCATCGCATCCCAGCGACCCTGGCAGGATGCTGGCGACCTCCCGCCCCACTCCTACAGTATGCAGACCTGTTGCGGACAGCGACCGCCTCCACCACGTACCGACGCCATCGCTACGAAACTCCAGGAGCTCAAGTGAAGAGGTCCTTCGCCAGGCACAACAACGGGAGGCCACCAACCGCGCCCGCCGCGACTGCCGGGTGGTGCTGCGTCGTTAATTTCCCCCCTGGAAGCCATGTGATACGTCAACCACCCTTGCCGACGAGCTCAAGGACCAGCTCCTTACCCTCATGGGCCTAGTAGGTGAGGTAGAACTGCGTGGGCTGAGGGTGCCACCTGGCCTTCCGCCCTTCCCCACTCATGGGACAAGGCGGCTCCCCCACCAGTCCTGCTCACCTTCCCCTCCCGTGAGGACAACTGCAGCGGTTCCTTTCTCGTCGCAAGAGGTTGCACGACCTCACCTGGACGCTGGACGACGACCTGACCCCCGCTCAGCAGCAGCAGCGACGCAACCTAGCTGCACATGGCCTGAAAACCTCCGCCACAAACAGGACCCCCAGAAGCCCAAGGTGTACTGGAGGGGCGGGGACCTGATGATCAACCACAAGATGTACGTGGACGCCCCCTGCGGGCTAGAATAGCGCTAATATAGCCCTAGCTTGTATCCACTGGTAGTCACTGCCGCCATTGCAGCCATGCTTAGAATGTATGCCTAGCTGTGCCACCATATAATATACCTAGTCACGTGCACCGCTAACACACGGTACACAACCAGCCATAGCCTTAGCTTGGTCCTTGTACATGCAGCCATGCTACGTCCTGGCTATGCTCAGATTACTTGCCCACGCTCCTTGTTAATTGTGATATGCTCGTGATGTTTGAATGGTTACAGTTCATGACATGTTTGCCTACCTTGATCTTAGGTATGTCCTTGGGGCCAGGCCAGGTCAGGATATTAATTGATTAATTAATTAAACTCGTGCTCCCGTTGGGGAGTCACGGAGCACCGAAAGTGCTTTTTATCCCTGACAGTGTGTGCACAACAGGAAGAAAGGGCAGAGACCCCCTTAATTTCTCCTTCATGCCACAAAGGCATGCCACAGCTGCAATCGGACTCGGACAGCAAGATCTGTGGGTGCAATAAGAACTGCACAGGGATATTAATTAATTAATTAATATCCTGACCTGGCCTGGCCCCAAGGACATACCTAAGAAGGTAGGCAAACATGTCATGAACTACCATTCATCTTCATCATCCTGAACGACTCGAACACGCGGACAAGATAACGGCAGGCTCGAGCTACCATTAATTAATTAATTAATTAAACTCGTGCTCCCGTTGGGGAGTCACGGAGCACCGAAGTGCTTTTAATCCCTGTGTGTGCACTACAGGAGAAAGGGCAGAGACCTCCCGTCTCCTTCATGCCAAAGGCATGCCACAGCTGCAATCGGGCGCGGCTAGCTAAAAGGACAGGCTAACGATCCGGCAAACTGTGGGTGCAATAAGACCCATGTGAGCATATCATAGCAAGGAGCGTGGGCAAGTAATCTGAACATAGCCAGGGCGTAGCATGGCTGTACTAGGACTACCATGGTCCGGATTCTCCCGATTTCTGGCCTGCGCTGGTTGTCTCCTTGATGTCATGAACTACCCACAGCAGTTGCTGGCCGACCTAGTGATCCCAGCCCCGTTTGAACATCACATTCACTCCCTCTCTCTCTTGCTTGGACTGCTATGCAGAACAAAAAGAGGTGGAAGACGATATTGTCCAGGCTCATACTACGCCAGCCCCTGTATAGGCAAGCCCCCCCCCCCCCCAAGAGGAAGGGACGCTTTGCTGAACTTAATCCTAATTAGAATAGTTATTAGGGTTTTCTAGATTAGATTAGCTTAGTAGAGTTAGATTAGTTCGGTTTCGCGGCTTTGCCCCCCCTCCATCCATCCAGCAAGGGAATATTAAAATTAAATTTAATTAAATTATAACATGCCTCGATCCGTTGGGAGATCATGTAGCACATTAATTAATTATTTAATAAGCACGTGACTGCGTCACGTGGGTGCCAATCCAGAGTAAAGGAACCTTCAACCCTATATACACAGCGAGAAGGAGGGAGGGCGCCCTAGCTTCTCTCACTGGGCACCGCAGGTGGGCAGGCCCCAGAGCGCTCTCTCCACGGCATGGTGCCGGGGCGCAACACTGTGGGTGCAATACAACCAGTGCGCAATACCATAGGTAGGCTGGATGTAGCACATATTCCATGATGGATGGGTGGAGTGGAGGAAGCCGCGTAATCGAACTAACCTAATAACTCTAAGCTATCTAGTCGAGAAAAGCCTAACTACACTACTCATCAAAACGCCTCCTCCTCTTGGGGGGAGGGGGCTTGCCCACAGGGTCTGGCGTGTGAGCCTTGACCATCTTCTGCCACCGCGTCTTGTCCTGCAAGGCAGTCCAAAGACGGGAGAGAGAGTGGATGCGGTGTTCAAACTGGGCTGGGACCACTAGGTCGTCCAGCAACATCTGGATGTAGTTCGTGACAGGTTTCCCTACCCTTTTGGGAATGCCCTTGGGGCCAGGCCAGGTCAGAATGTGCCGCCCTGGCTGGCCAAGCCGCTGGGGGCCTGCCAGACCAAGGGCGGTGTCCACCTGGCTGGCCGGTGCGAGCAAGGTGTCCTACAAATGCTATCGTACGCTGCCTAATCTCGTCTGAAATACGAGGCATACTGGTCATGATACAAAGACTCTAATGACGGGCGCTTGGAAAACCCTACGTTAAGGACCTGTCGGAGCATCCTGTAAACCGTGCCGTTGAGCCTAGCTGCCAGTGTGTGTGGGTGTGAGTGTCCACGCCTCGGCGCCATACGTGAGCACCGTGAGGACGAGGACCTTGAAGAGCATGCGCTTGCGGTGCTCGCCCAGGCCCGTCGAGCGCCAGTAGGTGTTGAGCGAACGGAGCCTGGCCCAGGCCAGGCCGATGCGGGTGTCCACATCATCTGCAGTGTCAGGGAGCCAACTCCCCAACAGTTTGAAGCGATCGCGGAACGGGACCTCCGTCCCGTCGAGCAGGCGCGGCAGCGGTGGTGTACTGGAGGCCCCAATCACCATCGCCTCAGTTTTGACACTCAACAGTTTTGACACTCACTCTTGGAGATGATCTCCAACCCCACCGCCCTCGCCTCCAGGCCCAGACAGTCCAGCCAGGTCTGAATGTGCTCGGGGCTCGCGATGAGGGTGGTGTCATCCGCATAAATCAGGTCGGCCAGGCGGTAGCCAGGTTTAACCCCGCCGTGCGCGCTCTCGTTAAGGATGTCCAAGCCTGTCTCGAACCGAGCAGTAAAGCGCGCACGTGCCCGACGCATGACGTGATCCACGACAATAATGAACAGGTATGCAGGACAGGACACAACCTTGCCACACCCCGTGGTGAAGGGGGAATGGTGGGGTGGTGCCTTCCGCAGTCCGCACTACTGCCTGTGAGCCCTCATACAGTCGACGAATGACAGCAATAAACGCTGGTGGCACCCGATCCAGAGCTAGGATGGCCCGAAGAGCCTCCCAGAGGACCGTGTCGAAAGCAACAACAATGAAGACCAGCGGCAAACTGTCAGGGCAAAGGCGACGCACCTCCTCCATCGATCAACCGGCGCGCGACAAACACAGCCATGACAATTAATGAATTAATTAATTAATTGATTAATTAAACACGTGCTCCCGTTGGGGAGTCACGGAGCACCGAAGTGCTTTTAATCCCTGTGTGTGCACTACAGGAGAAAGGGCAGAGACCCCCAGTCTCCTTCATGCCAAGGCATGCCACAGCTGCATTCGCGCCATGACAAGGGAATATGTGCTACATGATCTGCCAACGGAGTCATGTTATTTATTTATTTTTTAAATGCTAACCGGCCAACACTATCGCAAGCCACCCCCCATAATTTGCTTGGCGAAGCCGTAGGCCCACCTGTCCACCTTCCCACTTCAATCACAGCCCCCCATAGCTGGCTGGGCCGCCCGCCCACTTGTCCGCCCGCCGCACACCGAGCCACCAGATTAACATATGTTTACTGCATATCCCCCCCCCACCCACACATACGCATACACAAATCAACCAAAAGGGTGTGGTGTGTGTGTGTGTGTGTGTGTGTGCGCGCGCGCGTGTGCGCTCTTACCGGCAGCCATAATCTTAATATTGATTTTGTGAACTTGAGGCTATTATATCACAATTGTGAATTGGCTCGATCCACGTTTCCAACTCTACATGCACTCATATCCATCATGCATCCTGAACGACTCGAAATGAATCTTACGACAGGGTTTGAGCTGTCATGCGTGGTCGATCCAGATTCTATAGGATGCATTTCTGGCCCCTTGATCTGCTAGTTGTATGACATTGATAGAGAGTACCAATAAGATAACAACCTAGGCTTCCCTATGTAACCATTCATGATGAGGGCTGAAGGCACCATGGCTCCCAGTCCAACGGGGCTGCGTGCATTAGTGAGAATTCAATTATATAAATAAACTACTGAAAATCCAACTCTCCAGGCCTCATCCGGCCACACCAAGCATGCGGCAACCAGCTGGCTGACCAGCAGCAACCAACCTGCCTTGCATGATCGTCGTACGTGTGCAAGCACCAATGGCTGCTCCGTGTAGACTTGATCGATACACGAATACACTTTCAATACATATTGACTGTCGTTGGGGTTACACGAATACACTTTCAATACATATTGACTGCCGTTGGGGTTACACGAATACACTTTCAATACTTATTGACTGTCGTTGGGGCACCCACAATTACTGAATGCACATGTCGGCCGGCACACGGATGCGCACATAAGGGTGGGCCAATGTTGGCACTGCAGCAACAGTGCCGGCTGCCGCAGTGCCGCCTGCCAGTGCAATGGTGTCATCTTTTTGAGCAATGGCGAAACCCAAAACCACACCCTAGACAGGTAAGATTATGCTGCCCCACGATCCTCCACAAAAGGGGCAGCAATCGAAAGATCGAAGCATATTGGGAATGACACGGCCACGCCGGCTGCCGCTTTACAAGAATAGGGTGGGCCGTAGGCAGCAGCGCGGCACACAGCTGAAATAGGTTGCCGTTTGGCCGAACCAGTGGCGTGGCGTAGCTCATTCATGTACCACGTAACGAGCAAACAAATTCTCGGGGTGGGTCATCGCCTTGAACTCAAGGTTGTTCCCAGAGGGGTCCCTGAAGAACATGGTCCTCTGCTCTCCTGGCTGGCCAACAAACCTCGTGGTAGGAGGCACAATGAACTCAACGTGGGGGCGAACTCTTTCAGCTAACGCCTCGAATTCGTCCGTGGACAAGCAGACGCCAAAATGTGGCACAGGCACGTCGTCTTTGTCGACGTGGTTATAATAGCTTGGCGCTCGAAAATTTTCATCCACAAGGTGACATACAATCTGATGGCCGAACAACGAGTAATCAATCCATCTGCTGCTGGATCTGCCTTCAGTCAAATTCAACACCCCTCCGTAGAATTCGCGCGCCTTTTCAAGGGAATGGACAGGAAACGCCAGGTGGAAAGGGGGGATAGGCTCGCCGGTCTTAGCCGCCATATTCTACCAATCTGTAAGTTACGTTGATTGATCCTTCTTGCAGCGCCCAATGCCGGCAGGCCAGCTATGTCGAGAAAACAACCTATGCACCGCGATACCAAATGGATATATGAGATTCCACGCAAACCATTGAAGAAGCTTGCAACTAAGCTTCAATCGTGTTGCCCAGCGTCACACTTGTAAATTCACACCGCCGATGTAATAATTCAGCTAGGATGCTTTGTGCACGACGAGTGTCGCACGTGCTGCGCGGGAGTGCACGTCAGGCTGCTTGTGCTCACGCTGGCGCGTAAAGCATCGTGTGCATTGCTGTACGCCCGGCTTGCTACCACGTTGCCGACCAACTTGCTACCTGCCACCTCCAATCGGCAGCATTGGATGCGTGTTCACCTCCCGTCCTCCCCCAGACATGCAAGAAGGACGGTAAGTCTATTGTCTTTACTCTACTGTAGGTACTGTAACGTGGCGTGCTTCCAGTATATGCCAATAACTTATGTCAATATAATGTCAAAGATATGCATGCAGACCATGATTCGTTCATACCAGGCAGAACACACCGCAACCCATCAGACCTGCGAAGTTAAGCTGCCTTGGGCCAGCTTAGTAGTGTGATCGGTGACGGCACGCGAATCCCTGGTGACGAATTGTACCCTTTTTGATGCCAGCCCTGCAAAGTGGAATCGTTTATTGCACCATCTTTTTTTCTTCGGTATTAATACGGTTATGTCACCCTCAGGCCCCGGGAGAAGTATTTTTTTTCTGGGCTATCGGGGGTTAGCATGCAACCTACTACCCCCACACCCATCGTCATTGATGGTGGAGCGTTCACTCGTCTCAAAGAGTCCGCATGACGCGGAGTTGTTATTTGCGACTTCAGACCTAGGCAAGTGCGTCGCGCCACTTGCCTTCGGGGGTGAAGTATCCGTGTAGAAAAGTACCTCATCAAGTACTCCGCACGTGGCATGCCTTCAATCCATGTTCACGCACTTACTTTCTGGAAGTAAGTACTTGCGTGTCATGTGCATGGGCATGCCGGCCACATAGTACCTTCAATTAGTTCTGGCAGGCCTTGTGGCCACCAGCTTGCGCCTTGGCCGACGTCTTCAGGCTCAGGTGGGCCTGCCATGCAGCAGGTCACGGCTGCCCTGGCACCTCACCTTTGTAGCATAAGCTATGCGTCAGCCTCGCTCCCGGACACGCTGGCCACACGGCTGAACGGCACGGTTACCAAGATGCTCCGACAGGCTCTGAACATAGGGTTTTCCACACATAGGTCTTTAGAGTCTTTGTATCAGCTAGGCCGGTATGCCTCGCATTTCGGAAGAGATTAGGCAGCGTAGGATAGCATTCGTAGGACATCTTGCTCGCACCGGTCAGGTAGACACCGACCTCGGTCAGGCCGGCCCCCTGCGGCTCGGCCAACCAGGGTGGCATATCCTGACCTGGCCTAGCCCCAAGGACATACCCAGACGGGTTGGTAGACCTGCCATGAACGTACTATACGCAGCAGTTGAGCACTGGCCGACCTAGTGGTCCCAGCTAAGTTTGAACACCCCATTCACTCCTCCTCGATCTCTTGCTTGGACTGCTATGTAGAACAAGAAGAGGTGGAAGACGATTGTCCAGGCTCACACGCCGCCCCCTGTGGGCAACCCCCCCCCCCCCAAGAGGAAGGGGCGCTTTGTTGAGTATTGAGTAGCTAGGGTTTTCTAGATTAGCTTAGAGTTAGCTTAGTTCGGTTTCGCGGCTTCGCCCACCTCCATCCATTAATTAATTAATTAGGATGAACATCACTCCGTGGGGAGTCAATGTAGCACATATCCCTGAGAAGGGGCATATGGCTTTTAATACATCCTAGGCTACTTCATGCAAGGGTGGGAATGTAAGCTACCCTTGCTCTAGGTGCACCAGGGCACCGGCACCACCATGCTGTCTCAGCTAGGTTCAACCCGCGCCTAAGGGGGGGATCCTGGCACGGGGGAGGAAGATCATCATGGCTATACAAGGGCTAGGGCATGGCTTCTCGACAGAGAGCATCTCTCTGCATAGTAGGCATAGCATGGCTAAATTCTTAATGCAACATCCATGGGGGTCCCATTATCAAGGAGACAACCAGCGCAGGCCAGAAATCGGGAGAATCCGGACCATGGTAGCTCGAGCCTGCCGTTATCTTGTCCGCGTGTTCGAGTCGTTCAGGATGATGACGATGAATGGGGGTCCCATTATAGACATAGCGTGGCTAAATGTTGAAGGCATCATCCATGGGGGCCATTATGGGCGCACATGCGCGGGGGCCACATGCTAGGCTAAGCCTTACTAATCTACACTACTTGTATTAATTAATTAATTAATTATCAACATCACTCCGTTGGGAGTAGATGTAGCACATAGCCCTGAGAAGGGGCATATGGCTTTTAAGGGGAGGTGGCACCCCAAAAACCTTAAAACTTGACCCATGCTAATATCACTTGAATTTCAGTTGCACCATGCTAAATTATGATTGGGGGCACTAAATAACATCTCTAGTGAGTTGTCCATGCACTTGTTGGGGGTACTACCCCCACATATACGCCAATATAGCGCTATAAATAGAAAAAGACGCTAATTAGGGCTATGTATGCCCCAGCCCATGCACTCATTTGTTGGCAAAAAAAAATGTAGCGTCTATAGTTCCCTGAGTTTGTAGCTTGCTGAGCTATTTACATCATGAAAATGACAAAACCTTGAACAGTTATTAATTTCCCCGCAAAAGTACCCTTTTTTTACCGGACATTGGGAATAAACATGTCATAAACACTTCAGATTAGGCAACAAAATGTAGCGAAAATCCGGCTAACAGGGGACAGCAGTGGTCCAAGTCCCAGGTCATTCCGACAAGTCTAGCTCAAGTTATTGCGTTTGGCGTGCTAAAACCTGAACATACGCTAAATGAGGTTTTTCTGTGTATAAGGCCACCTAGGCATCATGTTTTCCATCCAAGAAGCCAAAATTAAAACATGCCCAACTCGATCACACAACATAAGAAAAGGCTAGGCACCTCATCTGCCCTCCCCTGCCCTCAGCATGGCCAGCCTTGCCAGCGTGCGCATAGCAACACCATCGCTAGGCATACACACACCAAGAGAGCATACACTAAGCTCAGCCCAAGGTTACCATGTAAATTTATGCCAAGAACTCAGCAAGTATACGTGTAAAAACCTTAGAAAGACTGCCCAAGCAATAGAGGCAACTGCAGCCTGCAAACTTGGCAGCAAATCATACATGTTGTATGCCAAGCATTCACATCCTATCCAGCTTGCCTTGCTGCACACATAGCAGGGAAGTCTTAATGGTTATAGCTCAAGGAAAGCAATGGAAACACCTATCTAATGCAATGCCACTCATGCAGTATGGCCAGCAAAAGAACCACTCTCACCTTCCTTTCCAATAGGGCAATTTGCTAAGAAGCTGATGCCAGCTTGTTAGCCTCTAGGCACATGCCGGATGTCGTTCTAAAACAGGCGTGTCAGATCCGGCACATAACAAAGCGTCTGAGCAAGGTCACGTCCAAAGGATTATGGAAAACAAATGTCAACACATTACCAACAACTTGACCTCGGCGCATTTAGCATGCCAGCCACAAACTACACGAAATTGTACGAAATAGCTAGGAATCTGACGATGCAACCGAAAGAAATGGAGCGCTTCCTGCAGGGAAACTGCCCGAAAAAAAGGCGAAAGGCCGACGTTAATGCACCTGCCTGCGTGGAAATGTTTCATGCATAAACTGTCACGCAAGCTCGAACAATAAAAGACATCATCCATTGATCAGGCGAACAAGGAAGGTGCGCCTTCCGTGAATACGTCGAAGGCGACATGCGCAGGCCTGCGTAGGTTCTTACCTTGAATGCCGGAAATGTAAAAGAAACCGGGAAGCTTCGGCACAAACTCGACAACACCATTAAGTTAGCTTCATAATCGCTCTTTAGAGCCTACGTTGCCTCACAATAGCTGCCGTAAACCTGCATTAAATTTCATGATCCGCAAGAGAAATTATATCCTGGACCCCCGCGCCCGTAGCCGTTCGAGAAATTAGCGATATTGCAAACCGTAAACTTTCCGCCACGCAATGAGGTCATCAACTAATCTTCTGCGAAATTCAAGCATTTTTTCTAGCTGTTTACGTGCCATATCGATTAATATTGCATAAAGGCATGCCGCCATGGCCACTTCCGCGAGGGTTGAGCGGTCCGGGCACACATTATACACCGTACGGACGGTACCGCGAATTTTTTGGCGCGGAAAATATTCGGCGCGCCACGTCCCCTTAATACATTCTAGGCTACTTCATGCAAGGGTGGGAATGTAAGCTACCCCTGCTCTAGGTGCACCAGGGCACCTGCACCCTCATGGTCTATCACGCTATGCCCGGGTAAGGGGGGAGCATGCCTGTGAGGGAGGAAGATCATCATGGCTATACAAGAGCTAGGACATGGCTGCTCGACAGAGAGCATCTCTCTGCACTATGGCATAGCATGGCTAAATTCTTAATGCAACATCCATGGGGGTCCCATTATAGACAAAGCATGGCTAAATGTTGAAGGCATCATCCATGGGGGCCATTATGGGCGCACATGCGCGTGGGCCACATACTAGGCTAAGCCTTACTAATCTACACTACTGGTATATATATTCCTAGTCTGAGGTGGCAGGAGGGGGCTGCCAGGGCTTGTGGTCAACGTGGATGACCGCCCCCCTCCAGTATACCGGCTTCCCCCTTGCGCTCTGCCGGAGCTGAAGGTAGGTCGGCCATAGCTCGCGTCGCCGCTGTTGCTGGGCCAGGGTCAAGTCGTCGTCCAGCGTGAAGCGAGTCTCCGAGAGCTTCTTGCGGCATTTAAGGAACGCCAGCTTGTCCGCCTATACTACTTGTATATATATATATATATATTCCTTTTCCATCACCATTCATCTTCATCATCCTGAACGACTCGAAAACGCGGAAAAGATAACGGCAGGCTCGAGCTACCATGGTCCGGATTCTCCCGATTTCTGGCCTGCGCTGGTTGTCTCCTTGATATATTCCTAGTCTGACTGAGGTGGCAGGATCGGGGGCTGCCAGGGCTTGTGGTCAACGTGGATGACCGCCCCCTCCAGTATACCGGCTTCCCCCTTGCGCTCTGCCGGAGCTGAAGGTATATAGGTCGGCCATAGCTCGCGTCGCCGCTGTTGCTGGGC
Organism: Mesostigma viride; assembly: GCA_009746045.1. Lineage (NCBI taxonomy): Eukaryota > Viridiplantae > Streptophyta > Mesostigmatophyceae > Mesostigmatales > Mesostigmataceae > Mesostigma > Mesostigma viride. Next base: position 4,303,308 of record RPFO01000026.1, read on the forward strand.
CAGGGTCAAGTCGTCATCCAGCGTGAAGCGAGTCTCCGAGATCTTCTTGCGGCATTTAAGGAACGCCAGCTTGTCCGCCATGTACTTAAAGATGAGGAGCACGGGTGCCGGGCCAGCCTTCCCCCGCGCGCGGGGGAGGCGGACAGCTGACATGTCCAGCTCACCAGTGAGTAACATGGGGGCAAAAATGCCTCAAGAAGGTTCGTGGAGGTCTCACACAACGGTATGAAAGTGCCAAAAAATGCCCTTATAAGCCCTGCATAGAGCAAATTGAGTCCAAACATGCTAGATACTGGTAGGCAGCATGTCCAGGACACCAGTAGAAGGAATTTGACTTTCCAGAATTTTCCGACATCGGTTGGTCTATTTTTGGCATGTCTATTTTTAGCAACTTTCCAGATTTTAATATAAACAAATACCATTTAGTATGCAAATAAAGAGCTCCTGGCCTGGCTATTTGCAGGTAGGCTAATGCTCATGTCTACCAACTGTGCACCAGGTGCCATGGTCATCTGACCTCATTTGGTGACAAACTGCCACCAAATGCTAGCAAAAATGCACTGCTTCACCACATCTCCTTGCAGTTTCCATAGAAGATGTGTTCAGTCGAGGCTGGAAATTTGCAATCACATTGCACATCATAAATGTAGACATGGCACAAAAACTCAGGTCCATCGTACTGTATTTGGTAACAAAATGCCACCAAATGCTAGCAAAAATGTGCGTTTTTCGCGTTTATTAGACACATTTCATGACAGTTTTCATACAAGATGTGCGAAGTTGGGGCTGGAAACTTGCAAGCATATTAAATATCATCAGAGTAGACATTGCACAAAATTTCAGGTCCGTTGTACTTCATTCATTGACAGCTCGCTACCAAATGTGAGCAAAAATGTGCGTTTTTTGCATTTCCGCCACATTTCTTGCAGTTTCCCATGCCAGATGTGCTCAGTTGAGGCTGAAAACAAGCGCGCATGTTAATCATCATCATTTCAGACATTGCACAAAACTTCAGGTCCATCAAGTGTCATTGGGTTCACTGGTCCATGCAACACCTGCCAGTTTCCAGCTAATCACTCAACCTTGGATGCAAAGTTCTTTTGTAACGGTATGGCCAACTCCCACCAACTGTGTTGCTAACTGTTCAGACCTTGCACAGATAATATAACACAACTTTTGTGACACATAGACAAAGATATATGAATATGAACAGTGGCTAGACATGGCTGTATATATGTGCATATGGCCATGCTCAGGCAATTTTCAAGTAGGGGCTTGTTAGACATAAGAACTGCCAGCTGTCACGTTCGCTAGCATGATCAGTTCAAACCCACAGCATGCACGGTAGTCGCAAACTCAGCTTGGCAATGTAATAATCTAATCATGCCAGGCATCTTGGCCGTCGGCATGGCTGCGATGTGTTTTGTGCGCCTTGATTCGGTAGCAGCACATCCCTTGGCAACCGGCCCGCCTGACTAAGGTTGCCACACATGGTCCTCTGCATCACCATGGATGTCCCCATGTCCCTGTCTCTGTTATAGGGGTTCACGTTGCTGGCAATGCAGCTTCCAAGTTGGACTAGATCTCCTCAGCCAGCGCTGTGGTGCATAGCCAGACAGCTCATACACTGCTCAGTTGCTACCTCGAGGTTGCCGGCTTGAAATGTGCCACCAAAGGACTGCACTTGGCCGCCATCATACCTAGCATGAAGAAGCCACTGCACAACCCCGGTGAGCCGCTTGGCCACCATACCGCAGTTGTCTTCAACAGATAGTGCAAGGCCAATGGCCTCTTCACAGGCACGTGCCTTGTGCTCATGCTCTTGCTCTGGCCCTTGTCAGCATGAGATGCATGCCCTTGCATGCTTCACCATGTTTCTCCAAGCCATCCGTGACTACTTGCTTCAGAAATGTCATTCAACTCCTGCACGTCCTCAGCCAGACTGTCAAACTAGCTGGTGCCCCATCCCTCACTTTGGTGAGGACTGCGATTCTGGCTAGCAGCTTAGCGATCGTGCGTGGTTGTGCCTGAGTTTCTGGGTGAGTGGCAGTGGCATTGGAGCAAGAGGTGTTGAGCATGTGCGTGTGTCTATCCTCTTGACAAACAACCCCTCGCACCGCTGACATTGAGGAGTTTGGCCATGTGCCAGGTTGCCAGAATTCCGCAAACATGCATCATAGGGAAATAAAGGATGGCTGGTTGTGCACACGACATGAGAAAACAAAACACACATACCTATCAGGAGGGCAGGCTTGGGTTGCTTCATTGGCACTGGTTGCAGCGTGCGTAATAATAGCCCGCCATTGGCTCATCCACCCGTGCCCTTGGCAAGCACGCACAGCCTGAACTGCATGAACTGCATGGATGCGGCCGTCCAGGATGCCTTCTGCTCATCATTCAGGGGTGTGAAGGCAGCTTGGGTGCTGGCGTGTAGGGCAGCTTGGGTGCTGCATGGCGTGCAAGGCAGCTTGTGCATCAGTGTTTGCCGCCCGGCCGTGTGGCAGCACAGGTAGCTGGCCTAGCCCGGCCACTGTCCTCTCTCCGCTCTCACGCAATATGCCATCCTCTCCACAAACCATGACAGTTCTCATGTGCATGCATGTCTTAAGATGCTTGTTGAAGGCAGATGCTTTCAGCTTAGAGATGGTGGGCACGTATGCAGTGGGTGTTACGGACTCACAAGCATGTACGTGAAGCCATCAAGCATCCAAGAAAGCCACCACTTGCTTCTGGGTTTTCCATCAATCTTCGTGGTCAACCATGTCATGCAACATTACTTGCCGTGAGCACAATGCCAATAAATTGCAGCATGTACAACTAGAGCGAAGCAACAGCTTGGTGATCCATAGCCCTGCCTGCAAATCATTGCCATCGGCGGCAATAGCGCTGCAAGGCTGCCAGCCAGCCCGTAATATCTTGCCCGCAATCCATCATGCAACCTTCCTAATATCCGTGTGAAGAATTCCTTGACATCCCTAGCCTCTAAGGTAACCTGTACGTCGCTGATGTGAAGAAAAGGCTCGCCATGAAACCGTAGCTCGCTATACGATTCATGACGCACTTCCCGTAAGATAAGAAGATGACCAAAAGAGAAACTCCGGAGATGGGGAACTGGTAACATATTCATCCGTGACAAGGTCAGGGCTTCAACAAGGAGTGAATTCGCCCATAGATATGAGTATGGGAACATACCGCTCGGAGGTATCCATGTCTGCCTTGCGCTTGATGTCTGTTTCGCACACCCCGCCGCAGAAAGTCGTTCCGGCATTCACCTGCTGACCGCAGTTTGTGCATGTCCAGAGGCTGATAAAAGCCCCAACATCGTGGGCGTCTTTAGAGTCCACAAAGCCTGCATTAAACATGAAGTTCGGGCAAACGCAGATATATACGAAGAATGGGTCTGCCAAGCCTGACGCAGCCTTGAAATTGGTCGGAAATATGCGGTAGCTCAGGAAAAAAAAATTGCAGCGGTAATGAAGAAAGTCGTTCGGTCAAAGTCTTTAGAATTAAAAAATGCGTCGTTTGTGATGGAAACCCCGATCTTAGGGCGCACTTCATCGGGAAAATTTTTTGCTGCGGTCAGGTGGGGTCGAGAGAAAATCTGCGACCATTCAGGCACCCACCTATGAATGACGCAACATGCTGTTCGATTTCTCAAATTTTATGGCGAAAAAAAAACAGTGGTGGATCGAAAAACACCCTAGGAGGATAATCGTAAAATTTCAGCCTTGATAGTGCCTTTATACACGCTCAGCATGGCCTGCCAGACCGCCATGCCTGTCGCCCGGAATTCGGTCACTTTCGTGCACGCGCACACCAAAAATCGCATTTGGCGCCACTTTTCGGGTACCGCTTACGAGGGCAGATTTTGGCGCGGCTCGTACCGTTGTGCACCTGCCGGCTGGTCGAAGTGCTTGACGATGACATTGTGGCTGCGCCGGGCGATGTCGGCTTCCTCGCGAAGGTCGCTTGAGATCGCTCCATCCATCCAGCAAGGGAATTCATACGTGCTACATGATCTATAGCCCCGGCCACCAACGGAGTCATGTGAGCATAATAAGTCCTCACTGGGAGGGGAACATGGAATGGAATGGATATGGTGTAAGCTATCTAGGTCCTAGTTACAGGGTTGTGGGCACCGCGCAGCCCGAATTAATCGCAGCCTGTGAATCATCGGCCATACGCGGTCACACGCGGAGCCCCCACAGACTGGGGGGTGGTCTCCTTCATCACTACTTGCCATCTATCCTTGCGTACCATCTGCCTCCCGATTTACAGTAGATCGGGACACTTTATGATTATATCCCCCTCAAGCGCCTATATAGTTCGGGCATGATGCAGACGATTTTGTTTTCGTGTAGTTATTTTCTAATGATTAGCTAGTACTCCGTGGCCGGCATTAATTAATTAATAAGCACGTGACTGCGTCACGTGGGTGCCACATTACAGAGTAAAGGAACCTTCAACCCTATATACACTCGCTTCGCGAAGGCTAGGGGGGGCGCCTATAGCTACTAGCTTCTCTCACTGCAAAAAGTGGGCAGGCCACAGAGTGCTCTCTCCACATGCAGCATGGTGCCAAGGCCCACCAAGTGCTGTGGGTGCAATACAACCAATGCAATACCATACGTAGGATGCATGACGCATTAAAATATCAAATCAAATTATAACATGACTCCGAGGCCGCGCGCGGCAGGGCCGCCACCTGTGGACTTTTCGTGATAGACTCGGCATGGACATGTGCTACACTAGACGTGACGGGCTCACACCCGGGAAGCCTCCTGGTTTGTCTGTAATATGATGGCAGACGAGGCGGCGGTACGTAGTGTAGCGGCTATTCTCGGGGGCAATCAACATCCTCCATATGCGGACTTCTACCCTACATTCCAGCAATTGATGGGCCGCGGGGCCCGTATAGGGAGAGAACAGAAGCATGCCCCTCACGAAGGTGCTCATCGCAGACAGCAGGCGGCAGCCCATTTCTCCTTGTCTATCATGCGGGTGCGGAGTACATGCGATAATGATCCCAGAAGCCTGTATCCTGAACAAGCAATTGTGTCACATAGGTTTGGGTCGCGCCGCGTCGGTGCGGGGCGCGCGCAAATTGGCCAGTGGGTTTGGAGGGGACAAGGGGACCCTGCCATGCATGCATAGGAGGCTAGGTGTCTACCTGGTGGGCCAGTCCAAAGCCCGCCCGCAGGGCCCACGTTTCACCTGGTCTGTGCGGGCTGTGCTGCGACGGCGGAGGTGGTGGAGGTGGTGTGTTGCTTAAGCATGTCCGCCCAGGTCTGGGTGGGAGGAGCAGCGCCAGCCGGGCCAGCGAGGGCTGGCTTGGCGGCATTGTCCTTCACCGCCTGGGCGGTGAGGGCTGCGCGGTGTTTTGCAGGACCTCGATGGCGATGGCGTTGTCCTTGAGGCGTTGGTCGATGTCGCGGAGCTGGGAGGTGATGGCGTCGGAGGTGGGGGTGGTGGCGGTGGAGGAGGCGAGGTCGAGGGTGGAGGCGGCGGTGGATATGGTAGAGAGGAGGGGGAGCTCGGCAGTCAGCGTGCTGCCCATGGCCGCCACATCTGCAGCGAGGGGTGCCACGTGCTGCGCGAGGGCCTCCAAGGAGGGAGCGGATGGAGGATTCGGTCAAGGTGGTGGTGAGGGGCTGGGGGGCCCAGAGCTCCGCGATGGATCGAGCGGTCAAGGAGGGAGAAGAGGGCGCGTTGCTGAAGGTGGGGGCGGCGGATCGAGGGGGAGGATGGGGTCGAAGTTGTAGGTGCGCCTCTGGAAAGCATCGACGAGGCGCGACCCTGATGGAAGAGCTGCTTGCACAGTTCAATAAGCGAGGCGTGCGATCCCCAGAACAAGTAGCTCAGGATCTTGTTGTGGGTGAGCTTGTCAAAAAAGCCGGGCTGGCTGGCGTCAAAGTCAAACTCTTCCCAGCTCGGCTCGGCAGGGCGACTGCGCTTGGGTTCAGGCGACACTGCGGGCGATCGAGGCGAGCCCGGGCCGGCGGGGGCTGGGCGACCACTAGCTCATAGATGGCTTGGCTAGTAGTGGCGCCGCTGCCTTCTGGGCCGGCGGAGGGCAAAGCTGCAGCCGAGGCTGCGGACGTATATTTTCAGGGCTGAGCGCAGCCGCCAGGCTGCGTTGCGCGGAAGGGCGTTTGCTCGCCATGTATTGCGTACACATCACCTAAAAACGGCCTTTTTTGTTACATGGGGTCATATCTCCCACACATATAGTCAGATCGGGGTGCCTTTCTGGACTTAAGGTCCCCCTAGGACCCTGTTCACATCACATAAATTGGGGGGCCAACTGACCTATTTTTAGCATCAAACCGTGACGTGGAAAAGTGCAAAAAACGATGTTTTCCAGGCATAAGGAGGCATAGCAGGCACACACAAGTAGTAAATGTAGTCCAATTCAGCTGGAAATGGTCATGCTTATTAATTTATATCCAAAGACAAAAACCACCCTTAAGTATGCAATGTAGGACCAAACTATGTGCTATAATTCTGGCATACATGAGCCAAAACACCGTTTTAGTGCATTATTTTCAAACTTATGAAGCCCCTGCCAGCACATATGCGGCCCAATCATGCCAGAATTCGTCACATTAATAGCACAATACTTGAATTTACACTAGAACACAAGTTGGACATATTAGGACCACTGCCGGCCCACTAAAAGTGACGGATGCAAGCAGAAATAGAGCGATTTTTGCAAAAATACTCCATATTCTGCGCCATTGTCTTGGAAAACTTTGCATTCTTCACTCAATTATCGTCATGGCTGTCATGGGATTCATATACATGCCACTGGGGCTGGATACATTAGCCAACACAGACTAAAAAAGCGATCATCAAGGGATAAAATCACCATCAATCACAGTAGATGCTGGCATTCGGAACAAGCACCATAGTGCCTACAAGCCTCAAGAAGGGGAGCTTGGCTGACCAGTCGTGCCTGTCGGCTGACCAGTCTCTTTTCTAAACGGGCCCCGCTCGGCAGCACACACAATCTCCTTTGCAGTACTTGGCCCACTCTGCTGGGCACCCCTGCTGTGCGTGTCTTATAGCAGCTAATCCAAATATATATCTGCCAGGTGCCTCTCTGCTACATGGAAATACAAAGCGCAATCAAGGACAGCAGTGGCTTGGGCTGCTATTCAATTGAGCTCAGCACCTAGCTGCTGTACAACATAATTCTGCATCAGTGCCTGTCCTAATTGCGCCCCCCCGCCCCCTTGCCATCATCGTCATGCTCATCATAGTCTTTGGAACGTGCACTGAACTCCAACCCTTGGACAGTCCATAGGTCATTAAGAATCTGTGCATGTAATGCTAGCTCTTCTCAGTTGAACTCATCTACCACCCTCTCATGGTCGTGTCATCTCTCATGTAATCCACCTAGGTTTATCGTGGCCACTGATCTTTCAGCCCCTCCTGACATCAAAATCTGGGCAAACACACTGTTGACATCGCCCTTCCGTTTTAGCCTGCATGGCTCCTCATGTTTACCCTTATCTCATCCCTCAACACACCTATAACTGTCTATTCATCCCCCTTGCATAGGCGGTGCATAACTGCGGCATGATGGGGGCTTGCCAAAAATAGGTGTAAAATGCATGGGATGGCACGGGGAGGCTCACACTCATCGGTTTACAATCACACTCATGTGCTAACAGTGTCCCTCTCTGCTTTTGACACTGCATGCACATGCATTTCCTACCGGCTATATCAAGCCTTTAGTGTGGTTTGGTGCATCAAGAGAAATGGCAGGTCAGCTGAGTGCATCAGACCACATTTGTGTTAAGTGTACGCTTGCAACGCTGTTTGCCCACCGCATGGAGCTCCCCTTTCGGACAGTGGCGCAAGTAGCACTTACACCTTACTCCCAGCCGCTCACCCTGCCCATGCTAGCAACAAGAACAAATGCATGGTCCCCATCCCAACGTAAGGTGCATCACATGGATGGCCCTGCCATCACCTAGCAGTGTGCCACCCCTCTCCACCTCAACCTACTCTGAAATGCCAGGGCCCCAACAAACCTTTCAAGACATGGCACTCCTCAAAGAAGGCAACCCCTCAAAGAAGGCGAGGCAGTTTAGGTCTAGGGGGGCTTTGGGTAAGTTAAAAGATGATAGAGTTCACTAACACAGGCCACGGCAACGACAACCTGCCTCACCCGCTGCATCCATACATCACAAGCCATAAACTGCACAGCCTCGCATGATTGCCTAAGGGTCACGTGATCCAAGGTGCCCTTCAGGCTCACCCCAGCACACCGGCCCATCCTCACCACCCCACTGGTCATAGTCATCTACAGTGGCATCAAACTCCTCTAGGACAGAGTGCAGTAAAGGCAACATAGACGTCCTGACACAATTGAATAAGAACGTGGCTGCTACCTACTGCCCTTAATAAAAAATGTCCATGGCTTGCACAAATACGCATTCAATTCTTCAAGCAAGCATGCTAACACCTTCACAGCACATCCCAAGGTTTATATCCATCGAGCTTTGTCAACAAGCATGACTTCCTGATGCAAACTTAGCTGTCAAGCTAGGAGGAGGAAAGCTAGGTAAAGAGGTGAGATAGACCCCCCCACAGCACCTTCCTGCACCAAAACCATGACAATATCATCCAGAGCTTGCTAAATACGTACAGCTAGCCGGTAGCGGGCGACCTTGCAGTCCAGGTTCAGCGCGAACATCTCGTGTCAGCACCCGGCGGAGATGGCGGACGCGAACCCACAATGCTATAAAAGCGAGTCATAAGACTATTTCGGGGAGCGGTGAACGGCTTGGAACACCGAAGGTATGCCGCGACAAAAGCCTGAAGTTTTTCTCGGAAATACACGCCTGGATGTGGATTAGGGCACCGTTGTCGTGCTTGTGCTTGCGTTGCGAGCAGGCAACCAGTGTTTCTTGCAGTGTCGAGCAGTAACAGATGGTGGCGCGAGAGCAATATGTGACTTTTAAATCATGGCTACACAGCTTACACCTCCGCAGGCATGTTGGAACAAGCCCCGCCATGCCGTGAGCCGAAAAAAAGGAAGAAACGCATCAAGCAAGGACGGTCGTAAACGTCACTGAAAACAGCAAAATCTGACCTGCCGGCAGGTAATGCGACAGCCTGGAAAATGTGATTCGTTTCTCGAAAAACTGATTAGCGCTCGTGAAAGTAGACTTGAAGCCCATTCGGATTCCACCTTTTGGGAATTGTGAGCTTCCAACAAAAAAGTTTCCCCCACAATTAATAAACATGCATTTTCGCTGCCAATTCCAGATCTGGCCGACACAAAAAATCAGCGTCTCAGTTTGCGAATTATTTTGACGCATGAACATACGCGAATAATATCTACCATGCATCATCGCAAAGCAGGAGAGTTTACGCGTCGTTTGCATCCATCGCAGCGACTTAACATGCATAATTGACTTTTGACTGATATTCCGGCGGACATAGGGTCGACAGCCATGCGAGGTGGAATTTTTCTGGTCCCGTCGTCCTCAACGCGACGCGTTCGCGCCAAAATTCCCAGGATCTCATGTAACCGGACGGACCGATTTTAGGTGATGTGAATAGCTTCGGAAAATTATATCAGCGTGTGCGTCTTAGAAAGACGAAGCGATATTGTGATATTCACAGCCGAAATCGGTGCCCAAGCGTGAAAGTTATGAGCTCTGCCGTCAGTGCATCCATGGCTACTTCGTGGCTTCTGGTGTTGGCTTTGTTTTTAGCGCAATTAGTACTTACTTAATTATATTGAATGAATGAACGAACACAAACGATCAAACGAATGAGTTCGCGAACGAATGAATAAATGACTGAATGTCCACGAACGCTATGTTTTTTATTTATTTTCCTAACATATTTGGAAATTCAATTGCATATGATACAGCTTTGGCTCCCGCAGATCTCTCTTTACTTTGTATTTATTTATTATTAATTGTTCTCATTATTACTATTTACATTTTCTTATCTTTTTTCTTTCTTTCTCTTTCTTCTTTTCCCATTGTAATGTTTACTTCTTGCTTTTTTTCTTAGCCCCTTCGTGTATGTGTGTGTGCGTTCCCTCTTTTCCTTCTTAGTTTTGGTTGTTTTTGTCTTTTTTGGTGTTGTTGGTGTGTGTGTATGTGTGTGTGTGTGTGTGTTTTCCCTACTGTATCAACCTTTCTTGTTACCCTCTGTCTCCCTCCATGCAGATCGATCTTCCTATATACAGATAGCCACGCGGCTCCCGCGGCCTTCGCACGTCTGGGTTGATTCCTCTCAGACAACTACCCTAGTCCTTCCACGGAGTTGGATCGCCATGTGTCCAGGCATAGTTGTCTCACTTCATAACTAGAAAGACTTGAGCTCTAAAAATAGGTTGTAGGACATTGGTGCAATTGGGGCCTCCGATCCATGGCCAACTGGTCGTCGATCGACTAGCTCAACGTTGGTGATGGGAGAGAAATGGCCTGCCATTTGCGATAAGCACCTTCCTGAGGAGTCTGCTCCTGTTCTCTCCCCACGGGCCCTGCGGACCATTGCTCAGGGTAGAAGCCTGCAGGTGGATGTTATCATGCCCCTGAGGATAGCCGCTACACTACCGCCTCGTCTGCCATTACAGTAGAGGACAGCTGGGATATGAGGATTATATATATCAGGCCAGCATGGTGGGCCGGCAGCGCTGTTGCTGCGTGTAGTTTTGTGATGTATAGTTACTTGTACCTTGTGCAGCTGGCGTGATCCTTGGATGTCCGTGTCAGATTACTATTAATTTCTTCAGGGCTATTCTCCCAGTTATCGGGTTTTTCCTTATTATGTTGCATGCCTATCTCACCTCCGTAATTATCTATCATTCTCAATGAATATATATTCCCATCTAGTGAGCATATTAATTAATTAATTAATTAATTAGACTCGTGCTCCCGTTGGGGAGTCACGGAGCATGAACCCCGATGGATGGATGGATGGATGGATGGGTGCAAACAGTCCTACCGGTCTAATCTATCTACATTGGCTACATACTACATCTATCTAACAGCATTCTAACTACAACATCTATCTAGGCAGCCGCACGCTGCCCTAGGGGAGCTACAGTATCTGGCGTGCCTCCCGTGGGATGGCACACGGGGGCGCACAGTGAGCATATGGTTGGGGCATGATGCAGACGGTATTGTTTAAACTTGTGTGTGATTATTTTTCTAATTGAGATTAGCATAACTTACTCTGTGGCATGCCTATGCACATAAGTAAGCAAGTATAAGTAAGTACTTGCGTGTCATGCGCAAAGGCATGCCACGGAGTACTATGCTAATCTCATTAGAAAAATAATTACACAAACGTTTAAACAAATATCGTCTGCATCATCCCCCAACCGTTAAGCACTAGATGGGGATGTAATCCTCATCCGAGCTGTCCTCTAGCTACTGTAATGGCAGACGAGGCGGTAGTGTAGCGGCTATCCTCAGGACCAATAACCTATGCACATGACATGCTAGCACTTACTTATTCACTTACTTACCGATCTTGATGTTCGACTTAGGCCATATTCTGATTTGGCACGCCGCAAAGGTGAAAACCATTTGCGTTCAGTGCCGGTCCGCGGAAAACGCGATCTGCAAATGAATCCAGGCCGGAATCGAACTGGGGACCTCTCGCACCAATGTTTGCTGACTATAGGATGGACGTCTCCGGATCCTAAGGCATCGCCAACTGACACCTACAGTCATCCGCAAAAGTTCTCCTTTCCGGGGAGTGATGCAAGCCTGTCGGATTTGGTACTAGATAAATCATTTGAGATCTGTGTGTGTAGGAGTACTACACACATGTCCATGCACTCGAGACTTGTTCAGTCTCGAAACGTGAGACGGGCTGAGCACGGCTGGAACCTTCTTGAGAAGGGGGCGTAGCCGGTACTATCGAGATCAGCCAAGCGTGTATTCTGATTTGGCACGCCGCAAAGGTGAAAACCACTTGCGTTCAGTGCCGGCCCGCAGAAAATGCGATCTGCAAATGAATCCAGGCCGGAATCGAACTGGGGACCTCTCGCACCAATGTTTGCTGACTATAGGATGGACGTCTCCGGATCCTAAGGCATCGCCAACTGACACCTACAGTCATCCGCAAAAGTTCTCCTTTCCCGGGAGTGATGCAAGCCTGTCGAATTTGGTACTAGATAAATCATTTGAGATATGTGTGTGTAGGAGTACTACACACGTACGTGTCCACTCGAGACTTGTTCAGTCTCGAAACGTGAGACGGACTGAACACGGCTGGAACCTTCTTGAGAAGGGGGCGTAGCCGGTACTATCGAGATCAGCCAAGGCGTATATTTTGACTTGGCACGCCGCAAAGGTGAAAACCACTTGCGTTCAGTGCCGGTCCGCGGAAAACGCGATCTGCAAATGAATCCAGGCCGGAATCGAACTGGGGACCTCTCGCACCAATGTTTGCTGACTATAGGATGGACGTCTCCGGATCCTAAGGCATCGCCAACTGACACCTACAGTCATCCGCAAAAGTTCTCCTTTCCCGGGAGTGATGCAAGCCTGTCGAATTTGGTACTAGATAAATCATTTGAGATCTGTGTGTAGGAGTACTACACACGTGTCCACTCGAGAATTGTTCAGTCTCAAAACGTGAGACGGGCTGAACACGGCTGGAACCTTCTTGAGAAGGGGGCGTAGCCGGTACTATCGAGATCAGCCAAGCGTGTATTCTGATTTGGCACGCCGCAAAGGTGAAATCCATTTGCGTTTAGTGCCGGTCCGCGGAAAACGCGATCTGCAAATGAATCCAGGCCGGAATCGAACTGGGGACCTCTCGCACCAATGTTTGCTGACTATAGGACGGACGTCTCCGGATCCTAAGGCATCGCCAACTGACACCTACAGTCATCCGCAAAAGTTCTCCTTTCCGGGGAGTGATGCAAGCCTGTCGAATTTGGTACTAGATAAATCATTCGAGATCTGTGTGTGTAGGAGTACTACACACGTGTCCACTCGAGACTTGTTCAGTCTCAAAACGTGAGACGGGCTGAGCACGGCTGGAACCTTCTTGAGAAGGGGGCGTAGCCGGTACTATCGAGATCAGCCAAGCGTATATTCTGATTTGGCACGCCGCCAAGGTGAAAACCATTTGTGTTCAGTGCCGGTCCGCAGAAAACGCGATCTGCAAATGAATCCAGGCCGGAATCGAACTGGGGACCTCTCGGCCATATGACCAATGGGTCATCTAGTTCTAAATTCTACACTCTACTAAGCAGAGCCTTCAATGACGTGCTGCACGACAGCACCTGAAGCTCGGCACGGTGGCAAGTCTGTCGCACGAATGCTACGTCACGTTTTCAGGGTTGGATATGATGAGGCACATGTGCGCATGGAGGGGTTATATTTGAGCACGCCGCTCATCATGGGCGGCGCGTCTAAGACATACGTGACACAACCGCTTGAGTTTCCCGGGTTTGAGGCGCTGTCCATGCTGAGTGCTCTGCGCACACATGTGGTTAACAAAGAGAAGTGGGCTGCCGCTTGTAACAAGCACCATTCTGACGAAATGTCATTATAGGAGGTTTTCCCACAGACGGTTAAATACTCTTTAAAGCAAACAATTATTGCCTTGTCATCAAAGTCACACCACCTGACGTACTGATGGCAAGAAATCAGTTTCTAACCACTGGAGAATGGGAGTGCTGGCATCCTTGCTCGAGAATAGCCTGTTGGCCAAAACAGTGAGAAGATGCACAAAACAAAGAACAACAACCTCGGGGCCAGGGTGAGGGTGAGATGGTGGGTGGGTAGGTGCCTAGGTGGGTGGGTGGGTGGGTGGGTGGGTGGGTGGGTGGGTGGGTGGGTGGGTGGTGGGTGGGTGGGTGGGTGGGTGGGTGGGTGGGTGGTTGGTTGGTTGGTTGGTTGGTTGGTTGGTTGGTTGGTTGGTTGGTTGGTTGGTTGGTTGGTTGGTTGGTTGGTTGGTTGGTTGGTTGGTTGGTTGGTTGGTTGGTTGGTTGGTTGGTTGGTTGGTTGGTTGGTTGGTTGGTTGGTTGGTTGGTTGGTTGGTTGGTTGGTTGGTTGGTTGGGTCTGGAATGGAGGTGGAATGCTAATGCCCTTTCTTGAAGGAAGGCGAGCGGGCCCTAATTAACTGCTGTCGTGGCCGCGATGTACTACTAAGCAGCTGGCATCATGGGGCCTTGAAAATGTAAGAGTGGGGCCCCAACGAGTGCGATACTGTGCGCATGCACACTCCTACACACACGCAACCTATAGTGCACACAGCAACCAAAGCAACCGCAGCAACCGATAGTGCACAAGGAACATGGCAACCAAAGCAACGTGCCTTAGCTTTGGGATATACCGCTTCAGGTCATCCCTGTCTTGATCCGTGAGCTCGTCATTTCCACCCTGATGGTCCAGCGCAGGCGATGCCGGGACCTCATACCCTTGAATAATCTCGGCAACCACATCCTCCTGTGGCAGATGGCAGTGCGTAACATGTCCATGTGATGAAAAAAGGTTTGAGGAGGTTGGGTGAATTCACGCCAGCAAATACACAAACTCACATCATCTTACCAATCAGCTGTTTAAAGCTAAAAAATGTTATCCCCGTCACCTCAGGATCTTTTAGGCACAACGAAGCGCTAATACTCCACTCCCAGGCCTCCGCTCTAAGGGCTGGACCCAAAGATGTCAACACTGGCTTTGTCATCCATGTCAACATGGAATTTGTCATCCTCCTCGTCATTGTCATCCTCGTCGTAATTGCTTTCATCCATCACTGCCGCCGCCGCCGTCACCGCCGCCGCCGCTGCCGCCGCTGCCGCCGCTGCCGCCATCCTCGTCGTCATCGTCGTCATCGTCGTCATCGTTGTCGTCGTCGTCGTCCTCGTCGTCGTCGTCGTCGTCGTCGTCGTCGTCGTCGTCGTCGTCGTCGTCGTCGTCGTCGTCGTCGTCGTCGTCGTCGTCGTCGTCGTCGTCGTCGTTGCGGTCGTCGTCGCGGTCGTCGTCGTCGCGGTCGTCGTCGTCGTCGTTGCGGTCGTCGTCGTCGTCGTCGTCGTCGTCATCATCATCATCATCATCATCATCATCATCATCATCACCACCAACATCCTCATCATCATCGTTCGCACCACCATCCCACCTTTCCAGCCGTGCACGGAACCACCCAGACACCGAGATTTTTCCAAACAGATTCCAAACAAAATTATAAACATTTCACTACTAACTAGTATGAACGTCATCGCACCATCCCCCGCCACGCACCCTGGGGCGGTCCATCAGCAACCACCGGAAACGAGGCTCGCTCTGAAACCAGTTGAGCTGGCGTTTGGCGAGTTGCCTGCGGGCATCCGTCACACAGGATCACGATGACACCAGGCATGGGCATGGATTACGGGCCAGGCCGTGAGGCATGTGGCCCACGCCAATGAATTTATTTTCAATTTTGAAGTTAAGTAGGGTGGGCCACTTGTGCGGGCATCCGTCACGCTCGCCATGACACCAGGCATGATAGATCATGGGCAAGGCGTTAGGACTAGCGGGGGGAAAAGGCAGCAGCAACCTGACCATGTCTGACCGAAAGAGCTTGGCTAAATCGATGCTCTATCACGAGTCAAAAGGCTAACAGCAGGTTCATTTCAAAACAGAACTAGATGGATGGGTTTCAACAATCATACAACCCATACAATCATACCCAACAAAACTGCCGCACCTGGCCCCCAGTCAGCGTATCAGTGCTATCGACGAATGAAGAGGTGCATGGGTCAACGTACATGATAGCAACAGCAGGGATACTTAGGCCGATAGTTAGTAGGTAGTGACACTTAGGCCGATAGTTAGGAGGTAGTGATACTTAGGCCGATAGTTAGAAGGTAGTCATTGTTAGGCCGATAGTTAGTAGGTAGTGATTGTTAGGCCGATAATTAGTAGGTAGTAATTGTTAGGCCGATAGTTAATAGGTAGTAATTGTTAGGCCGATAGTTGTTAGGTAGTGATTGTCAGGCCGATAGTTAGTAGGAGCAATTGTTAGGCCAATTATACAAGCCATTCACAGTACAGGCCGCAGTCATCGTAGAACTGGTGCTCATTGTTTGTTTCAGATCTGGTGGGCCAAGGGTCGCATGTGACGTTGGGTCCCATGCATAGTGACTGTGACACACACATGTCTCATGTACAAGACGAATGCGATGGGCATGCGACGTGGGCAAGGCGACACGATCACATACCCATTACACACTGACAAGGTCGTGCATGCTGAGGCCATTCCGGGACGGATCGCCCAGTTCATGATGTGTCAGGCAGCTAAGGGGTTGTGGGTGAACCCTGGGTGTGCCCCTAAAACCCCTCAGGCTCCGGGAGAGGCCTTTATATTCTCCCAAGCCGGCAGGTCTCAATGAGTGCCAAGCCTATCTGTGGCCTCTGGATGACTGGGCAGCCTTACTGCATCTGCTGTGGTTTTGCTCTGTCGAAGCTGTATTGAATTTGCTAATTAGGCAGTTAGTCATCCGGTGCATGACGCGTTAGGCTGCCCACCGTGACAAGCCCATCCCCTTGAAGAGAAATGATAGGCCATTAGGCATATGGTGCATGACGCATGGGCAAAAACACCCACCGTGACGCGCCCATCATCTTGAGAATGAAGGCCGTCAAGTCCTGTGGTGAACCGGGCGTGCCGGCGACGGCCCGCTGCTCCAGATACTCGAGTGCCTAGCAGGGTGGATAGAAAATAGCGCGATAGAAAAGGTGCGTAGGGAAGCGTGGGGGTGGGGATATGTGTGTCGGAGGACATGGGCATGAGGTGCAGAGAGGCATGGTTTGTAGCAAGCGGGGGGTGGGGGGGTGGGGCGGGGGGGAAGAAATAGAATGGCATTTCAGATTGACAGGGTAAACAGTTGTTATACTGCTGAGCCGTACTGAGTGGTTCAGGATGAAACAACTGCACCATCTGCGGGCGCGTTCATGCTTGATTCCCGCAACCCGGCTGAGTTTCTGGAGGTACAACCCTGGTGTCCAAATATGATACCATGAACAACTGGGCCATCATTACTACATGAAAGGCTCGTGAAGTATGACCCGGATGCCGGCTGTGATCAGGAACCAACAAGGCAGAACAATAAAGCGTGGTAAGATACACTACAGTCCGTCTCACCGACCCCCACAGGCAGGGGTTTGGGCTAGGCACTATGTGGCGTGACCGATGAAAGCGATCAAGAACGTCTTGTCAGCCCTGCCTCCTATTGGAGCATCGACGATCCCGAAAATAAACAACCATGGCACATGAAATAAATAAGATGCGCTAGAGTTAGTAAATAATATTAGAACCTTTTTGCCACTGCGGCAGTTAAGGTCTGAATATTATTAATGCCAGGAAGGTTGACTCACCCGCATCCTTTGCGCAAAGGATGCGGGTGAGTCAACCTTGCCGGCATATACAATATTCGGACTTTACTGTCGCAGTGGCAAAAAGGTTCCGATTTTATTAGTTAGCTAGTGGTGATCGCAACGAACAAACGGCAACAAATGATTCGCAAAACCAGATAGTAGGCAGCCAGCAGGTATGCTAGTAAAACTTTGATGAAATATCAGCGCACCCGCCGGTAGCAATATCTGTCAAATTTAGCTTCCACCGTGTTCCAACCCCGAAGTAAAGTCAATGCAACATGAAATACCAGCGCCGCCTACTTACCTGCCGGCACCCGACTCAATGCAACATGAAATACCAGCGCCGCCTCCTTACCTGACGGTACCCGATGGATCTTGTCGCAGAGCACGAACCCGCGCGCATGCCCTGGCGATACATCTGTGCGGCCTCTGGCAGCAGGCCACCTGCCGCATGCGCCAGTGTTTACCCATGTGTAATAGACCGTTTTGGAGAGGCGGAAAGATTTCAGAAGCGGGCAGCTTTGAAAATCAAACAGAGGGGAGGAGAAGAAAGCGACGCACCGAGAAAGAGTGAGACAAGCAGATCAATAGCACTTTAGAGCTTTGCACGGCTAGTTTCGTATTACGAGAACGTTTGGTATGCTGCATACCATCATGGCGCTTAACCCAGGGCAATCACCTCTGGAGCTCAGAGCATCTGTCAGAGCAAGCAAGCGTGCATCTAACAGAGCAAGCAAGGAAGCATCTAACAGAGCAAGCCAATGGGACGGACGAAACTGATGCCAACCACTGGCAACATGTGGGGGCTGGGTGGTGGGGGGGTGGGGGGCTTCCTAGGTACTATGCACACAGGCAGACAAGGCAGGCAAGGCAGGCAAGGCAGGCAAGGCAGGCAAGGCAGGCAAGGCAGGCAAGGCAGGCAAGGCAGGCAAGGCAGGCAAGGCAGGCAAGGCAGGCAAGGCAGGCAAGGCAGGCAAGGCAGGCAAGGCAGGCAAGGCAGGCAAGGCAGGCAAGGCAGGCAAGGCAGGCAAGGCAGGCAAGGCAGGCAAGGCAGGCAAGGCAGGCAAGGCAGGCAAGGCAGGCAAGGCAGGCAAGGCAGGCAAGGCAGGCAAGGCAGGCAAGGCAGGCAAGGCAGGCAAGGCAGGCAAGGCAGGCAAGGCAGGCAAGGCAGGCAAGGCAGGCAAGGCAGGCAAGGCAGGCAAGGCAGGCAAGGCAGGCAAGGCAGGCAAGGCAGGCAAGGCAGGCAAGGCAGGCAAGGCAGGCAAGGCAGGCAAGGCAGGCAAGGCAGGCAAGGCAGGCAAGGCAGGCAAGGCAGGCAAGGCAGGCAAGGCAGGCAAGGCAGGCAAGGCAGGCAAGGCAGGCAAGGCAGAAAGTTTACCCTTTGGAACCCCAAGTATAAGAGGAAGAATATTTCAGGATGGAAACAACATAACTTTATTAATGCACACATGCTGCCTATGTAGGGGTGGGTCGAAAAGCACGTGGCCAATGGCAGCACAAAACCCCGTTCATTTTACGGGAACTAGACATTAAGAGACCAGGCATACACAGAAATACACAGCGGGACCACTTCATTAGCCAGGCATGCACAACCAAGGACATTTTGGCATGGACATATAAGCATGGACACATAAGCATGTATGCCCAAGGACATACTGGCATGGAAGTCCATGCTAGTAAACGTAATTATACGCTGCTTACCGAGAAAAGATTCATGCCCTCATACAGCTATGTGCCACCCACTGGCGACCAAGCGCTCACACCGCTTATCCATGCTATAAGTCCAAACAGCTTGCCTTGCAAAATGGTACAAAGCATACGCCCTCATCAAGCTACATGCCACCCACACATACATGTGCCACCCACCGGCGACCATGCGCTCACACCGCAGGTCGATCTGCTGGTAAAGGTGGATGCGTGACGGATGGCTTAGAAAGAAGCAGCGGAAGTCATAGTCCAGCGACGAAGACGGCAAAAACGCGGGAACGTCGCCGTCCGCCATCCTTTCACTGGCACCCGTCACTGTCAGCCCCGCCCCGTGCCCATGATTGCCACCACCGGAAGACCAAGCCATGTCGAAATTGCTACCCCCCTCGGCTGCTACATCAGCAGAGGCTGTAACGGATCTGTTGTGCATCGGCCGAGTATTAACGGGGGGCTGAAACCGGCCCTTTTTGCTGGATGGCTGATCATCCTCCCCTTGATCATCCTGTCTTCTAACTGCTCCCCCCATAACTTCGCCTTTAACTTCTCCGCCAACCCTTATTGGGGAGGCGCCATGACTGTTCAAGGGTTGCTGACCATCTGGGACTTGAGGACCGTGCATGGACGCGCCCCCTGTGGATGATACGGTAGCCATGCTGCTACCAGCTGTCCCATCACCTTGCGTGGCGGGGGACAGCATCATGTCCAGGACTTGGCCGTCCTGTGTGAACGATCCGACCGGCTTGCCTGTCTCCTATGTGATTGATGCCACCAGGATGTTTAGGACAGGATGAGTGGCAGGGCAGGGCAAGTGGTGGAATGACGGACACGGACATGACATAATTAATTGATGAAGGACTTGGGCATGACATAATTAATTAATGAAGGCATTAATGAAGGACATGGACATGATGAAAAAATGCATGACGAGGAAGGGATGAAAAAAAGGGCATGACAAACAAACAAGGAGTGAACGACAAAAGGCATGGCAAAAAAAGGCCATGATAGAAGAAAGCCATGATGAGAAAGGGATGACAAATAGGGCATGACAAATAAGGAAGGAGGGAGCAACACAAGGTACGACAGTAAAATGGCCATGACAGAAATCGGCATCGCAAGGGAGGGAGGACAAAAGGAAAAGGAAATACCAAAAACAGGATCATCAGAAAAGGCAAGACAACAGCACGTTAGGATGAAGGAACAACCGCTTCGCGAGTAGAGGCATCTCAAGAAAGGAATGGGGCGCAGCCGTGAGATGAACGCAGTGCTGCGGTCCGCAAGCATAAAAATGCTGCGGTGCTGAGCTCCTGCCGGTAAGCACATTGACACGCTGCTGTGCTCCTGTTGGTGAACGCATCACCCAGGGATGATACTCGATGGCCTCATCCAACTAGCAGGTTCTATAGCGGACGCCAGTCACGTGAGCGACAGCGTAAGCTGCAAGCGCGCGGTGCCTGGTGTGCAAGTCAGAAAGATGCGTACCTAAGCAGGTACACAAGAAAATTACTGCCTGCATCCGCAGTAGGGCAAGGGGCAAATAGGGAGTCCGATTGGCAAGAAAATCCGGGATACTTGCGTACAAAACGTGTGGACAAACCGTGTAGACAAAGCGTGCGTTTAAGAGGCTTCCCGGATGGATGGTCTGCTGGGCTTCTTGGTCGGCGTCATAGTGCCATGAAGTACTACACCGCCGCGCCGGCATGCACCCATCCTGATAAAATCGAGGGGCATTACTATTATCGCTGCTATTAGAATTACAATTATTGCTGCTATAAGAATTACTATAAGCCCCAGGAGGGCATGCTGACCTGTCAAACCTGGTCTGTTGTGGTTGAGAGCACCTTCCCACGCGCTTCCTGGTAGCTTTTGGGGGATTTTTAAATTAATTTTTGGGCAAATTTCAAAACACTGTGTACAATCTCTAGTCTCAGATGACTTAGAATGCCGTGTGCGATTAGGGGACGATCGGAGGCTGCTTGCTTGAGGGGGTACTTTCTCGTTCTTGCCTCCTCACACACACACACACACACGCGCGCACCCGCACCCGCACCCGCACACACACACGCAAACACACTATCTGCAGTAACCCCCTCCTCTGATGGTCTCCATGATAGCGAGACCATGACAGCAAGACCATGGCATACTACCGTAGTGGCTGAAATCACATTGCGAATAAATAATTTTTCGAGGGTTTTTTTGCATGGTTTTGACACTTTACGGGGAAAGTTCAGCCCGGGTTAGGTAAACTTCGAGCCCGGGAGCTTGTTTATATTAGGGCACCTAGTTCAGTGTCTGACTTGGATTCTAACCTATCAAGTTGATTAATTACCCACCATGCGCAGTTCCTATCTGACAATTAAGTGAGTACCAGTATGACATAAGGCCCTAATCAGTGCTAACAGGGCCCCTAATTGAACGCGTTCTCAATCTGGCGCGACGCGGCGCGGCGCGGCAAACGCGGCGCTCCACTTCATCTAGCTGCGCCGCGGCCTGCAGCCAGAAACAGGTGTAGCGCCTCCCGGTTTTCATACTTTACGGGGTAAATTGAAGTATTATTTTAGCACTTTTCGGGGGGTCATTCGAAAAGATTTATTCGCAATGTGATTTCAGCCACTACGGTATCACAGTCTCGAGCACACAACGCAAGCCATACCATCTTCGCGAGGACCAGCCTGAGGGATCACAACCCCCCGCGCCGTCATTCCCATCCTCTCCATCATTCAGTCCCTACAGTCGAATAACCCTACACTACCGGTACAACGACCTCCAGCCCACCATCATCAGCTCAGCATCAGCAGCGTACCATCACAATCTCCAGCGCGCGCCGCAGCCGGTACATGTCATTCCTCGACAACCGAGACGCCGTGCCAGGGTCCCCTGCGGCCGCCAGCACGCCCACCGCCGCCTGCCACAGTGCGTCGCTCTCAGGGTCGGCGGCCAGAATTGGGTCCACGGAGGCCATGGCGGCGTCGAGTGCGGCCGCAGCGGCGGCAGTCACCGCTGGGCTGGACCGGGGGGTGGCGGGCTTCCCTTGCACATACCTGGGTGGTGGGGTGGGGTGGGGTGGGGTGGGGTGGGTGGGGGTGGGGGTGGTGTGTATGTGTGTGAGGAGGGGGGGAAGCCCAGAAGTGGAACATGGGAGGCCATGGGATTGGAGGGAATGGCATGGCCTTCACTGCTGGTGTTTGGGGGGACCATCTGGCGTGCACATGCCGTGAAAGGTGAAAGGATGAGGGGATACGCCAAGGGGGCGGGCATGGGATGGCAGACAAGGCGGAGGCGCCGGGGGGGGGGGGGGGGGGCGTGTCATGAGGGGGGTCATGTCATGTGTGAAGCCGTGGGACCTGGGGCCCATGCAATGTCACAGGAGCACCATCGCGTGCACTGAACCACAGCTCACTGCTCCCGCCCCAGAACCATGGTGACGATAAGCACCAGCGCAGGTAGACACCCTTGCCTTCCACGAGGACACAGGCCATCAGCCCACGCACCAGCGCAGGTAGACATCCTTGCCTTCCACGAGGACACAGGCCAGCAGCGCACGCACCAGCACAGGTAGACACCCTTGCCTTCCACGAGGACACAGGCCATCAGCGCACGCACCAGCGCAGGTAGACATCCTTGCCTTCCACGAGGACACAGGCCATCAGCGCACGCACCAGCGCAGGTAGACACCCTTGCCTTCCACGAGGACACAGGCCATCAGCGCACGCACCAGCGCAGGTAGACACCCTTGCCTTCCACGAGGACACAGGCCATCAGCGCACGCACCAGCGCAGGTAGACACCCTTGCCTTCCACGAGGACACAGGCCATCAGCGCACGCACCAGCGCAGGTAGACATCCTTGCCTTCCACGAGGACACAGGCCATCAGCGCACGCACCAGCGCAGGTAGACACCCTTGCCTTCCACGAGGACACAGGCCATCAGCGCACGCACCAGCGCAGGTAGACACCCTTGCCTTCCACGAGGACACAGGCCATCAGCGCACGCACCAGCGCAGGTAGACACCCTTGCCTTCCACGAGGACACAGGCCATCAGCGCACGCACCAGCGCAGGTAGACACCCTTGCCTTCCACGAGGACACAGGCCATCAGCGCACGCACCAGCGCAGGTAGACACCCTTGCCTTCCACGAGGACACAGGCCATCAGCGCACGCACCAGCGCAGGTAGACACCCTTGCCTTCCACGAGGACACAGGCCATCAGCGCACGCACCAGCGCAGGTAGACACCCTTGCCTTCCACGAGGACACAGGCCATCAGCGCACGCACCAGCGCAGGTAGACATCCTTGCCTTCCACGAGGACACAGGCCATCAGCGCACGCACCAGCGCAGGTAGACACCCTTGCCTTCCACGAGGACACAGGCCATCAGCGCACGCACCAGCGCAGGTAGACACCCTTGCCTTCCACGAGGACACAGGCCATCAGCGCACGCACCAGCGCAGGTAGACATCCTTGCCTTCCACGAGGACACAGGCCATCAGCGCACGCACCAGCGCAGGTAGACATCCTTGCCTTCCACGAGGACACAGGCCATCAGCGCACGCACCAGCGCAGGTAGACACCCTTGCCTTCCACGAGGACACAGGCCATCAGCGCACGCACCAGCGCAGGTAGACATCCTTGCCTTCCACGAGGACACAGGCCATCAGCGCACGCACCAGCGCAGGTAGACACCCTTGCCTTCCACGAGGACACAGGCCATCAGCGCACGCACCAGCGCAGGTAGACACCCTTGCCTTCCACGAGGACACAGGCCATCAGCGCACGCACCAGCGCAGGTAGAAGCCGGTCCCGCCCACCACGATGGGGACTTTCCCGCGCGACAGCACATCCGCGGTGGCGGCGCGCGCCAGGTTGAAGAAGTCACCCGCAGAGAAGTCTGTGGGGGGGGGGGGGGCAAGAGGGGGGGGGAGGGGGCAGGGGCAGGGTTAGGGTATAGACATGAGGCAAAGTGAGGGGTTTGTGTGAGGGATAAGGGTGAGGGGTTAGGGTGGGGAGGGAAGGTGAGGGGTTAGGGTGAGCGGTGAGGTGCCGATGTGAAGCCGGGATAAAGGGGCAGACAGACACAGGGATCGGGGGAGGTGGTGGATTGGGAGGCAGGGAAATGGGGTTTGGGTGCATGGGTGGAGCGGGGGGAGTATCTGAATTCAGACTACATGCGGAGAACAGGAGTTGGTCGGGAACTTGTGGAGCAGGGCAGGTGCTTGATGACACGCGCAGCATGGGAGGGGTTAGATGACAGAGGGAGCAAAGTGCCAAGAGGGGTAGGGCGCACTTGGGGATGGATGAAGGAGGGTAGCAGAGAAAATTATTACAACGAAATTACACGACTACACCTTACAAGGATACCAAGTCCTAGACTGCACCTTTTGAGAGTAATGCTAATAATGCAAGGAGGTGGTCTCAGGACTGATATGCAACTAAAGATACGCATGCTATCAAACATTTTAGTCAGTAAGACTGGTAGATTCAGTAACATCAGCAAATGCGTGCATTGCTGTCAAGCACCCTTGTGGGATTTGCCAGGAACAAAAATCGGCCCGGGCATTTCTTTCGTCCACATCTCCTTCCCACATAAGGCGCTGATGGCAGACAAGTTTTGCTTTCGGTTGACTTCTCGGTCGACCAAACAATCGTTGCTCCACCGTGTGTCACGCACCAAACTTAAGTAAAAATAAATGAAATATTTAAAGAATGTTAGGTAGCGAAACATAAAGGGATGCGTGCTCCCCCGTGTGTAAAGTGCCAAACTAGGTAGCGAAACATAAAGCCATGTGTGTCAAGTGCCAAACTAGGTAGCGAAACATAAAGCCATGCATGTCAAGTACCAAACGAGGTAGCGAAACATAAACCATGTGTGCTCAACCCAAGCCTGCGTCAACTAAGGTCACCCGGTAATGAATGGCGCTAGAACCCACATGACTACCACTGGAGCCTTACGCCGTCCACGGATGCACACTTGATTCAAAGTGTCCAAAGATGCAGCATAAGGAAATGGCAACCCCAGGGGCACGCGCAGTCTCACGTGCGGTTGGTCGCACGCGCATCGTGGTGCTTACCGGCGGTTGGTGGCAGCACATCGATCAGGTGGTGAGGGATTCCCTGTACACCACCCACGCGGCACCATGTGCATGGATGGATGACGATGGGCAGGAGAGAATGGTTTGGGGGACAAAAGTATGGATTCAGAAACCAACTGGGACACAACACAGTCAGTAATCATGCTGTGGGTAGCCAACGATTCGGGAAATACATGACAAACGATTAATCGGTAACGAAAAAACTAATACAACAAAATAGTACAAAAAAGAATCATGATTGAAATTCAATAAAATACTCAAATAACAATGGTTGGGTAATGAAGGTCTGGAAACAGCAAAGCCAGTAATGGTATGATTTGTCCGTAACAGTATCTACTTCTAAGCAGCCTAGCAACATGGCCTCAACCACATTGTGTCTGGCGACAAGCAAGCAAAGCTTGGAAGGGGTACGGACCTTTCCAGATAGGGCGCTCTCCTATGATTACACACATATAAAAAAATAAATACACTATACATACACCATATTTAGTAAACGTGCGGAAGAGCTTTAGGCAGGACATACTCGTAAGTACTGACAAGCTCTTCATAGGCGTCGTGAGGAGCCGAGACCCCCCCCCCCCCCCCCCCCCCTTCGGCAACACATACTGTGCACAGCGTGAGCCACGTTGGATACGTGCACTAGCTGTACAGGTGTTGCACGGGACCCGCTCGGCAAGGGGCAGCAACATACACTATTGCAGCGTACAAACCCGGACTTGCTGCAAGTATTATTACAGTACATTGTTTTAGTACTACGTGCATGGAGAGGAGCCACCCACCTCCCTCTCTGCAAGGGGCAGCTTTGCACTTCCGACATCCATGCCCTGGTACACCTGCGCCGGCCAGCAAACAACGATACGGCAATAGGCTTGCACAGACATTAATGAAAACAAAAAGGAATACATAAAACAAAAAGGAATAGATAAAACAAAAGGGAATAGATAAAACAAAAGGGAATAGATAAAACAAAAAGGAATAGATAAAACAAAAAGGAATAGATAAGGGACCTTTAGGCCCGTGTGCACCTGGGCCGGCACAGGACAATGAGGCAAATCAGGCAATAGGGCTTGTACATGCTTTACAAGAGAAATGATAAGAAGATGTAAGAGACTGCTTGGACTACGCTCAGGTCACTGTACATCTGCGGCGCCGGCACGCCAACAACCATTTGTGCATTCTTCAGAGTGAATGGGTATTTCTGTCTAACCCTGGAATTAGGAATAACGCCAACAGTGCATTACTCGATGGAAATTAACCCCCCCCTCAAAGAGATACTATGTGCCAGAAGCAAGTGGAATAGAACCATCCAGGCATGCCGGAACTAGGCATGCCGGAGAGAGCTGTAAGCATGCCACCTAAGGGGAGGGGTGATTGAGTAAGCATCTCGGACAAGCAAGGTGTCCTCATGATCTCTTGCACGGCTAGTTCTGTCATCCTCCTGGTAATGTGTCGACCAGTGGTGGTGGTGATGGTAGTGGTGGTGGTGGTGGTGGTGATGGTGGTGGTGGTGGTGGTGGTGGTGATGGTGGTGGTGGTGGTGGTGGTGGTGGTGGTGGTGGTGGTGGTGGTGGTGGTGGTGGTGGTGGTGGTGGTGGTGTGGTGGTGGTGGTGGTGGTGTGGTGGTGGTGGTGGTGGTGGTGGTGGTGGTGGTGGTGGTGGTGGTGGTGGTGGTGGTGGTGGTGGTGGTGGTGGTGGTGGTGGTGGTGGTGGTGGTGGTGGTGGTGGTGGTGTGTGGTGGTGGTGGTGGTGGTGGTGGTGGTGGTGGTGGTGGTGGTGATGGTGGTGGTGGTGGTGATGGTGGTGGTGGTGGTGGTGGTGGTGGTGATGGTAGTGGTGGTGGTGGTGGTGGTGATGGTGGTGGTGGTGGTGGTGGTGATGGTGGTGGTGGTGGTGGTGGTGGTGGTGGTGGTGGTGGTGGTGGTGGGTGGTGGTGGTGGTGGTGGTGGTGGTGTGGTGGTGGTGTGGTGGTGGTGGTGGTGGTGGTGGTGGTGGTGGTGGTGGTGGTGGTGGTGGTGGTGGTGGTGTGGTGGTGGTGGTGGTGGTGGTGGTGGTGGTGGTGGTGGTGGTGGTGGTGGTGGTGGTGGTGGTGGTGGTGGTGGTGGTGTGGTGGTGGTGGTGGTGGTGGTGTGGTGGTGGTGGTGGTGGTGGTGGTGGTGGTGGTGGTGGTGGTGGTGGTGGTGGTGGTGGTGGTGGTGGTGGTGGTGGTGGTGGTGGTGGTGGTGGTGGTGGTGGTGGTGGTGGTGGTGGTGGTGGTGGTGGTGGTGGTAGTTGTGGTGGTCGTCGTCGTTGTTGTTGTTGTTGTTGTTGTTGTTGTTGTTGATAATACGCAGCCAGAGCGGTCCCGCCATTAGATGCATCCCTATTTTTGTCGTCCGAAGGATAGTGCTCAAGTGGGGTTGCCTAATCACTGCAACATCTGCTGTAGCTTCAATGTCAATATCATCTTAAACCATTACGTTTCCATATAGGAAGGGTAACAAGGTTGCATGTACGTTGAATACACGCCTATGTTGCGCCTACTTGGAAAACAGGAGCGCGCACAGGATGGCATGGGGTGCTGGCCAATGTCAAGGCCAGTCTGGAAATCGCTTTGAAGAGAGAGATCCAATGCAGAAATTCGAGACCAGCAAAGGAAATGGTACGGGTCTCCAGTCGAGAACTAGACATGTGTGTGCCAAATGCTACCCACAATTGTTTGTGTGGATTAAATCTCCTCCAGACCATGAATAAACAAACATATAATTGTGTGGTATGGCTTAAACATTCTCCATTCTTTTAGGATGAGGGGAACAAACACATCAGAGCATCAGCGCCTAGCAAAAGCGGGCATGCCTTCACTATGGGTGAAGGCGTGGTACAAAAGCGGGCATCCTTCCCCAATAGTGTCATGAAATCCACAAGAGACTCTCTTAAGCAAAGAAGGAAGGCAGCAGTGGCAACACTATTTGGCCAGAGCGAATTTCGAGAAATACTCGCTAGCGGCGGCATGCAAGTACTAACACGCGTGTAGCACTTCTGTCAGCAGTGAGAACGTACCTGAACGGAATCAGCGCTGATGATTTCACCCCCGAGCTGCTTGGCCAGTGCAAGAGAAAGACTCGTTTTCCCGACTGCCGTCGGGCCCGCGATTACTATCACCTTTTGCTTCGCTGGTATATCAGGCGGCGGAGATGCCGATGCATTTTGCTGCATGGCCCGTGTAACAGGACGGCGGCTCCGGAGCTTCACTAAAGCAACTGCTGCGAATTTCCGCAGCAAAGGACTGTGATGACAGTCAATGGCGACTGATCTCATAGTTAGTGAATAGCTAGAGCAACAAGTATATACTGCATGCACACATTAGTCATATGTACAAAGCTTCACAGCGCCAGTGCTTTGTCCATGTGAAGGCACGCTCGCAATTTTATGCTGCGGTGAAATTCTGCCCAAACCGATGCCGTGATGGATGCATGGCGAACCCAGCCGACAGGTATTATTCTTGCCTTTTGTTATTGAGGTAAGGCAGGAGTGTACGCATCACAATAATGACGATGACCAACCTTTAACATCATGAATGTCCTTGGATATTGATGGACACCATTACCCAGACCTGCACATTATAATTTCGCCTGAAACCCTGCTGAAACAATATTATGATTGTTACTGGCCTCGATACTGGCGCCCGGCACCACGTCCGCTGCTTGCGTTCTACAAGACGTGTTAGTGACCTTTAGTGACTCTCATCAGTATTAGCTTGCGTGTCAGATGCCCGCTCTAAATTCCCGCTCTAAACGCTCGTTGGGCGGTGGCATTATTTCTCCTTCCCTCAGTTCCGGTGGCTGTCTGCAAGCTGTATCACGTGCTCTCCATACTTCCATAGCCACGAACTTGCGGAGCCCCACATTCCCAGTTCGCAGCCAGTCTCTTCCTTGCCTAACGCTGTGCCAGCTATGGAGAACCATACTGGAATGGCTGCGAAATTATATCGGTTCGTAACGTTACTGGCCATAAGCAGCGCTTTGCTGTCGTAGCTGCCAAACCATGTGGGGTATAGCGTCGTGGTAATTTGTAAAGCTTTCCTAATTGGACCCTGAAATTGGAAGCAGTGCACCGGTATATGTGCGTGTAATAAGCCCTTATCTTGCTGCCATGACATGCGGATTACCAGCTGACGAATTTCCTGACGGAGAGGCTCAACGAAGCGAAACTGGTTGTGGCAGTGGATGCGATTCAGGAGGATGCTCTAGTAGTACGAGTACGCAGGCACGAGGCAACGCCCAGCGCAAGGACCCTGGTAAGCGGTAACGCTTGTTCTTTAGGTCTGGATAACAATGCAGGCGCCCAAGGGATGGCACCAACCCTATGATTTTACATGCTACCGGCCCTTGATTGTTAACTTCCCAGAGTACTGTCCTGATATCACTCGTGGCCGTAAGTAGCATAAGCCCTCAGTCCATCCTGGCGTTCTATGTCATTTAAGCGAGGTATATTTTCATCAAGTTCGCGCATTCCTGCGATGAGACACGCCGAGTCATCTTTTCTACCGATACTCGGTCAGATTACCCTTCATGTCTCTTGACGACGTCATGAAATTCACGGGGTGCTCTTCTCCTGCAAATTCCCTACCTTCCCGCCATTTTCGCTCGCTAACCGCGCGTACCACCTATAATACGCCTAGCTCGGCGTATCATACGCCATATGATTTTTCACTGTTAGTTTTCACTATTAATTTATTCCCCTTGCTTCCTGCCCGCTCATAGGTGGCAAATGGCTCTGCGTCAAGTGCAAGCTGGCCCCGGCTCAGGTCGCCGCTCGTCAGAACGACCACTACCTGTGTGGGCCCTGCTTAGAGGCGGCCCTGAAGAGACACTTCCGCTCGGCAGTGGTAAGCAACTAGTAGTACCACTGTAGCAATCACACATAGCACCAGAACGTAGGATGCTCCACAGGGGGGTAAAGGTTTAGTGTTTAAGTGACACTCCTTGTCCGCAGTGGTAAGCAGCTCACATGTATAGGACGTAGATCATTGGCAAGTGTTTATGTACTCATATACGAGGTAGGATGCCCAGCACAGGGGTGTATGTGTAGATGTAGACGTAGGAGTAGATGGATGTATAGAAGAGGCATGCTCGGTCCGCGGTGGTACGGAGATAGAACCCCCCGTATAGTATACCATGCATGCGTTATATGATATACTAGTATATTGGATTATATTTGTCCGATCCCCGTCTATACAAACAGAGCCTAGGGGTGCAATCACTTCTATGTGTCTCATCACTGTAGTTACTGAAGAGCTCTCCCCCCGGCGAATCCCTTGCCCTCAACCAACGGTGCCCCCGCCCCCCTTCCCCCCCCCCCGTGCGCTCTTCCACCCTCCGCAATCCCCCCAACCCATGCATCCACGGACCGACCAACCGACCGACTGACCGACCGACCAACACACACCCATCCATGCCCTCCCACCCAACCTCACCCCTCTGCCCACCACCACCCCTTCCTCCCGCCATGACCTCCCCCCCACCCCCCTCCCATTCTCAGGGCGGCAAAGTGGGCCTATTGTCGGAGGGTGACCGCGTGCTGGTCGCGGTATCTGGGGGACCGTCCTCGGCCGCTCTGCTCCAGTTCCTCTACGACTCACGACCCGCTGCCAGCTCATCAACGTCTTCATCTTCATCAGGGCCGGGGGGCTTCCAGCGGGGGCCGCGCAGGAAGCGGGGCTTTGAGCTGGGGGTGGTGCATGTGGATGAGTCAGCGCCGGTGGTGACGGAGCACCGCAACCAGGGTGAGCGCTCGATACCAGGGAGGCCCCCCTTCTTGTTGTGCAACAAACTGGGATGAATGAATGTATGGTGAGGCATGTGGATGTTCATAAGGATATGCTTGAACTGCACAAGTTTCAGTTCTTTTATGATGCCGCCACTATGGTAATCTCGGAATTGTGAAGCATGCGTGTCTTCCCTTCCCTTTCGCATGTGGTATGGTCATGGCAAATGGACAGTATTGCCATCTGGAAAGTGTAAATAACTTCTAGTCTAGTACGGGGGCGCTGCTCGATATGACACCTGGGTGGGATACAGATAGGTCATATCGTTCCTTCTCGTAACTTGTACATATCTTCCGCAGTGTGCATCATGCGCGGAATGACCAACAGCAACAACAACAGATGTAAGTAAGTACAACGTGTACCAAACGTCAGGAATATGCGAATGCGGAAAGCCCCCCGTCTGGATATACCGTTCTGTCACATGTGTGATGAATCATAACGCCAGTGTCCAAGATGCCTGCCTGCACTGATGGAACCTGCGGTTATCCTATCACATGCACAAATTATATTTGGAACATTAGGAACCCCCCTTCCCCCCCCGACGCCCCTTTCCCTGCCGCTGCTTTGAGAACCTTGCTTCCCTACCTACGAGGCCACCCCGAATCCCCATATGTCCTCCTCCTGCTGCAACGGTCAGGTGAAGGCTCCCCCGCGGACCAACTCCAATCTATTTTCAGCGCGAGGTACCCCGGCGTCCCCCTTCACTTCACGTCAACGGAACGCGAGCTGTTTGGAGACGTTCCCTTCTCCTGTGGTTTCAGTCAAGTGCGATCCGGTGATGGCGGTCCAGGAAAGCAGGATGCAGCCCCGGGCAGCGGCAGTAGCCAGTTGCAATGTCAAAGTGACAAAGTCAGCATTAATGAGCCGTCCGAGCGCATTGCGCCTTCGTTCGGAATTCATGGGGCCGGATGCGAGCACGGGGGACAGACAGATGGCCTTGCCAGGCCCTCAGATGTGGGTTTGGCTGGGGAGGCATCCCCTGCATCCATGGACCGCGCAGGCAGCGGGAACGGTCTCAACCTCGAGAATGCGCAGGGCCATCCACCAGGGGGCGCAGAATCCAGAAATGTATGTCCTTCCCCCACGCCCACGGACCGGTTGCGGATGCTAGTAGCCTCCATCGGTGGCGGCGGCGGGGACGACGCGTCCGCCCGGGAGGACCTGATGGCCCACCTGCGGGGCATCGCGTTGCGGCGCGTGGCAGCGCGGCACGGGTACAATAAACTGGCGATCGGCACGAACGCGACACGTATGGCCGTGGCCGCGGTCACTGTAACGGTGCAAGGACGGGGAGACATGCTCCCGGGGGAGCTCTCGTGGGTGGATGACCGGGTGGCCGACGATGATGTCGTCTTCGAGGGCGGTGACGTCGTGACAGGCGTCAGTGATGGCGTCAGTGTCCATATGGCTTCCCCCGTGGAGCTGAACCACCACAGCACTCCAGATGGCTTCAAGGTCATTGGCAGTGCCATTGACCATGCCAGCGCTGGTGGTAGCATCAGTGGCAAGGCTTGCGATGGCAATGCCGGCATCGAGAACAACAATAGTTATAAGAATAATAACACTCGGCTGGCACCCGTCACTGTCATCCGTCCCCTGCGTGACTGCTTGGCCAAGGAGCTGGCTGTCTACTGCCACCTGCACCGCATCCCCACGGTGACGGTGCCCAGTCTTAGCTCCCCATTGGCGCGCTGGTGGGCGCCCGTGGGCGCTGCGCCCTCAGCAGCCATGGCTTTTCCTGTGCCCTCGTCTGCTCGCTTGTCGGTGGCGGGCCCTTTGCCGGCAATCGCCTCTCTCTCGATCTCGTCTCCCTCTCCTGGGTCAGCTGCAGGCTCAACGATGGTCACAGGAGCAGCAGCAGCAGGAGCAGCAGACATGACAGCGCCGACTTCACCACCACCACCAGCAGCAGCCATGGCTTCATTACCAGCAGGGGTGCAAGCAGCAACAGGAGCGGCAGCGGCAGCAGGCGCGACAACAACGACAACAGTTCCACTGACGGCGCTGCGTTGGAAGCCCATGGGCGGTGGCGCGCGCGTCAGCATAAACCGGCTGTGCGAGGAGTTTGTGGCCGGGCTTCAGCACAACCTCGCGTCCACACTCACCACGCTGCACCAGACTGCGCTAAAAATATCCACGCCGGGACAACGGATGGCTGAACGCGCGCGGAAGGAGACCGGGAAGGCCCCCCCTTGCTGCGCTCTATGCTCTGCGTTTATGCCTCTCCCTGTCACGCCTCGTGGCATAGGCTCCCTAGCGGCCGCGTTTTGCGCGCCGTGCCGTACGCAAGTGCTGGGCTTGCGGCACCCGGATGAGCTGCCCTCAAGCATGGCTGCATCCGAGATTCCCTCGAGCATCGCTGCGACCGAGCCCCCCGTACATTCGAGCGTGACGGCATGCGATTCGCCAGTGAGTACGTCTGCTGAGTCCTCGGCGGCTGCGCCTGCATTCAGTGAGTCGCCGGCAAGCTTGGCGGCACAAAACCGCAATGAGCTCCCCTGTGGTGGTGGTCGTGGAACGGAGAGCGAAGGGGGTGACATGACCCCCCCGGAATGGGGGAACAAGGGGGCTTCTACAAAGTCTGGCAGCGAGGGGTCTGCGAAAGGGCCGCCGCGTGGTGGTGGAGGGGAGGGGTCCCGAGGGGCGGCGCCAGGATTAAGGGGCCTGCCACCTGTCATGTCGTCATTGCCGGAGCTGGTGGTGGAGCGGGCGAGACGCTTCTGTGGCCAGAGGGGCGGTGGGCAGGGTGAGGCCAGGGTGGGTGATGCGTGTGGCCGGCCGGGTGGGGAGGCGGGGGAGTCGTCTGATCGGAGCGCCGCCCTCAGGTAATGCATCATATGTCATGCACGATGAGTGCACATGAAGTG
Organism: Mesostigma viride; assembly: GCA_009746045.1. Taxonomy (NCBI): domain Eukaryota; kingdom Viridiplantae; phylum Streptophyta; class Mesostigmatophyceae; order Mesostigmatales; family Mesostigmataceae; genus Mesostigma; species Mesostigma viride. Next base: position 4,337,126 of record RPFO01000026.1, read on the forward strand.
CACAGGGCATGCCCGGAGAGTGCATATGAAATGGACCTGGAACGCAGTGTGCTTAGAGTGTCAAGGAGACAACCAGCCCAGGCCAGAAATCGGGAGACTCGTGTTCTTACAGTGTGAAAAGTGTGCTTACAGTGTGCTTACAGTGTGCTTACAGTGTGCTTACAGTGTGCTTACAGTGTGCTTACAGTGTGCTTACAGTGTGCTTACAGTGTGCTTACAGTGTGCTGTCTTACAGTGTGTGCTTACAGTGTGCTTACAGTGTGCTTGCAGTGTGCTTACAGTGTATAAGGTGTATGCTTTTGCCCTATGCACCGCACGTGGGATGGATGCGGTAAACTTGGGGACACTGGCTGGTACTATCGCCAAGGCAGGTAGCAAACAGTCAACCAAATGCTGCCAAGTGTTACCGTGCTTGAGACAGCACCGTGAACAAAGCTGGGTGTTACGTTGTGTGGGGTAAGCACGCACCCACAGGCCACCAGCGTCTCCCCAACACAGGATCGCCTTGGATGAAGGATATGCTTTAATGACTGGATGCTAGGTTTGAGACAGATTCTCTCTATCTAACATCGCTTTTCGTGTAACAGCGTAGAGGCTATATGCAGCTGCTCTTGATGCGCATGCCCCACATTGCACCGTGCCATGCCTTTCACTGCCTCAGCGCTCGCATCTTTCTAACAAGGGCTTCCCTCTGCTGCCTTGCTGCCTGCGCTTGATGACTGGCTGGGCATGCCCGCAGGCACCACATACAAGAGTACCTTCTGTGACAGTGGCCCGAAGAATATCACAGCAGAATACATGGTTGAAGACCAAATGCATGGTTAGCTAGTTCTCAATGGGGTAGTGATTGTGTGGTAAGTAAATGGTGTACTAATGTACGCCCATATCTATCGATCCCGGTCGCTAGCGGCCCCTGGGCTAGGTCTGCCCCTGAGGCAGGTCTGCCTGCAAGGCACAGCCTGCACAGGCTGCGCCTTGCTTTGGCTTGGCGCTGGTTACATGGCGTGCATGGATTGGCTGGCTGACATTGATTAATTTATTTACAAGGAGACCCGGTGGGAGCCAAGCCCCGTTACAACTTTAGACTCCACTATTCGAGACTCCTGTTCAAGTCCGGCTGCTATCTCATAAAATCCTGCGCCCGTGCCCATGACCCGGTGCCTGTGGCCCGTCGCGTTGCCCGTGGCCCGTCACTGGTGGCTAGTGGCCCATTCAAATTCCTTCTAGCTGTCGTTCCAATGCTGCAAATTTTTCCCGTGGCTAGTTGCCAATTGCCCGTAGCTACTGGCTAGTGGCCCGTCGCCCGTCATTCCGTCCGCCCCGGGCTAGTGGCCCGTCGCCTGTCGCCGCTGGAACTCCTGTCCGGCCCTTTCTGAACATGCCTGTGGCTGGTTGCCTGTGTACGCTAGTTGCTCGTCGCCCGTCGCTCGTCGCCGCTGAAATTTACTCCTCCCTTGTTCCTAGTAATAACGTGCTCCTTCTCTGCGCTCCAGACAGGAGTCCCCCTTTGATTGGCGGCCGTGCGCGGCACGCCTTAATTAATAACGGAGCGCCTGGCGCTTCGCGCATAGTGTAGACTGTGTAGTTGTCTCACTTAGTAGTGTATCTGTGATTCACCCCTCGATCTCGGGAGATCTCCGGAGTACCCCCAATGGCTGATTTTTGCATAACGAAATTGGCTACCTAATTATCGGCGGTACTCCCCCTAATTATCGGACCAACACGCATCGAAGTTTGCTTTATATATAGGTGATAAAGGATAAGACGCACGGTTTTCGTGCATGGATGAGTCGGCCCCTGGGTATTCCCCTAAGAACCCTCAGGCTCCGGGAGAAGCCTTTATATTCTCCTGGGCTATCGGGGGTTAGCATGCAACCTACCCCCACACCCGTCATCATGGCCGAGCGTACAGTAGTCTTGGATAGTCCGGATGACGCGGAGTTGCAATTACGATTCCAGACCTGGGCGAGCTAGTGAGTCGCGCCACTTGCCTTAATTTGCGGGTGAAGTATCCACGTATATAGAAAAGTACCTCATCGGGTACTCCGTGGCATGACTTCAGTGCATGTCCACGCACTTACTTGTAAGTCGCACGCGCATGTGCGTCCAAAGTCATATGCACACAATACGTGTCAGTCACTTAAAAGAATGGTTGTCTCACTTAAATCAATACGTGCGCGCGTAACAAAGGCGAGCGAGCGCTGATCGAGCTTCGATATTCTGGGCAGCCATGATATGCATGAAAGCAGAATTTGCATGTGCACAGGCACGTGTACGTATGCATTAAGTGAGACAAGTATGACCGAGTACTCATGAAAAGGATCCATAACTGACGTGCACAATCAGACCTGTATCGCAACAGAAATTTCAACTTCATGTTAAAACCAAGCAAATATATTTGTTTAAACTTTTGTGTAATTATTTTTCTAATGAGATTAGCATAGTACTCCGTGGCATGCCTTTGCGCATGACACGCAAGTACTTACTTACTTACTTACAAAAATAAATGAGACCTGCCATCTGCAAAGGACTTTGCCAGGCCATCCGCACGGATACATATCTGCACATGCAGGCATGCTCACATGCAGTGCGATTACGACATAAATAAGTATTTTACACAGGACGCAGACAGCTAGGAATGCCTCACAAACATAGGCAAGTAGACCGACCGAGTACATGCACTAAATGCTCGTCCATGAGAGCAATTAAAAATGAGCTGAGCACTGCCGGTTGTCTTCATAACAAAGAGACAACCGGCTCAGGCCAGAAATCTCTTAGTAGTGTATAGATATCTATTCATATACCTGAACGCGCGGGCACAGATGTACACGTGTCATGGTAGACAAATTGGGGAGAGAGCACATCGGCGTGGAAGGGCACGAACATCATGCTGATTCCAGTGCAAGCTGAATCCGGTCCACTGATCCAGTGCCAGCACTGAGCAAAAGGCATCAAACATTACCTGACGCCTCATCCAATCAAACACAATACCTAAACAGTGCGCAGCTGGGATGAACCCTAGGCCATAATCGCGCTGAGAGCAACGAAATGCACGTGGTGCCCATTATTAACAAATTACTAGCAAGAGCCAGCAACGTTCTCACTATCAGGTTGGACTGCCAAATACCGCCATTGGTCGTCCCTCACGTTGATGGTGGGGGCGGGGGCGGGGTTGGGGGTGGGAAATCAGGCCCCATGCACGCCAAAAAGTCATCATAGGCCGCGTTCGCGACATCACACTGCACCCGCTCCGGGCAGCTCAGGCAGCACTCATCCGGTGGCGACTCCCAGCCGTTGCCATTCTCCCGCCACTTGCAGTATTCCACAAACGCCCGCGCGTTACCAATCCCCGCAACGCGAGCGGATGCTAACTCGGCCGATGGCACCCCCTCAGTCGCCAGCATTGGGCGAGTGATGGCCGAGGAATCTGCCTCTTTGCCCTGGGCACCTGGCAGGTCCCTGTCTGCCCGAGCAGCATTCCGGGAGCCGTTGCAGGCTGCGCAGGGAAAGTGAGTGTGAAAGGAAGAGTGGAAGTGCAGTGAACCACACCGGCAGGCAAATAACCATAAATTGAAGTGAGATGGTCCATAGCATCCATGAACGGCTATCATAGGCACTCGGTACTACCACCCTGGCAGGGAGCATGGCAGTTGAGGGTGCACCAAGGATTAAAAAAAAACTTGAGAGACACACCAAGGGGCATTCGTGGCCACCACAGCCTGAGAGCGCTGACCCGACTATCAGCCAATACTGGCAGCGCATTACCATGCTCTAAGGAGTATAAGCCCTGACACTACCAAGCCCGCGGCCTCCATCGAAACATCAACCGAGAATGGCCAGCATACGCAACGAAGACATCACGCCATGTGTGCATCAAGCGGCAGGGTCGCGGAGTGACAGGGAGGATTCCTGATACAGGATATAGGTCAGTAAGCCAGAGATAGAGGAGTTTCGGTAAACCCAAGCGAAGAGGCAGCGACATTGGTGTAAACCTATCACAAGATGTGGGCTACGACCCGAATTCATGTGTGGCTGTCAAACGGAGATATCATGAGCTCGCTGCAATCATTCCATGAGCTAGTAGCAGGCCTTACATAAGTCTCGTTGTCGACCACACATAGCAACCACTTATAGCACAAGCACCGAGCACATAGCACATGGCTATGTATGGCACGTTAGCGAGGGGCGACAGAGAGGCTGACCTGACCGTGGTGGCCATTTATAATTATAATATTTTATATTTAAAGGCACCCTACATATCCTTACGCATGCGCCCAGTCTGCATCCCATCCGATCAGCCTTTCACCCAGTCAATGCCGATTAGTCACGACCGCACCAATGTATTATTATATCATCCTGGTATGTACTATACTTCTACCAATTTATTATTATATCATCCTAGTATGTACTATACTTCGGAACAGGGAGGCTATGTATGCCCAACGTCACCCAGGCAGCCGGGGATGCGAGGCCAGATGAGGCAAGGTCTAGCGGCTGTACGGCGCTCGAATCCATACAACTTATGCTAGCAACCACGGGCCCCACTGCATACCCTACAACTTCATCTAGCAACCACGGGCCCCACTGCGTACCCTACAACTTAATCTAGCAACCACGGGCCCCACTGCGTACCCTACAACTTATTCTAGCAACCACGGGCCCCACTGCGTACCCTATAACTTATTCTAGCAACCACGGCCCCCACTGTGTACCCTATAACTTAGTCTAGCGACCACCGGCCCCACTGCATACCCTACAACTTATTCTAGCAACCACGGGCCCCACTGCGTACCCTATAACTTATTCTAGCAACCACGGGCCCCACTGCGTACCCTATAACTTAGTCTAGCGACCACCGGCCCCACTGCATACCCTACAACTTCATCTAGCAACCACGGGCCCCACTGCGTACCCTATAACTTATTCTAGCAACCACGGCCCCCAGCGCGTACCGTCCCACGGCCCGAACACGTGGTGCACCGCACGCTCCCACTCCAGGGTGTTCATGGGCGCCGCCAGGTCGTAGGTGGATGATGCCGTGTAGGAGATGGACCAGCGGGGGGCCACCGTGGACTGGGGAGGGAGGTGTTTGTTTTTAGTGGGGAGGCGCAGGCATGGAAGTGTAAGGGGCAGTCATGGAAGGGCTAATGCCCCGCGGCTCCCCGACGGGACTGCGTGACTAATTAATGAACTAATTCATCACTGGAAGGGCAAGGGGCATCAAGAGGTCACCCCCACCAGAACATTCTGGTCGTATGCTACTGCATGCGCGACAGAGGTTCGTATACTTCACCATGTTGTGACAGAGAAGCGGTGCAGGCATCGGGCGGCAAGGGGCAGCGAAAAGGCGGGAAAACAACCCCTTTGCCAACAAGGGGCGACAAGGGGCGATGCCGCCCCTGAGCGTGCGTGCAAGCATTGAAGCGAAGGGTGAAGCAGGCACGCAGACCATCATGTTGGCATGAAGCAGGTGCTAAATGAACTTCAAGGACAGTGAAAGAGGCCCGATGTCGCATGTTTGGCAACATCGTGGGCAACTGCGGCATGCAAGCGACGTCCTGCTCCTTGACGTCCTTGCGATACAGAATATGGCGACGCACGGAATCGAGACACGGAACGCGGGCACCCGCGAGTTGTCGCACGCAGACAGACTACGTGAAAAGAAATACTATGCGAATCAAATAATGAGCTAACCAATGTGCAAAGACCAATTCCAGAAGATCACATACGCTAGAGAGCAACCGGTGGTAGTCCATCCACGAAGTATTATCCTTGATGAACCTCGTAGTATATCTGTATATATACTAGGCCTACTAGGCCTACTAGGCATACTAGGCGTACTAGCTGGTTGTCCCCTTAATACTAGGCATACTAGGCATACTAGGCAACAAGTGTTATAGCTGCTAATCGACGTACGTTTGTGAGCGGCGCGTGGTAATCCGTAAAGTCCCGGATATCCCCCGCGACGTCCAGGGTGACCACCCGGAACCCTGGGAAGTTGTTGTACACGGGCGTCACGGCCGGCCCAAGCAGCAGCGCGGACATGGCGCCACCCACGCGGCCCCGAGGATGCCCCACTAAAGACCACTCATCCGACGCGCTCCCCTCCTCCCTTGTTTCCTCCAGAAGTTCGCGCTCCTTCTGGCCATCGCCATACCCTTCCAGCCTAGTCTTCCGGCCACTGTCACGGCCTTCCAGCTCTTTCTTCCGCCGCCCATCCTCGTACCCTCCCAGCTTATCCTGGCCACTGTCTTTATTCCAAGCATCGCCACCCACTTTCTGGTCGCCCCTGCTTGCGCCTGCACCGGCCATGGCATTGCCGCTGTAGCGCAACCGCACGTCTGTGCCGCTGTCACTGTTGCGAGTACTCTGCCAGCTGCCCCTGTCCTGTGGGGCACCGTCTGTGTCGCCATCCTGGGCATTCGGGGCACTGTCTGTGCTGCTGTCGCGGCGGTTATCGTCCTCGTTCACGTTGTCGCTCGGTTTCTGGTGGCTGCGGGCCTGGTCGGGGCAGGGCTTGTGCATGAGACGCATCTGGGTGCGGTGGACGTGGCCCCACACGCTAGCGGAGATCACGTGTGCGTGCGCAAGCACAATGTCTCGGAACGCCAGCTCTGCACGCATGGTGGTTGATCACACGCACACGCAGGGAGAGGGAATGGACACCATGAGGACATGGACACCAAGAGGGCAGAAAACACGCTACCCAATCAGCTATTGTATCAAGGTTTCCAGTGTTATTGAAACATGTTGTCATCAAGAGAAAGATCATGTTGGCATAAAGAGAAGCCCGTGCCCGCGTATCCGGAGGGAAGGAAAGAAATGCGCACGCACGTCATGTTGTCAATCAAACGTGCATAAAACATGTGAACACACGCATGGTAGAAGTGACAAGTACAAGCACACGAACTATTTGATTTTAATAAACACGTAGACTGATCATCTCGTGAGCATGAATCCTCAAAGCTGCAGACGTGGAGATGGAGATGGAGATGGAGATGGAGATGGAGATGGAGATGGAGATGGAGATGGAGATGGAGATGGAGATGGAGATGGAGATGGAGATGGAGATGGAGATGGAGATGGAGATGGAGATGGAGATGGAGAGGGAGATGGAGATGGAGATGGAGATGGAGACTAACTACCTACTTAGCATGTCGTGCGTGTAATCCGCAAGCACACCCAGATGCACACGACACGCACACCAACATTGCCTTGCAAAGCCGTAGATGCAGGAGAAAGGAGAACATGATCCTGTTCTTGGGGGGATCATATCGCCACTGCCTCCCCATGCTTACTTGCCCCACTTACACTTGTATATATATGTACCGCATGCAGTGGACCACCATCGCCATCAACAAGCATAACACCTGTCCACACGTTTGTCCCCGTATACCCTTAGACATAAATGCCAAATGCATGCCGTCCACATGCATGCCGCCCACATGCATGCCGCCCACATGCATGCCGCCCACATGCATGCCGCCCACATGCATGCCGTGCACATGCATGCCGTCCACATGCATGCCGCCCACATGCATGCCGTCACATGCATGCCGCCCACATGCATGATATGCATTAGAAACACATGATGTACGCATGCAATGGCACACACCCCGCACAGCACACACACATGCCCCGTAGAACCTCACAAGTCCATGCCGAGCAAACACAAGTGCCGTAAACAAGCAATGCGGCGGCTGAACACCCACCGTAGCGCTGCTTCCAGAGGCGCAGACCGTGGCTCGACACGCCAGGCGGCAGGTGGCCCGCGAGAAGCACCTTGCGGCCCTGCAGGTGGTGGTGGTGAAGTAAGGTCGGGTGGGGTGGGGTGGGGTGGGGTGGGGTGGGGTGGGTGGGGTGGGGGGGTGGGGTGGGGTGGGGTGGGGTGGGGTGGGGTGGGGTGGGGTGGGGTGGGGTGGGGTGGGGTGGGTGGGGTGGGTGGGGTGGGGTGGGGTGGGGTGGGGTGGGTGGGGTGGGGTGGGGTGGGGTGGGGGGGTGGGGTGGGGTGGGGTGGGGTGGTGGGGTGGGGTGGGGTGTGGGGTGGGGTGGGGTGGGTGGGTGGGGTGGGGTGGGGTGGGGTGGGTGGGGTGGGGTGGGGGGGGTGGGGTGGGGTGGGGTGGGGTGGGGTGGGGTGGGTGGTGGGGGTGGGGTGGGGTGGGGTGGGGTGGGTGGGGTGGGGTGGGGTGGGGTGGGGTGGGGGGTGGGGTGGGTGGGGTGGGGTGGGTGGGGTGGGGTGGGGTGGGGTGGGGTGGGGTGGGGTGGGGTGGGGTGGGTGGGGTGGGGTGGGGTGGGTGGGGTGGGGTGGGGTGGGGTGGGGTGGGTGGGGTGGGGTGGGGTGGGGTGGGGGGTGGGTGGGTGGGGTGGGGGTGGGGTGGGGTGGGGTGGGGTGGGGGGGGTGGGGTGGGGTGGGGTGGGTGGGGTGGGTGGGGGGGTGGGTGGGGTGGGGTGGGGTGGGGTGGGGTGGGGTGGGGTGGGGTGGGGTGGGGTGGGTGGGGTGGGGTGGGGTGGGGTGGGTGGGGTGGGGTGGGGGGGGGGTGGGGTGGGGTGGGGGTGGGGTGGGGTGGGGTGGGGTGGGTGGGGTGGGTGGGGGGGGTGGGGTGGGGTGGGGTGGGGTGGGTGAAGTGCATGTGTGTGTTTGTGTGAGGGGGAGATGGCCAGGCATTGGCATGCATGTAGGCAATTGAAGGCCCATCGGGAAAACAAAAGGGTACTGAAGTGAAAACTGTAAGAACATAAAAATATATTATGACAGTATAATACCATCCCCACCCCCACCGCCGCCGCCGCCATCGCCCCCACCCCCACCCCCACCCCCACCCCCACCCCCACCCCCACCCCACCCCCAACCCCCCCCCACCGCCACCGCCACCGCCGCCACCACCGCTGCCGCTGCCGCTGCCGCTGCCGGCGCCGCCGGCGCGCGCCGCGCCGCCGCCGCCGCCCCACCCCAACCCCCACCGCCACCGCCGCCACCGCCACCGCCGCCACCACCACCGCCGCCGCCGCCGCCGCCGCCGCCGCCGCCGCCGCCACCACCACCACCACCACCACCACCACCACCACCACCACCACCACCACCACCACCACCACCACCACCACCACCACCACCACCACCACCACCACCACCACCACTGACCCGCGTTTCTTGCCATCAGCATCACCGACTTACCGTCCTCTTGACATGCGCCAGCACTGCCACCAGCATTCACCACTGCCACACGACCGGCTCACACTCTGCGCCGCATGTGCCAACACCAAACGTCTGCCTACCCTCCTCCCCGCACGTGCGCCAGCACTACTCACCCTCTTTTCTGCACGTGCCAGCGTGGTGTCCAGCCACGCCAGCTGCCCCACCGGGTCGGCCTCGATTGTCTCATTGACCACGATGTTGCTGCTGGCATAATAGATTGTGTTCAGGACCACCAGCGTGAGGGGGGACGGCAGCGGCCGCAGCTGGATGCCCACCGGCTTGGCGTCCAGGTCGATGGAGTAGTAGCTGACGAAAACAAAAGAAAGAAAGGGCAGATCATCAACATGCATAAAAAATAAACACATTACATTCAAGGGGCTTTGTAAGGGGCTATTCTTAGAGGGCTTGGCGTGCAAGGGTCCACCGCGGAGAACTTAGCTGAGAGAGTACTTAGCTGGCACAGAAAGGGGAAAGAAGAGGGTTGGGAAATAGGAACGGTACAATCCCCTTATTCCCACGACAGGATACACACCAGATCCCTATTAAGTCCTGCCTACACTATATCGAGTTGAATACATGGAAGGGAAGCTATTATTACACACCCACTCACCCCCCTGTGTGGAATGTCTCCCAGCCAACACTCAGCATATCACCCACCAGAGTTGCATAGTTGAAGGACAGCTAAAAGAAAGAAGAAAGAGAAGAAAGAGAAATAGCCAAAAAGAAGCTGGTATTACACACCCCGCTCACCCCCCCTTGAGGACCATCTCCGGGCCATTAAGCATTGAGACATATTGTCCTATCACCCACCACCACCACCACACACACACACACACACACCCCTTCCCCCAAAGTATCCCACCACTCACCCCCCCGTAAGGAACGTCTCCAGCGCGTTGCCGTCGCGCATGTCTCCATAATACAGGCTGTCCATCCAGACTTTTGCGAGCCGGACCAGATACGGGTTGTCCACGTCCGACGCGATCTGGTAGTCGGGCCACACATCATTGTTCCCGATCACCCAAAAAGTGCGGATGAGGCGAGGGGGGTACACGCGGTGGATCTCATCCCTGGCTTGACCCAGCACTTCGAGCGCCTGCTCGCTCGAGTTCATCATGTGGGCCGCGATGTCCCCCGTCACGAGCACAAAGTCGACTTCTGGCACATGCCCTGAGGATAAGTAGTGGAGGGCGTCACGGAGGAGCGGGAGGGGGGTATCGCAGCCGAAACGGCCGTAGGGGCTGTAGGGGAGGGGGGTGGAGGCGTTGTCGGGGGGCAGACGGCAGAAGGGGCCGGAGGTGTACTGGAGGAGGTGGCTTGGGGGGGGGAGCATCTGGCCGTCGGGTCTGGTGGTGGTGTGGGGGGGGGAGAGGAGAAAGGGGGAAATAGGACAGGCCAAATGGCAGTTGGGAAGGAAAATCAGATATGATACTAGGATCCTAATCAGATACCAAAAAATACTCTAAAGTGCAATCCTCAGTCTAGCCATCGAGTTTGGGGTACGGGGAGGGAGGAGGAAGGGCAAAGGCCCAATGGCACTAAAAAAAAGGTTTAATACTACTACACAGCTTGACCATCGGGTTTTAGGGTGGAGAAGAAAGGGGTAGGGTAAGACAACTGGATCTGGGGGAGGACACCATTAGAGTTGATAGATAGCCAGGCTGTTCAATCTGGGGACGATGAGGGGAAGGAAAGGTATGCAACGGGAAGACCAAGTGGCGGGTGGGAAGATGTTGTAAGAAATTGAAGTTTTATAGGGTAAGGCAGTCATTGGTATGGGATACTGTGAAAGGATTTGATGCCGGTGAAGATGATGAAAACGTGCGCAGATGTGAAAAACCTGAGTGCTTTGGTTGATGCGAGCAGAAGCATTGGGGTTGATGCGTGGGCCGGACGGAGACCTCAGACGGCATGGCGTAATTACCATAGAAACAGGCACGATTCTTCTAGTCATGCATATCATGTTCTTCCAGAAAGGAGGGTTGCTGTAGAGATGAGAGCTGGGAGAAGGTGTGGTAATCGGGGGATCATTTTGCACGACGGAGAGGCTAACTAAAACCGCTCGACGCGGGAAAGCAACATGGAAGCCAGGACTAGCAGATGAGATCATCACAGTTATACAGATAAGGTAGCTTGAGTTACAAGCAACAATAGGTTAACCATAGTGTGACCATAGCGTAATATGCAGACGCAGCTAGGCTTACAAGTAGAAGGGATCGAAGTGCAGATCCGTTAGGTGAAGAAATCTCGTGCCGGCTACAGCGCTCCCTGCCCCAATCGCTCTGGCGCCTGATAGCGCGATGCGTAAAACATCCTTCGGGGGACTGAAGTATAAACCCGTGGCCGCGAAAGATAAGAGGCACAGCAATGCCCAATACCTCGTTTCCATGCCGGATCGCCGTGGATTGGTCGGCATTCTGGGGATGTCGACCAATTTTTCGGAATCGTAGAAATTGCCTCGTCCTTTCTAGGGAAACGCAGTGTTCAAAAAATTTAATAATTTCCTATAGCATGCTATCTAAATTCCGCTGCATTATCTCCAATGCCCTAGCAAACGCAAGACCCTCACAGACCCCGTATCGGGCATGAGGACATCCCGGGATAATGTTACCACTTACCACCTACCAAGCGACTTGAGCTCGCGCAATGATGAGTGTCGAGTGACGTAAAACACCTGCCGCTCCCGATTTCGGGGCAAAAGACGAAGAAATACGCTAAGCACGAAGAAATACGAAAGACCCGGAGACAGCGACGACTTCCGCCCAATGGTTGTCTAGCAACGATTCGTAACCAGTGACTTGGACCGGTCAATGGTCATGGGCAGGCATCTGGCGCTGCGCGCTCAGCCCCGATCCCGCAGGGGCTTTAATATTTTTTGTACGTTTTTGACGTACGATGAACAGCACAATAGCCAACGCTGCTCAGGTACTACGAGTATCATATGGCAGCAATAGTCGTCACCTGCGCGGTTGGCTCGTACAGTCTCTGTTACCCGCCAACTATTATTGGAGCCAAACGCCCAGGACGTGCCAACTGTACACGATCGTGACGTTGGCAGGAAATTAACTGTTTACCTGCTGCCAACGGGGCAGCGAGTAAAAGAGACACCAGACTGCCGAGGGCAGGACGTGCACGGGTGATTGCCGTGCACGACTGCGGCTATGGCTGCCATTCGGACTCTGCTAAGGCAGTTAGGTGCAAAAGGAAACGCGGTTACGCCTTTATTCAAACATCCTGACGCCGTAAATGCATTTAAAACGGTCCACTTTCAGCAAACTTCTGCAGCCCCTAGCAGGCCATTCTGGAGTTTATTCCAGTCGGAATTGACGCGGGATTACTATGCTCGTGTACGCCAGCATGGCCTGGGAAGATCGTCTTCCACCTCGCAGACGCCACAAAGTCTTGCCATCAAATACCTTCGAGAAAGCTGCAAGGTAAGAAGCGGCTCGGTATGATCATTTCGTTTGGTGCCGCGCTTCTGTCGCCCGAACCGTCGACAGTCATATGCTTTGAAACATAACTTTCCTCGTATGGCACCCTGCAGGCACGGTCTTTCGCCTCGTCTGCCGAGATCGGTGCTGTCAGCGCTGGCGTAGCCGCTGCTGCAGCTCCCCCGGCCCTATGTGCGCCGGGTTCTCGGCGCGCAGTCTCCCTGTGGTTGTACGGCTGCTCGGGTTGGGTGTTCTCCATGGTGGTCCTGGGAGGCATCACGCGTCTCACCCGCTCGGGCCTTTCCATGACAGACTGGAAGTTTTCAGGCGAGCGCCCGCCGTGGACACAGGAGGACTGGGAGGCGGAATTCAGCCGCTACAAAACCTCCCCGGAATATAAGAGGTGAGCACGACGCGTGCCGGAACGGCAGCCGCCGATGGCTGGCCAATCGTTACAACCGAGCCATCTGGTAATTTCCTCTCATCCTTCTATCTGCCATTTCCTGTCTCAGGTGCATGTCGCTTCGCAGGTGCATGTCCCGTCAGGCTATAGAACTGTTTTAGTATCGGAAGACATAGGCCTGCACCACGATGCAGAGAGAGTCCTCGGTGGCCGGCCCGCTTGCGGCAGTGAGAGAAGCTAGGGCGCCCTCCCTGCTTCTCTGCTGTGTATGTATGGGGTTGGATGTTGCTGTATTGAGTGCAAGCTAGTCGAGGGCGCCCTCCCTCCTTCTCTGCTGTGTATGTATGGGGTTGGATGTTGCTGTATTGAGTGCATGCTAGTCGAGGGCGCCCTTCCTCCTTCTCTGCTGTCTATGTATGGGGTTGGATGTTGCTGTATTGAGTGCATGCTAGTCGAGGGCGCCCTCCCTCCTTCTCTGCTGTGTATGTATGGGGTTGGATGTTGCTGTATTGAGTGCATGCTAGTCGAGGGCGCCCTCCCTCCTTCTCTGCTGTGTATGTGTGGGGTTGGATGTTGCTGTATTGAGTGCATGCTAGTCGAGGGCGCCCTCCCTCCTCTGCTGTGTATGTATGGGGTTGGATGTTGCTGTATTGAGTTCATGCTAGTCGAGGGCGCCCTCCCTCCTCTGTTATGTACAGGGGTTGAAGGTTGCTTTATTGGTACCCACGTGACTCAGTCTACGTGCTTTTAATAATTTAGCTTAATTGGCAGGCACCTGTCAGAATACAAGGGTGGGAGGGTGGTGGTGGTGTGGGCGTGTGTGGGCGGGGGCAGGGGCGGGGCGGGAGGTGGGGGCGGGGGCAGGGGCGGGGTTGGCGGGGGCGGGGGGCGGGGGCGGGCGGGGCGGGGGCGGGGGCGGGGCGGGGGCGGGGGCGGGGGCGGGGGGGGGGGCGGGGGCGGGGGCGGGGGCGGGGCGGGGGCGGGGGCGGGGGCGGGGGTGGGGGGGAGGGGGGGAGGGGGAAGGGGGCGGGGGGGCATCATCACTTGGGTGTCTTTAAAACTTGGCACCTATCATGCTAGAGAGTAAGTGGAACGGAGCACTGTTGGAGAAATTCAAGTGGCTGAAATAAGGAAAGTTGAAATTTGGCGTGATTTCAAATGGAAATAGACAGCATCCAGTGCACTGTAGGAAGTTCTGATATCATACAAATGTGAACGCCAGCATAAAGAGCAGACACTAGGATTAATCGTCTCCTACACAACATTGCATTTGCACACCACCGCGTTTGAACTTACCCAGCCATCCGACAAATAGCGTCGCTGCAATGTCCTATCTTCTCTCCCACCACCAATAACCACCGCCACCAGCCATGTCCCCCAGCCAGCCCCAATCTTTCCCTCCATGGCTCGGCCGCCCGCCCGGCCATGCTTGCCAACCTGCGTCTTTTCATGGCAAGGCTTCGCAAAGCAACCCTCTGGCACCACCACCCGCAAGGATGTTGTCTTGTGATAATGTTGAACCCCCTGCCACCACCACCCCCGCCACCACCCCCCTTGCCACCGCCACCCCTTCCACCTACCCCCCCTGCCAGGGTGAACAAGGGCATGTCCCTGGACGAGTTCAAGTTCATTTATTGGATGGAGTACGCGCACCGCATGTGGGGGCGCATCCTTGGGGTCGTGTTCGCGGGGCCGTTTGCCTACTTCCTCGTTCGCGGGCGTATCGGCGCCCCGCTTGCCAAACGCCTGGCGCTGCTCATGGCGATGGGGGGGGGACAGGGGCTGGTCGGCTGGTGGATGGTGAAGAGCGGCCTGGAGGTGCGTGATTTGGGGTTTGCGGCATAGTGACTATCTTGTGGTATAGTGACCGTTATGTGGAAGGCGACGAGTGCTCTGCAGGTGTGTGGTGTGAGGCATTTGTGCTGTAGTGACAATCTGCTGTAATGACAATCTGCTGTACTGACAACAGATGGATGGCAAAAAGGGGGCTTGCTGTGCCTGGTCTTGTGCTATTGTGACTATCTTGTCTGGCATAGTGACTATCATATGGGGAATTACCAACAGTGGACCCAAGCTAAATGTTGGTGGTGGCCACGGGAAGTCTTTGCTCGATTTTGTGAGCTATTTTGGTCGTTTCGCGCAACAGTGACCGAGTGCGGTCAACAACGGTGGTGGTGGTAGTGGTCTGCGGTGGTCATTTCTGCCCCCATGATACCATTGGCCATCCCTGACCCTGACCCTGCTGGCCTTCCCCCTCTCCCCTGCCCCCCGCCATCTTTCCCCACACGAGTGACTTCAAAAGAACGCTTGTCAATGTCTGCTGCTGCCCCCCCCCCCTCCTTTCGATCCCGTTTATCCCACCCACGGCATGCCACCTGCCACGTAAGGACTCACTTACTTTCTCACGTTGATGCCACCTGTTGGACGCCACCAGGAGCCCACGGCGGAGCGCCAGGTGCCGCGCGTGAGCCCCTACCGCCTGGCCGCCCACCTGGCGTCCGCCTTCACCATCTTCTCCCTGCTCCTGTGGACGGCCATGTCCGTGGCGCGACCCGTGGCGCTGGCGCCCGCAACGGAGGCGGCGCGGGCAGCCATGGCGCGCGCGCGGGGGCTGGTTCACCCGGTGGCTGCGTTGGTGGGAGTGACGGCGCTCTCCGGCGCGTTTGTGGCGGGCAACGATGCGGTGGGTGAGAGGACTTTGGCTGTGTGTTAAAAGGCTCGATTATGCAGGGGTGGGGGGTAGGGGGGAGGGGGGGGGGGATGGCACTGTCCGGCGCATTCGTGGCGGGCGATGATGCGATGGGTGCGGGGGTGTTTTATGAACTAGAGAACTCGACATTTTGGTGCCACCCTGGTGCACCCTGGTTGGTTGGTGTTGCATTCATTTGTCCTTCATGAGACGTCCAGATGAGTATGTGGGATGTGCGGCTGCGAGTGTGCTGCCTGTTGCAGATACCTTCTTCTGGCGTACGACACCTTTCCCATGTGCTGTGGATGCGGCTACGCGACATTAGATTGGCTTGCTCCAAGTGCTATTCCATGGGATTGGCCTGCTTTTATGACATGATCATCCCTCATCTCCATTTCATACGTCTATTATGTTGACAACAGGGCCACGCCTACAACACTTTTCCCAAGATGGGCGACGAGTGGGTACCCGAGGGCATTTTGGAGATGACACCTGTCTTCCGCAACTTCTTTGAGAACACCGCCACCGTGCAGGTAATGACACGCAGCCCGCTTTGCCTTTTGGGCACTACTATTGGGTACTCTATTTTGGGGGGGAGAGCAGAACTGGCACGAATAGGACACGGGGCTGGTTCTCCTGTTTGGTACAGCTGTTGGGTACCAGTTCTGGGGTAAAAACAGAACTGGTACTACGAGGTCGTGGGCCCTTGTTCGCCAGAACAGCGAAGGGGTCGGTTTCCGTCATCCGGGAGTACTACTATGATGGAGTAGTCGTTTTGGGGCTACATGAGTGGCGGTGCTACGACTTGTACCCGTAGTGCCAGTTTTGGTACCAGCCGCAATGCCACGTTTATCTTGGTATTGATGCATGTGCTCATATGGTCAATAGTAGCTGTAGCGTCGCTGCCATGCATGTGCTCATACGGTTTCTCGTTAGGCTCATCGGATCGGAATACTGTCCCTTGTCTCTACTAAAATCCATGGCAAGGCATCTATGCCCTTATCCGAGGAACGGAGCATTGGTTCTCGTTTGTCGTGGTGCATGTGCCGCGCAGGTATCGCACGGTCAGATATGAGTTAACTAGCAGGGATGCGCAGTAGGGAGTAGGGAGTCGCAGTAGGAACGTACATGTGCATGCTCCTTTAATCCTTCGCCTGTGTTGCCTCCCCTGTATTCTCATCAACATTACTTTCATGATTGTAGGCTTTGCCAAGGCACCTTGCGTCGTATCAAGAAGAAGCAAACCTGACCTGCCGTGTGCAACGATTCTGTGTAGGGCGTGCGGCTGACTTCTATTTACCTGCACGCGGCATTATGTACCGTAAGCCATCTGACGGCATGAAGTAATAGTTTGTCGAAGCAACCCATGGTGCTAACGGCCGGCACCTGGCACCTGCACCTGGCAGTGGGCACGTGGTAATAGCAGGACCAAACCATTCCTGCTCCGTGGTAATGCATTCATGTGGTCATTTGGAAATGGTAGGACCAAACTGTTGGTAGTAGCAACCTTTTCCTAATCCAAAAGGGGTTGCCTTGCGAAGCCGTAGAGTCGTTTAGTACCCCAGTGGTTGTAAAGCACTCCAGTGGTGGTGCTATGTCACTACTCCAGTGGTGGTGCTATGTCACTACTCCAGTGGTGGTGCTATGTCACTACTCCAGTGGTGGTGCTATGTCACTACTCCAGTGGTGGTGCTATGTCACTACTCCAGTGGTGGTGCTATGTTACCACTACAGTGGTGGTGGCAGTATTATGTTAATATTACGAAGTGTGAATGGTGATGCAACCTGACCTATGCTTGCGGATGGCACCTGGCCCCCCTTGCTCCTTCCCCCCCCCCCCCTCCCAGTTCCAACACCGCGTGCTCGCATTGACCACCCTGGCAGCCGTCACTGGGTTCTGGGCAAAAGCACGGAGTCTACCGTTGCCGCCCGACGTGCAGACAGGTGTCAACATCCTGTTGGGTCTCGCGTACACCCAGGTGAGGGCGTACCCCCATCAAGATGGGCACCCAATTTCCTTTGCTCGTAAATTAGAATGCTAATTTAGAGAGCTGGGGCACAGACTCCATGGCACGCAATGGGTATGCCTGCCAACCAGGTAGGAGTTGAGCGCGTGGGATGGTGAGAGTGCGGATGAGAGAGTTGAGGGCGTGGGATGACGAGAGTGCGGATGAGAGAGTTGAGGGTGTGGGATGGTGAGAGTGCGGATGAGAGAGTTGAGGGCGTGGGATGACGAGAGTGCGGATGAGAGAGTTGAGGGCGTGGGATGGTGAGAGTGCGGATGAGAGAGTTGACGGCGTGGGATGGTGAGAGTGCGGATGAGAGAGTTGAGGGCGTGGGATGGTGAGAGTGCGGATGAGAGAGTTGACGGCGTGGGATGGTGAGAGTGCGGATGAGAGAGTTGACGGCGTGGGATGGTGAGAGTGCGGATGAGAGAGTTGAGGGCGTGGGATGGTGAGAGTGCGGATGAGAGAGTTGAGGGTGTGGGATGACGAGAGTGCGGATGAGAGAGTTGAGGGCGTGGGATGACGAGAGTGCGGATGAGAGAGTTGAGGGTGTGGGATGACGAGAGTGCGGATGAGAGAGTAGAAGGTATGGGACCAATAAAGTAATTGATAAACACGTGACTGCGTCCCGTGAGAAGATATGGGATGATGAGAGTAATAAGAAGAGGATAAGAGCAGAAGTGGTAAGAGGATATGTGCATGTAAGAGCCAGTGATCCTAGACCATTAATTAACTAATAATCACGTAGAATGCGTTACGTGGGTACCAACAGAAATTTTTGGGTACCAACAAAGGAGTTTTGACCCCTATGTGCAAGCGGAAGGAGGGAGGGCGCCCCCTCGGAAGGAGGGAGGGCGCCCCCTCGACTAGGTTGCACTAGCTTCGCTCACTGCCACACGCGGGCAGGCCACAGAGGACTCACTCTGCATCACAGTGCAGGCCCAACTGTGGGTGCGATACAACAAGAGGTAGGCTGACAAAAAGCGGATACTATTACCCTACACCATGTGCTGGCTGCATGGCCACTCCAGGAGAGTCAGCCACCGGGCACCAGTATGCCATAGGGCCGCTTAGTGTGCGCCATGTGAGCGTCAGAAGAGATTTGCATGTGAGAGCAGATGAGCGGGGACAAAGTTGGCAGCTTGGTCACGTTGAAAGAGTCAGCCATCGAGCGCAGCCATGTCAAATACTGCTAAGTGTGGTTGCATGGGTTGCGCACTGATCCATATCCATATATCGGGTTGGGACACTCCTTGCACAAAGCATACAAGAAAAGGTGGGGTGGCCGTGTGGATAGGACCTCGGTATCTATCTCTGTGTGATACTGGGGGTATTATTATGTACTGATTTGTATGTGAATGCAGGATCACTAAGCGCCATGGACGCAACAGTGCTCAGCGGGGCACTGTGGAATTTTCTGTTGGTGCTAAGAAACATTAAGTTGGCTCACATCTGGCCCCGATGGAATCCGACCAAATCGGGTTTCGTCAACCCGATGGCTATCGCCTCCCTGTCTCTGCTCCCCTGTTGTCGCTCGAACAGGTTACTTTGGGCATCGCCACGCTTCTGACGTACGTCCCTGTGTCGCTAGGGACGCTCCACCAGGCGGGCGCTATGTCGCTGTTCACCGCCATCCTCTACGTCATGCACGGGCTGCGCAGGCCTGCGAGCTCCCTCAAGGCCGCCTCCGGGGTGAATGCTGTGGCCGCGAACCTGGCGCGGTCGGTAGCTTAATCCAAGCATATGGCGGCCTCTATGAAGGGTATTAACGTTGAAGCCTCGGTCGATCAGGGAGTGTCTAAACCGTGAGCTCGCATGCATGCATTCTGTATGAGGGGACAGTCAAAGTCTCAAAGAGCACAAGGCTAATGGTGTGGAGTACACACTGTTATACATTATACGGATCCGGTGCGTATTATACCGTGTATTATGTATAATATGGAACTCTGATATCAGTTTGGAGTACTTTACCAGATGATGCTCGCTGTCTCTCCTATATCATGGGCCAACATGCGACAAGGGAAGCCGTATGGATACAACCCTGCAAGGTGGATCTAACTGGGGTCTGCATTCGTGTGCAGCAGTCTGGGCATGCAGCACGTGTGGACAGGCAGCAGCCGTGCGTGTTCAATAATGGCAGCGCGCTTATAGCCATCCATGGCCGGTGCAGATGCGCCGAAATCATATGCAAATGTGTCATACCGCCATTGGGGCGTCACGGGGTATAATAAGCCATGTATAAACAAGTACATTCTAGCCCGGATGATCCACGTATGCAATACACGATGGAGCAAGTGCCATGGTCTGACTTACCGCCACGCATGAGGTTGGCCGCCTTGTTTCGACCTGGCCATGATCCATTTCCATTTGCATGTCAACCAAAGCCAAAGCCATTTGGTCTCCCAAGGATGGTCAAGTTTGGGCACGCTACTCACTTTTGGTCCATATCCTAGCTATGTTTCATGTCCTCGTGTCCACGACTGCCGATCGTTTGGCCATTGCCTTGAAATACAAGCGCCATGCATTTTGCCGTGTTGCTGCAGGCGTCGATCTCCACACCATGCGTGCAATGTAGGTTGATCTGGACTGGTGGATACCTGCCCATCTGACATGATAAAGCTAGCTAGCAAGAAATTGAATCATGACGCCTGACTGCGTTACAAAGCATGTATAGCATATCGTCTCGAGGCCGGCAGCAGATGGCATGTAGATCATATATGGTAAATTGATCGATATTTGATCGTACACTTCCGAACGTAGGCTTGGCTGCCCCTACAATTGATAGATGTATTGGGCCGGCTTTGCTCCCCAGTATGGGCATGCACTCACAGTCCCCGCGAGCACGCCATGCACATGAGTACTAGTGCATGCACACTATGAGACTAGCACTTCAGTTGGTCGGCTGTCGGCTTTACTACTTAGTACTTATGACATGCGTTAAGACCATGGCCATGCCGTCGGTGCATGATATAAGTAAAATATAAGCCAAGCTTGATTCATTAATTAATGAATGAACACGTAACAGCGTTACGTGAGCATAAGCCAGGCTTGATATATGTACTAGCTAGCCATACTCGAGCGGAGGGCATGATCACTTCAAGGAGTCGGGGCAACTAATCTAACTTTCAAATCGATAAATAGCAAGACAAGTAGATGCATAAAAGGAAGGCACCACCCCACCATTCCCCCTTCACCACGGGGGGTGGCAAGGTTAATTTTGTCCTGTCCCCATGTCTGTTCATTATTGTCGTTGATCACGTCATGCGCTAGGCACGTGCGCTCTTTTAAAGGGGTTCGAGCCAGGCTTGGACATCCTTAACGATCGTGAATACGGCGGCGGTGGCCCTTGTTACCGCCTGTTCGACCTGATTTATGCGGATGATACCACCCTCATCGAGCGCCCCGACCGAGCACATTCGATCAGACCTGGCTGGACTGTTTGGGCTTGGAGGCACAGACGGTGGGGTTGGAGATTAGTGTCAAAACCGAGGCGATGGTGATAATTTGGGGCTACCATGCAGTTGCCCGCCACGGCCGCTACGTTGCTAGACGGGACGGAAGTCCCATTCCGTGAGCGCTTCAAGCTGCTGGGGAGCATGCTCCGGGCTCCCCGACGCCGCCGACGATGTGGAGACCCGCATCGGCCTAGCCTGGGCCAGGCTCCGCTCGATCGCTAGCTCAACCCCTACTGGCACTCGAAGGACCTGGGTGAGGACCGCCGCAAGCGAGTGCTCGTCTTCAAGGTCCTGGTCCTCTCGGTGCTCACCTATCATGGCGCCGAGGCATGGACGCTCACGGACAAGATGGCCACACGGCTGAACGGCACGGTTTACAGGATGCTCTGACAGGTCCTGAATGTAGGGTTTTCCACACATAGGTCGTTGGAGTCTTTGCATGTATTTATAAGGGTATGCCTCGCATTACGGAGGAGATTAGGTAGCGTAGGATAGCCGATCGTAGCCGGGGCATCTTGCTCGCACCAGTCAGGTAGACACTACTGCCCTCGGTCTGGCCGGCGCCCAGCGGCTTGACCAGCCAGGGCGGCTGCGGGTATCCTGACCTGGCCTGGCCCCATGAAGGACGTTCCTAGAAAGGTTGGTAAACATGCCATGAACTATACACAACAGTTGCTGGCCGACGGACCTAGTGGTCCCAGCCCAGTTTGAACACCGCATTTCCTCCCTAAGCCGGTCTCTCTTGCTTGGACTGCAATGCACAACAAGAAGAGGTGGCAGACCATTGTCCGGGCCCATGTGCACGCCAGTGAGCCCCTGTGGGCAGGCAAGCCCCCCGCCCCCGCCCCCCAGGAGGAAGGGGCGCTTTGCTATGTAGAGTAGTTAGGATTTTCTAGATTAGTAGGTTAGAGTTAGCTTACTTAGGTTTCGCGGCTTCGCTCACCTCCATCTGGACATCAACTGAATGATGAGCAAGGGAATACGTGCTACATCATGATCATCATCTCCCCACGGAGTCTGCATGTTATTATTTAATTTTTAATTTAGATGCATAAGTAAGTAAGTAAGTACAAGTGCGTGAACATGCACTGAACTCAAGGCATGCCACGGAGTACCCGATGAGGTACTTTTCTACAGGGATAATGTCAGAACGCCCGCGAAGGCAAGTGGCCCGACTCACTCGCCCAGGTCTGCCGTCGCAGATCATCATAGCCGGCAACTCCGCGTCATCCGGACCAGTATCCAAGACGACTGTACGCTCGGCCATGCTATTGACGTCCGCCGGGTGCACATGGGGTTAATTAGTAGGTCAAGCATGCTACTAACCCCGGCCGATAGCCCGGCACGACAATATAAAGGCTTCTCCCGGAGCCTAAGGGGTTTTAGGAGCATACCCAGGGTTCACCCACAACCCGTCTACAGCGGTAGTGGATGCATACAGTAGCTGGACCGTGGCTTGGTATGTCCTTGCATGCAAAAAGGGAAAACCTGGCCACTCGTTTTGGCGGGAATCTGCATAGCTTTTCGTAACGGTACCAAGCCTTGCGTCCGTCCGAAAACGCGTGGCTAGTTGATGGTGGATATTCGCCTAATTGTTTGGGCATGCATGGGGACTGCGCACAATGGTACCTAACTATCCAACTATATTCAAAACCATTTCACTGTAACAACGTCGTTGCATCTCCGTGAGTGTGGGCGCAGGCAGCAGCACGAAAACGTCTCCCACGCCATAAAACCACACGCATATCGTTGCACAAAACTACACGCATGTTAAGAGCTGCTTAGCGCAATTGTGTATTGGGATATTATCGACACACTGCGTGAATTCAAGTGCTAGAGTTTATGTCAGCGAGAACTAGTTACTCTGGCACCCTGATCGATGACCACACGAAGGCGTGACTGTCTGACTGCATGCCAAGCACTTCATATGCATGCCACAGTTTATCGGCAAGCTTTATGTCAATTCAATCTCAATATATACCCCATGTTGGCTCATTCAAGAATGGCCAGGGATAGCTCTGTTCTGGCTATAGTCGATCATGAATGCCGACAATGCTGATAGAATTCTCACTCGTCAGAGTTCGACTGCACACCGAGGTTGGTGTTGACCGGTGACTGAACCGTGCTGCTTTTGCACGTGGTAATGGGGAGTTCTAATTAACACGATGGATACCCAGCCGCTAGATAGGGAATTTGTATCGGCGCCTCTGCAGATCCTGCCGCCGGTGGAGTTTGCCTTTGCCTATGGGTCCGGCATATTTTCCCAGCGGATGCAGTCTGACGGGAACCCGCATCAAGCGGTAAGTGACTCGCTGTCCTAGGCCACCCCTTGCGCGTGCCAGTCTGGTGAGGCGGCACTGGCCTTGTAGACGCGCACGGCACAACGAAGCAGTCAGTTGACAAAAAAGCGTCAAGCATGTGGTGTCACATTCCTCGTCCTACCCCCTTGCATATGCCACAGCACCTACTGAAGTTCTTCCAGACTAGGCCTACTAGTCTGAAGTTCTTCCAGACTAGGCCTAGTCATCTTCACAACTCTGACATCGAAGTGCACAGCTATACCCGCTTGTGGCTTCGCAAGGCCACTACTCCTGCACATCATACACAGCCTAGTCCTTTTGCCCCATTATCGTGCGCACACCAAATGCAATATCGCTGACTATCCAGCCCAGTCCCCCGCTACACTGTCTCCTTGATTGCGCATGCCCACCCTTTGTTCCCTTTCGTGACCTCTTTCGCCCGCCCATGAAATACACACCGTTCATCTGGATGCCAATAATTCGCCATTGACGCCGTTCAATCAGCATTTCCACAGTCTGCACACCAGCTCGCCGGCAACAAATGGCAAAGAATGCAAACACTAGAGCTCCAACATCTACAGTACGCGGTTATCGCGTGCAGTGTGATGTGTAAATATATCATGTTTAGTCTATATATATCTACCGTGTATCTTGTATCATGAATAATGTGGGAAACAATGTAGGTTGGTTCTAGTATGCTGAATGATACTCCGCTCGGCCATGCATTGAGGGAGGGAGGGAGGGAGGGAGGGAGGGAGGGAGGGAGGGAGGGAGGGAGGGAGGGAGGGAGGGAGGGAGGGAGGGAGGGAGGGAGGGAGGGAGGGAGGGAGGAGGGAGGGAGGGAGGGAGGGAGGGAGGGAGGGAGGGAGGGAGGGAGGGAGGGAGGGAGGGAGGGAGGGAGGGAGGGAGGGAGGGAGGGGTGCACAACAGCAACACTTGTGGCCTTGCTGCTGGCATATGCATCGAGTGTGTCGCACCCGACCGCTCACATGCTCACATGTTCCCATTAATGGCACACGCGCGGCGCACTAGTACACGACTGTCTGTACACTATACTAGTGCTTCTGTACACTATACTAATGCTTCTGTACACTATACTAGTGCTTCTGTACACTATACGAGTGCTTCTGTACACTATACGAGTGCTTCTGTACACTATACTAGTGCTTCTGTACACTATACTAGTGCTTCTGTACACTATACTAGTGCTTCTGTACACTATACTAGTGCTTCTGTACAGTATACTAGTGCTTCTGTACACTATACTAGTGCTTCTGTACACTATACTAGTGCTTCTGTACACTATACTAGTGCTTCTGTACACTATAATAGTGCTTCTGTACACTTAACGAGTGCTTCTGTGTATACTAATATGCCAGTGTCTATACTAGTACTGCTTCCGTCGCCCCACCCTAAACGTACCTTGATTCGCCCTTGCTTCCTTCCTCCTGCATAAAATCTGATTAACCCTTATGCCCTCCTGTGCCTTGTTTGATCGTGCTTCTGCCCCTCGGCGCCGTTATCGATCATGGCGCCAACTGTTTAACTATTTTCTTTCCTGTCCTGCGCCATTATCGCTAACCATTTTTGTTCCGGTCCTCGTGATCTTGTAACGTGCTGGTGTGCGTGCAACCATGTCCTATGCTACGCTGCTTTTAGCTGGTCTTGGCCTTGCTTGTCCGCACTTGCCATGCACTACGGCTTCGCAAGGCAGGCCCCTGGGTGCATGGTGAGAATTCTGTTCATTCTGTTACAAACTAATACCAGCATCCGACAGGCATCCGATGATATACTGCCTGTTCTGGATGTGAATGTGCATGATGTATCTCTCTTGGCTCGCAGAAGCGCCCGATGATGGACTACATCCTTGCAACGCCCGACCCGGCCGAGTGGCACGCCCAGGTATACCTGGATGGATGCGCTTCGTCCCACTGCGCATTATATCCTACCGCATTTGTCCTACCGGCTGTGTTATCCTCAAGTGCCACCATGCACGCCGAGGTACTGGGGGGGTGTATGAGTGGATTGGGGGGGGCTCTTCACCGTGACCAGAAAAAAAACAGGCAGGATGCTAAGAACATCCCTAAATAATCAAGTGAAACATGAGTCTATTGTGCTATCCCCCCGACAACAGTGTTTTAAGAACTAACATCATTACCTTAATGTTTCACGCCTCTCGTGAAACCTCTACTCTTGGTGCCCGTCACCACTCACAGCTCGGACCCATGGCTGGGGACCCTTGAGCGCATGGCAGTCAAGTCAAGGTGGCCGTGGCCAGCGTGGAGTTTCCAACCCCCCCTAGCACGTTCCCGTTGGAAACCCAACAACCCTCCCCCCACCACCAAACACTCCCACAACCCCCCCATATCAAACCTCACTACCCTACCCCCCACCAAACACTCCCACAACCCCCCCGACCCCTACCCAATCCATTCAGTATAAATATTGGCCAGAATCCAGGATTCCGGCCAATACTTATACCAACCCCCCCCCCCCCCCCCCCCGACCCCTTCCCAACCCAATTACCAAAATCATTCCCATCTTTGTGATCAGCTGTCACCATCCTGGGTGGCCATGTGAGCCAGCGTGTGGAGAATGTACAGAGGTGCCTCGATATAGTGCCATGGGTCGTGAAGTGCTTACGCCTGGCATCCGCCACTTCTTTCAGCTGCCATAAGAGCCACTGGGAAGAGCTGGAAAGGACAAAAACACCCTTCTGTGAACGCTCGTGCTGTTATGTACTAGTTCATCATTGATATTGCTATCAAGTAATTGGCCATGGATTATGAGCCGGCGCCTCTTCTGCGTGGTGCTGATATGGATCTCCTATCGTGTCTTGGTCATAGGGGTGAGAATGATTGCCTATTGCCTCTTGTGCACAAGGGTGATTCACCTCCCCTGCATCCCCGGACGTGCCCACCTGCCCCAAGCTCTGCAAGGCTGGCATGTCCCTTGCTCACAATGTGTTGTGTTTGCCCCCATGCGCTGCAATTGTGTGTGCCGTCTGCAATTGTTTCTCTCAGGTTTCCTCCCACGCTTTCTCTCATGCTCGCTCCCATGTGTTTTCTCGTCCTCTCTCTCTCATGCCTCTCTCTCTCATGCCTCTCTCTCTCTCTCTCTCTCTCTCTCTCTCTCTCTCTCTCTCTCTCTCTCTCTCTCTCTCTCTCTAATGCCTCTCTCTCTCTCTCTCTCTCTCTCTCTCTCTCTCTCTCTCTCTCTCTCTCTCTCTCTCTCTCTCTAATGCCTCTCTCTCTCTCTCTCTCTCTCTCTCTCTCTCTCTCTCTCTCTCTCTCTCTCTCTCTCTCTAATGCCTCTCTCTCTCTCTCTCTCTCTCTCTCTCTCTCTCTCTCTCTCTCTCTCTCTCTCTCTCTCTCTCTCTCTCTCCTCTCTAATGCCTCTCTCTCTCTCTCTCTCTAATGCCTCTCTCTCTCTCTCTCTCTCTCTCTCTCTCTCTCTCTCTCTCTCTCTCTCTCTCTCTCTCTCTCTCTCTCTCTCTCTCTCTCTCTCTCTCTCTCTCTCTCTCTCTCCTCCCTCCCTCCCCCCCCCCCCCCCCCCCCTCCCCCCCCCCCCCCCCCCCTCCCCCCCCCCTCTCTCCCCCCCTTTCCCCTGTGTGTGCAGAACATCGATGTCAACCGCCACCACTACTCCAGCCTGGCAGCGCTGGGCGGGCGAGCGGTGAGGGGCCTTACGAGACAAACCTTCTTTCCTATAGTAGCACATTTTTATATAGCAGAGCGGTGAGGGGCCTTACGAGACAAACCTTCTTTCCTATAGTAGCACATTTTTATGTAACAGAGCGGTGAGGGGCCTTCGAGACAAACCTTCTTTCCTATAGTAGCACATTTTTATATAACAGAGCGGTGAGGGGCCTTACGAGACAAACCTTCTTTCCTATAGTAGCACATTTTTATATAGCCGAGCGGCGAGGATCCGTTGTGAGATATTCTTTCCTATAGTAGCACATTTTTATATAGCAAAGCGGTGAGGGTCCCTGGTGAGATATTCTTTCTTTTCTGCGTTGCTTTTTCCTGGAGAAGCGTGTGAATACTGATTACTGGCATTGCCACAGAATGGTGACAGGTACGTGACACAAGTTTGGCAGGCGCTGTAGTTTGGCCATGAAAAAATGACATTAAAAAAAAAATTTATGGCATAACCATCGGGGGGGTCAAGTATACTGCGTGCATGACTCCCTCTTCTCTACCTGGGAGCTTGGTCTTATCGCCGTGTCACTGAGGCTTTATAAAACCGTAGATCGTTGTCTCGTTCATATAACCTTATATCGTTGTCTCATTGATACAACTATAACCTTTTACCGTTGTGTGATTGATAACAGGCTTGCCGTACATCGCTATCTACCGCTTGGCACTCTGTTTGCATGTTACAGGAATTGCTCCTGTTGCTTTGCTGTTCCAAAGGTTGAAAGTGCTGGCCTATTAGCTGTTCAAAAGGTTAAAAGTGCTGGCCTGTCGAGGAACCGAGTGTTTACTTATTCCACTCAGACAAACATGCGCGTGCATTAGCTGGTGACCAATTTGCTCATGTGCGATGCGCGCATTTTGTGTGTAATGCATGCACGTGGGCAGGCGTACGCACACGACATGGTACACGGATCTCATGTCCGCTATCAGCTCTTTTACTATGGGTGGTGTTGGGGTATACCAGGTTTCCTACGTGGCAGACAACGTGGGCGTGGGCGTGCACTTCAACACTCTGGTGCCATGGAGGGATCAGGTACCGACTCTTCCATCCCACTGAGCATGCTTGCTTTAGCGTGGGGTGTCCAGGGTTTTTGTGGCGCTTGGCAACAGTGTTCAGTCTTGGCGGTCGCGTATCTTCTGTGCCGCTGAGTATGCTGTTCTAACCTTAAGTGTGCAGGTCATTTGCGGCATGAATGTACACACGTTTTGCACAGTCTTGGGGTCGCGTGTGAGCCGTGGAAGGACAAGATACCGGCTCGTCTGCGCCCGTGGGTGTGCTGTCTCTAACTTGGGATATCCAGGTTATTTGCGGGGTTCTCAAGCAATGTAGTACGTATTGGCAGTGGCCCTTTCCATTGCAGGAACCGTTCGGAGGATTCGATCATTAATCATGTACACGCGGTCCCGTTGGGGACTTGTGGAGCACAATGATACAAAGGATTGTAGTGCTTTTTATCCCTGGTTGCGCCGTTCGGAGGATAGGTTCGTCAGTATGACATTACTAGGCTGTGTGCTGGCGACCCTTTCGGCCCCCCTCGTTCGCGCGCTTGTTCGCGCCACCCCCTCGTTCTCGCGCTTGTTCGCGCTCCCCCCTCGTTCTCGCGCTTGTTCGCGCCCCCCCTCGTTCTCGCGCTTGTTCGCGCCCCCCCTCGTTCTCGCGCTTGTTCGCGCGCCCCCCTCGTTCTCGCGCTTGTTCGCGCCCCCCCTCGTTCTCGCGCTTGTTTGCGCGCCCCCCTTGTTCGCGTGCTTGTTCGCGCTCATAATCTGCTGGGCTGGGCTATGTCTGCTCCTTTGTATCATCCCCACCTCACAGTCGTTTTGTCGTACGCCCCATCTGCACTCTGTTTTTCTTGAGAATTTTCCTGGACGTGGTGCTGTTAGTATGGGGACCACCCCTCTCAACTGTGCCAAAAATATGTGTGCGTTTTCTAGCCACGCCCGAAGTTTGTGGCGAGCCTGTGACAACCGCCCGAGACAACTGACAACTGTGCCGTTTTTCTAGCCCCGACCGACTGCGCACCAGGTTTGACCATACCAAAGTGACAAACCAGCGCAGGCCGGAAAGTGGGAGAATCCGGACCATGGAAGCTTGAGCCTGCTGTTATCTTATCCGTTTTTTCGGGTCATTCAGGATGATGGAAATATGCTTGTTAGGGTGGCCTCAGCATGACGAACCAATCTTTTATCCACGCCTGACTGCACCCTGGCTGGCACCCTGCAGCAACTCATCAAGTACGGCGTGGTCAGCACCGAAAAACTGCTCGGAGACCTCCACCACTGGGAGTCGCTGTACATCAGCGGCCGCCTGCACAAGCCAGTGAGTGCCTTTGCGCTCGTTTGAAGTTTCGCTGCTGTTGTTTATGGCCGATATATGGCTGCTTTGTTTTCATCTTCGTGATGGGAAAGGATATCGACGGCACGAGCTGGTGAGCGCCCAGCTAGCTGCAAAGTTTACGGTCCTAAGATTGTTGTTCTTGGAACTGAGCACGGCTTGGCTGTGGGTGGTTGACAGAGAATGCACCAACTGCCTTTTCTCAGAGCCTGCTACTTGCGCTTTTCCACAGTATTATGCCTCTTGGGAGGGAACTTCATGGAACCGTGCCTCTCACGGTAGTCGCACAGTAGACACCATGGCACCCCATTATTTCTTTAGGGTTCTTGATGAAGATAACGGAACTTCGCTGAGCTGCATCCAGCGTGCATGGCAGCGAGAAAAATCCCATCTATCTCCCTTAGAGAACGGTCACAGCGAGAAAAATCCCATCTACCTGCCTTGTACTGCAGGGCATGCTCCGTTGCCAAGACAAACAAGTTGTCTCACTTGTCTCCCCTTTCCCACCATGACGAGCTGACTAACGAGCATCACCCCCTATCCGTTTAGGGTTTAGGGTTTAGGGTTTAGGCTTATTTAGTACTTAAACCCTTAACCCTAAACGAGCATCACCCCCTATCCGTTGTCTGGCAGGTCATGCTGCTTACGGTCCCTGCGGATGACGGCCCAGGGACCCTCCGCCACGGTCTGGCGGCCAACCTCCAGTCCGCGCTCACAACCGCGTTGTTGCTGCTGCCAGAGAAGTTCACCGAGGTACCTGACCCGTGCATAAGCATGTGGCTTGTGATGAGCAGTTGAAATATAATTCTGTTCACCGAGGTACTGTTTTCTGAGAAGTTGTGAGAGGTGCCGGGCCGACGACTAGCTCTTGCTCCTAGTATCTTGGGTGCTGCCTGTGAAGTTTACAGTGGTACTTTTACTTGTCACTTGAGCATGGCTTATTAGTACTGTTATAGGTATGACCCGAGCGACTTGACCAGTGCATGTTGTCACTTGAGCATGGCTTATTAGTACTGTTATAGGTATGACCCGAGCGACTTGACCAGTGCATGTTGTAACTTGAGCATGGCTTATTAGTACTGTTATAGGTATGACCCGAGCGACTTGACCAGTGCATGTTGTCACTTGAGCATGGCTTATTAGTACTGTTATAGGTATGACCCGAGCGACTTGACCAGTGCATGTTGTCGCTTGAGCATGGCTGATTAGTACTGTTATAGGTATGACCCGAGCTACTTGACCAGTGCATGTGGCATGTTCGTCCTGTTGGAGGTATTGTGAGAGCTAAGCTTGTCGATGCATGCAGCTTGTTTGTGATCTCATTACCCTCTCGAGGCAATGGTCTCTCCTCATCCTTATCTTCTACCCCCGTGGCAGGGCTCTTGTAGGTGCCACCTATGACGTTCACCGGTGTTTTATACTTCACCGGTGAAGAATTTTTTACTTGGCACTTGGCTCCCTTTCTTGAGAGCCACCACTGCGGAAGGGCTCCTGTTCTTGCGAGCCTTGGGCTCTGAGTAGTAAGGAATCATGCGACCGTTGGGCGAGGCGCCAAGTTGATAACACCCAGGCTTGGGCTCTGAGTAGTAAGGAATCATGTGAGCGTTGGGCGAGGCGCCAAGTTGAAAACACCCAGGCTTTCTGGCAGTCATTTGCTTGCTTTGGGCTCCCGTTCTTGCGAGGATATTTCGATGAATCTGTTGGGGGAGGTGCCGAGCTTTCTAACGTCCAAGCTTTCTAACACCCGCGTCTATGCACGTGTGGCGCTTGACGTTGCATGCTTGACCACCGCTGTGGCTGGAACATGACGTCACACGTGTTGTGTGTATTCACATCACGGGTAGACTCACATGTGTTGTGTGTGTATTCACATCACGGATAGACCTCGGTTCGGTTTGAAGAAATCATTTCCAATCAAGAGGGGTCGATTTCCGTACTTGTTGTCTTGACTTGATGCTGTTCATGGCAAACTTTCCTCTTTGACCGGGGCACGGGAGGATCTTAGCATGTTGTGATGGCGAATGTCCTAGGGTTTTCCCACAATATGTCCCCTGCCAATGCTGAATAACCCGCTTGTGCTGATATGCCTACCCATGCCAACTAAACTGCCAAGGGTAATCAACTGCCCATGCCAAGTAAGTTCCGATGCGGAGTGACCTGCCCATGCACTATTCCATGACGTCCCGTGGTAGCGCATGAGGAGCTGTTTTGCGTGCCATGTTTCGTGCCATGTTTCATGCCATGTTGTGTGCCATGTTGTGTGCCATATTGTGGGCGATGCTTCATGCCGTGACGACCTGTCGTAGCGCAGGAGGAGCTGTTTGCGAGCATCAGCTCACTGTCGTACATGGGGGATGTGCGCATGGCCATCGCAGAGGACCGCCACAAGGTAATAGAGAGTGTGCTGTTGTTAGTTTTATACTGCTAGCGTTTGTGTGCCTTACTGCGCGTGGCCATCGCAGAGGACCGCCACAAGGTAGTAGCAATGAAAAAGCTTTTTTTCATCGGTTCAGAGTGCGCTACGGTACTGCAGTGCGCTAGCCTTGATGGATGCACCCAGTGTGTCTTTGTGCTTGCGTTTGTGGGCCTTGCTGCACACAGCACTGTGGAGGACCGCCACATGGCGAGTGGCCGAGTAACTGAAAGTACATGCCTTCTGGCACTGTAAAATCATGGTATCGTCGTCGTCGTTGTCATCATCATCATCATCATCATCATCATCATCATCATCATCATCATCATCATCGCCATCATCATCATCGTCATCATCATCATCATCATCATCATCATCATCATCATCATCATCATCATCATCATCATCATCATCATCATCATCATCATCATCATCATCATCATCATCATCATCATCATCATCATCATCATCATCATCATTACCTGCCTTCTGATACCATAATCATAATATCGTACCTTTCGGTTCATGCCTAAGAGTTGACACATCCGTATTCAAGTCGTGTGGTGGAAAACATCGCACGCTTATACTCAGTTCGTCGTTCCAGCGCCGCAAGGATGACAGAGTGCACTCAGCGGTCTAGAGTTTGCACTGCCTCACCACCCACTGTGCGTCTGCACACCGAACAGCACATCCAACCCTTCACCCGTCTGAACTTCAGAGTTGGAAGCTTCCAACATGCAGCTGTGCCTTTGCCCTCGAGCGGATTGAACTGGTACTTGCCCTTAGCGTGCTTTACGGCTGGTACTTGCCCTTAGCGTGCCTTAAGGCTGGTACTTGCTCGTAGCGTGCTTTACGGCTGGTACTTGCCCTTAGCGTGCTTTACAGCATGTGTGCAGGTGCAGCGCACCATCCACAACAGCTTGCCACATGGCTGGTTTCTTGTGTAACTATGTTATCGACTGGCAGTTGTCACTTGTCGCCACGTCTGCAGGCGTCCTCAACTACTCACTTGGCTTTTTTTCTTCATCCAACTAGTTAGTAACTACCTTCCGGCCCCTGGCATCGACCGCGGCATCTGTATGTGTGCAGGTGTTGCGGAAGCGTCCGAAACTAGTTGGCATGTGGAGTGCGCCTTTTCACCTAATAATTGTGTCTGGAACGTTTTTACTTGGCATTCACAGGTGCGGCGCATCGTCCACAACAACCTGCCGCGCTTCCAGCACACGTACCAGGCACCGATTGACATCGCGGCTACTCGCCAGTGGGTGCAACGGCTAGCTCCATCCGGCCAAGGCGGGTCGCTGGCACAGGTCCGTCGCTGGCTGCGATTCATGAGCTCACATGATGATTACGCTGCCTCGGAAAGACTTTGCCTATAAACCCCTCCGAATGGAATTGTGATGCTGTTTACGTGATGGTTATGGTGGCGGAGGATATCTACTCATCTAGAAGATGCAAATCACCTGAGGGACAGCAAGGGGGGGTGCTCGAAGAAGCTTCTGTCGCTTGATCGATGAGGCACCTTTTTAATTTTTTTTCTGTAGCTCAAGATTCTCCGGCCACTATCCCACCATGGGCGGTACCCCGGGCATTGCATCGCTCCTCCTGTGCCTTGTTGTCTAGGCAGCTATCCGAAATTGGGGGGGGGGGGGACCCGTCAAGGCTTGATTGATGACTGACTGTGACGGGAGGTCCATACGTTTGTGCGGCACTGGAGGTGGTGGCTGCTTGGTTCCACCCCCCTGGTTCCTTTAGCCTGCCCCTTTTCTTGTTCCGGTCCATTCCCTGCCCCTTTTCTTGTTCCGGTCCATTCCCTGCCCCTTTTCTTGTTCCGGTCCATTCCCTGCCCCTTTTCTTGTTCCGGTCCATTCCCTGCCCCTTTTCTTGTTCCGGTCCATTCCCTGCCCCTTTTCTTGTTCCGGTCCATTCCCTGCCCCTTTTCTTGTTCCGGTCCATTCCCTGCCCCTTTTCTTGTTCCGGTCCATTCCCTGCCCCTTTTCTTGTTCCGGTCCATTCCCTGCCCCTTTTCTTGTTCCGGTCCATTCCCTGCCCCTTTTCTTGTTCCGGTCCATTCCCTGCCCCTTTTCTTGTTCCGGTCCATTCCCTGCCCCTTTTCTTGTTCCGGTCCATTCCCTGCCCCTTTTCTTGTTCCGGTCCATTCCCTGCCCCTTTTCTTGTTCCGGTCCATTCCCTGCCCCTTTTCTTGTTCCGGTCCATTCCCTGCCCCTTTTCTTGTTCCGGTCCATTCCCTGCCCCTTTTCTTGTTCCGGTCCATTCCCTGCCCCTTTTCTTGTTCCGGTCCATTCCCTGCCCCTTTTCCTGCCCCTTTTCTTGTTCCGGTCCATTCCCTGCCCCTTTTCCTGCCCCTTTTCTTGTTCCGGTCCATTCCCTGCCCCTTTTCTTGTTCCGGTCCATTCCCTGCCCCTTTTCTTGTTCCGGTCCATTCCCTGCACCTTTTCTTGTTCCGGTCCATTCCCTGCCCCTTTTCTTGTTCCGGTCCATTCCCTGCCCCTTTTCTTGTTCCGGTCCATTCCCTGCACCTGTAGTAGTCTGATCATTTTCTGTCCATCGTGCCCGCACAATGGCCCGTCCATTTGATTTTGTATGCCAGTTGCCTGCTTGGAGCACGATGTCGATTCATCGCCTTTTCTATCTGCGCTCTTATCTACGCGTATTCTTGTCTAATCGTAGCACAGGATCGTGTTTCTGTATCCCCATGGCCTGCGCGTCGCCTTCCCCTTGTTTCTGCATCCCCATGGCCTGCGCGTCGCCTTCCCCTTGTTTCTGCATCCCCATGGCCTGCGCGTCGCCTTCCCCTTGTTTCTGCATCCCCATGGCCTGCGCGTCGCCTTCCCCTTGTTTCTGCATCCCCATGGCCTGCGCGTCGCCTTCCCCTTGTTTCTGCATCCCCATGGCCTGCGCGTCGCCTTCCCCTTGTTTCTGCATCCCCATGGCCTGCGCGTCGCCTTCCCCTTGTTTCTGCATCCCCATGGCCTGCGCGTCGCCTTCCCCTTGTTTCTGTACCCCCATGGCCTGCGCGTCGCCTTGTTTCTTGGTCCCCATGGACTGTGCAAGGACAGGACGTCAGCCCGGCGGCTCGAGAGCAGCAACTGATGGCGCTCCCCTCATCGCTCCAACGTGCTATTATGGGCGCAATGCAATCCCATCTCCCTGGCCATCTGTCCGGAGGCAAGGCGGGCACCGGCACAGATGCAGGTAGGCTCCTTTCTGATGGCTGGGGAGGCCAACATTTGATAATGGAAAGTTCCCGCTGTGGGTGATCGCTGCAGGTATCAGTATAATGAATATTACGCTATGGTAGCTGTTGCCAACTGCTTACTAACTCCTAGCAAGCATGGACCTTTATGTAATGCTTGAGCTAATAGTGGTTCAGCTGCTCTCAGCAACTCCGTGCGTGAGCTGCATTTCCCCTTGCCGTCGTCCCTGTACAATAAGAGGGGCTAGCGTTTTCACGTTTGTTGCTGTCTGACGACCATGTAAGATTGATTGATATTAGTTAGTTTCGGCTACGTCCTCTAGGTTTGTACGTCACACTACAACCAGATTCCAGCCGTGGTCAACCTGCCTACTTCGGCGATACCAGAATATCGCGTAGGTCCGTGCGTAGTACTCCTGCGCACTTAGGTCTAGTGGTGAGTCATCTTCTATAGATTCAGCAATATCGGACGTATTGGCACCCCTCTCCGGTAAAGAGGTTTTTCGCTGTTGGGCTGTTTCGAAACGTTAAGTGAGATGCCTTCGGATTAGGAGACTCACACAGCCGCGAAATCATGCCACAGGTCCTATGTTCGATTCCTTGCTGGTAGCTTCTGGGCTTTCTTACTTGCTGTGTTCCGCGGAATCTCAGATTTGGGCAGCTAGCGTTTTTACGTATGTTGCTTTCTGACGACAAAATAAGAGGGGAGCTGTGCCATGCTATTTTGCTTGGTTGTTATGCCAGCCAGTGTGCCCTTGGGCAATTCTGCATCGTTAGAGCATATTTCGTTGCTAGCACGTACTAGAGCAATCAATTAGAGCAATCATGAGAAGGCCCATGCTTCGCGGCACAAAGCTCGCTTCGCACATCGCCTGGGGGTAAACCCCCGGCGTAAAAGATATTGTGCCTGGGTTGGACGCAGCCACGCAGGTACACTCTACTGTGAGGATATACTATACCACTCCTCCTGTAAGCACTTTTGAAGTGGAAGGAGATAAGCGTGGTACCCTGCCAGGAGTGTGACTTGGTGTCACGACATGGCCATGATGGGCGATGATGAATAAGCCGCCCTCTCATAGCTTGGAACTCGTAGGCACCTGAAAGGGCAATGAATGGCGAAGGATCAGGGGCAAAGAGAAAGGGAGAGACCATCTTGTAGGCAAGAGGAATCAATAGTAGACTAGTAGACAAGAAATAGACAAGTAGATAAGTAGTAGCCAAGTAATCTAGGAGTAGAAAAGAGGATTAATTAATAGTTGCCATGTAACAGACAAGTATACGAGTAGTAGACTATAGGGGTAACTTGGCGTTGCTCCCTGCATTTTAAAATCCTGCTTCCAGGAGGCGGGGGCATCCGGAAAGGCTACTGAAGGGCTCACAGGAAAGGCTAGGGACTCGAAATTCTATGTTCTCCATCATTAACCTAGTTTGTCTGTGTCATTTCCATCTATGGGCGTGCTTCGATGCTGGGAGATGCAGCCATGGCAGCCCTTGCCGGGGTCAGCGACCGCGAGAGTCTGGTAAAGGAAGGGCTGGCGGCGTTGGTGCGCGCGTCGAGCCGACGGCAAGCCGTGGCTGGCCTTTTCTCGGCAGGTCTTCGGAAGTCAATCATGTATGCGGGGAGGAAGATGATGAAGGCATTTATGTCTCGACTGCATTGACATCCTAGCAGGAGGATCGAGCAGCATGGTGTGCTACCAAGTGATATACTACTAGCCTAGTAAGAACATGCTTCCAGCATGGATGTGAGCTGCAAAATAGGCCATTTACACCCTTAGTATGCAGCCAGAGCAGCAGAGCTGCCACAGTCAAGCTTTTGTAACCTGCTGACCTTCATATGTGCCATATGGACGTATAGAACAAAAAAATTAGGGCGGGGCCACTTTACTTTCTCAAGATTTGCTATGAAGCAAATGTACGAACAGGTGCTGGTTTTGTGAACATTGTACAGCCGGCACCTGGGGAGGTAGGCTGTCGCTAAAACTGGAGATTAATCAACTAGAATTAATAAACACGTGACAACAAAAAAATTAGGGCGGGGCCACCTTACTGTCTCAAGATTTGCTATGAAGCAATGTGCGCACAGGTGCTGGTTTTGTGATCGAACATTGTACCCTTTCGATCTGGAACCTGGGCGGCCACTATGGAACGTGATTCGATCATAAGATATGGCTTCAATTTTGCTGTGCAATAACACTTCCTTTAATACTTGTAGTCATCACTTTTTTTGCTCATTGAAACAATTTTGGATATTTATCTGCTGGCCCCAGGCCATTGTCATGTTTGTTGTCTCACTCACTTATTGACAATGTAAATACTATGATCAATAAAGCAACTAGCGCAGGCCAGAAATATGGAGAATATGGACCATGGTAGCTCGAGCCTGCTATTACCTCATTCGCATTTGTCGAGTCATTCACGACGATGGAAACACATGGAGGTGGACATGTGCAGCCTTGTACGTTTAAACTATGACTGGCTAACATTCAGAGCGGGATCTAGACGGTTTGCGATGACACCACTCCATTTGAAGAGGAATCACCCTAAATGGAATGAATATGTTCGCACATTGCATAGTTGCATGCCTCCCTTTATGATTGCAACGCGCCAGACAATGTTAGTCATGAATGAGAATTACGCGTGCACATGCACATTCTATCCAACATTATGCCCCAGTTCGATTACGGTCGGATTCATTTGCAGATCGCGTTTTTCCGCGTTTTCCGCGGCCCGGCCCTGAACGCAAACGGTTTTCACCTTTGCGGAGTGCCTGATCAGAATATACGCTTGGCTGATTTTGTTAGTACCGGCTACGCCCCCTTCTAATAAAGAAGGATCCAGCCGTGTTCAGCCCGTCTCACGTTTCGAGACTGAACAAGTCTCGAGTGGACACGTGTGTAGTACTCTTACACACAGATCTCGAGTGATTTATCTAGTACCAAATCCGAAAGGCTTGCATCACTCCCCGGAAAGGAGAACTTTTGCGGATGACTGTAGGTGTAAGTTGGCGATGCCATGGTAACCGGAGACGTCCGTCCTATAGTCAGCGAAAGTTGGTGCGAGAGGTCCCCAGTTCGATTACGGTCGGATTCATTTGCAGATCGCGTTTTTCCGCGTTTTCCGCGGCCCGGCCCTGAACGCAAACGGTTTTCACCTTTGCGGAGTGCCTGATCAGAAAATTATGTCTCACTCAATGAGCAACCAATATTAAAGACATTGCACATGTCCAAGTGAGGTCTTAACAACCACAGTACCCCCAGTGCGTGTGACTAGCTCAAGGAGCATGTACGTAATGGACCAATATGAACATGTGTAGCATCATGCGGTAGGCTAATAGAATTCCATTATTATGATTCTGAAAATTTGACTCACATTTGCAAAATGAAGTAAGGACTTAAGGTGTTAAACAAACTCTTGCTTATGCCCACTCTGATATGGGAAACCAGATGCCCATCCATGAAAAGAATGTGTGTGAGTGAGTGAGTGAGTGAGTGAGTGAGTGAGTGAGTGAGTGAGTGAGTGAGTGAGTGAGTGAGTGAGTGAGTGAGTGAGTGAGTGAGTGAGTGAGTGAGTGAGTGAGTGAGTGAGTGAGTGAGTGAGTGAGTGAGTGAGTGAGTGAGTGAGTGAGTGAGTGAGTGAGTGAGTGAGTGAGTGAGTGAGTGAGTGAGTGAGTGAGTGAGTGAGTGAGTGAGTGAGTGAGTGAGTGAGTGAGTGAGTGAGTGAGTGAGTGAGTGAGTGAGTGAGTGAGTGAGTGAGTGAGTGAGTGAGTGAGTGAGTGAGTGAGTGAGTGAGTGAGTGAGTGAGTGAGTGAGTGAGTGAGTGAGTGAGTGAGTGAGTGAGTGAGTGAGTGAGTGAGTGAGTGAGTGAGTGAGTGAGTGAGTGAGTGAGTGAGTGAGTGGGTGGGTGGGTGGGTGGGTGGGTGGGTGGGTGGGTGGGTGGGTGGGTGGGTGGGTGGGTGGGTGGGTGGGTGGGTGGGTGGGTGGGTGGGTGGGTGGGTGGGTGGGTGGGTGGGTGGGTGGGTGGGTGGGTGGTGGGTGGGTGGGTGGGTGGGTGGGTGGGTGGGTGGGTGGGTGGGTGGGTGGGTGGGTGGGTGGGTGGGTGGGTGGGTGGGTGGGTGGGTGGGTGGGTGGGTGGATGGGTGGGTGGGTGGGTGGGTGGCAGCGCTTCGTTTAGACTTTTTTCCACAGCCGGCACCGCGCCGGCAACAATTTTCCTTGGCCGGTAGCCGGCGAATGCCGGCCAATTGCCGGCGTATACGTAGGCCGGCCACGAGCTGGCCAAGTACCTGGCTCTGTGGACTGAGGAGTGTGGAGGCACTGATGGAACGCGGGAATGCTGGTTGATAAACTTGATTCGATGCTGGTTGAGAAACTTGTTTGAAAACTACACCCCTCACATTGTTTGTTTTACTAAATAATTATGAGGCGCGGCGTCAACCACCTGCAACGATAAATAAAACAAAAGATTCTTTTAATTTTTTAAAAAATAATTATTCCTGAGCGTACTCCCCTGTCTTTTTTCATAGCTACCAAACAAACAAAGAAAGTGTAAATAAATATTCTTTGACTGCGCAACTGAAGCGCTTCTTTTGCGGTAAAAAACAAAGAATGTCTGGCTGAAAAATTTGCTCAGTTTTACTAGCCGTCAAAAGAGCAGTGCAGCCTAGTGCAGCCGGCTGTGTAGCCTGGGTTATAAAACAAACAAAGAATTATTAAATTTCGCAGCTAGTTCAACGGTTGTTTGGTATCCAAACAAACAAACTAATCACTAATTAATTGGACGGGCACATTAGGACTTGCAACCAATAAAACGCTTTTTTCTAACTCCAAAATGCTAGGGGTGCCGGCGCTGCGGTGTTGTTGTTGTTGTTCTTGTTGTGTCCCACGCCGCACATGGGCAGCAGACAATCTACAGAGGCCGAGGGCCGGATACCGTATATTAGGCTGCGGTGTAAGTTGTGTACCTTACAGCATGAGGTGGGCCCCGCCGCGCCGGCACCTAGGAGAGCCAGCCGTCTGGCCGGATCCGCGCCGGGTACTTTTCTCCACAGCCGGATCCGTCCGGATCCGGCAGCCGGATCCGACGGATCCGGCTGTAAACGAAGCGCTGGTGGGTGGGTGGGTGGGTGGGTGGGTGGGTGGGTGGGTGGGTGGGTGGGTGGGTGGGTGGGTGGGTGGGTGGGTGGGTGGGTGGGTGGGTGGGTGGGTGGGTGGGTGGGTGGGTGGGTGGGTGGGTGGGTGGGTGGGTGGGTGGGTGGGTGGGTGGGTGGGTGGGTGGGTGGGTGGGTGGGTGGGTGGGTGGGTGGGTGGGTGGGTGGGTGGGTGGGTGGGTGGGTGGGTGGGTGGGTGGGTGGTGGGGGTGGGTGGGTGGGTGGGTGGGTGGGTGGGTGGGTGGGTGGGTGCGTGAGTGCGTGAGTGCTTGAGTGAGTGAGTGAGTGAGTGAGTGAGTGAGTGAGTGAGTGAGTGAGTGAGTGAGTGTGAGTGAGTGAGTGAGTGAGTGAGTGAGTGAGTGAGTGAGTGAGTGAGTGAGTGAGTGAGTGAGTGAGTGAGTGAGTGAGTGAGTGAGTGAGTGAGTGAGTGAGTGAGTGAGTGAGTGAGTGAGTGAGTGAGTGAGTGAGTGAGTGAGTGAGTGAGTGAGTGAGTGAGTGAGTGAGTGAGTGAGTGAGTGAGTGAGTGAGTGAGTGAGTGAGTGAGTGAGTGAGTGAGTGAGTGAGTGAGTGAGTGAGTGAGTGAGTGAGTGAGTGAGTGAGTGAGTGAGTGAGTGAGTGAGTGAGTGAGTGAGTGAGTGAGTGAGTGAGTGAGTGAGTGAGTGAGTGAGTGAGTGAGTGAGTGAGTGAGTGAGTGAGTGAGTGAGTGAGTGAGTGAGTGAGTGAGTGAGTGAGTGAGTGAGTGAGTGAGTGAGTGAGTGAGTGAGTGAGTGAGTGAGTGAGTGAGTGAGTGAGTGAGTGAGTGAGTGAGTGAGTGAGTGAGTGAGTGAGTGAGTGAGTGAGTGAGTGAGTGAGTGAGTGAGTGAGTGAGTGAGTGAGTGAGTGAGTGAGTGAGTGAGTGAGTGAGTGAGTGAGTGAGTGAGTGAGTGAGTGAGTGAGTGAGTGAGTGAGTGAGTGAGTGAGTGAGTGAGTGAGTGAGTGAGTGAGTGAGTGAGTGAGTGAGTGAGTGAGTGAGTGAGTGAGTGAGTGAGTGAGTGAGTGAGTGAGTGAGTGAGTGAGTGAGTGAGTGAGTGAGTGAGTGAGTGAGTGAGTGAGTGAGTGAGTGAGTGAGTGAGTGAGTGAGTGAGTGAGTGAGTGAGTGAGTGAGTGAGTGAGTGAGTGAGTGAGTGAGTGAGTGAGTGAGTGAGTGAGTGAGTGAGTGAGTGAGTGAGTGAGTGAGTGAGTGAGTGAGTGAGTGAGTGAGTGAGTGAGTGAGTGAGTGAGTGAGTGAGTGAGTGAGTGAGTGAGTGAGTGAGTGAGTGAGTGAGTGAGTGAGTGAGTGAGTGAGTGAGTGAGTGAGTGAGTGAGTGAGTGAGTGAGTGAGTGAGTGAGTGAGTGAGTGAGTGAGTGAGTGAGTGAGTGAGTGAGTGAGTGAGTGAGTGAGTGAGTGAGTGAGTGAGTGAGTGAGTGAGTGAGTGAGTGAGTGAGTGAGTGAGTGAGTGAGTGAGTGAGTGAGTGAGTGAGTGAGTGAGTGAGTGAGTGAGTGAGTGAGTGAGTGAGTGAGTGAGTGAGTGAGTGAGTGAGTGAGTGAGTGAGTGAGTGAGTGAGTGAGTGAGTGAGTGAGTGAGTGAGTGAGTGAGTGAGTGAGTGAGTGAGTGAGTGAGTGAGTGAGTGAGTGAGTGAGTGAGTGAGTGAGTGAGTGAGTGAGTGAGTGAGTGAGTGAGTGAGTGAGTGAGTGAGTGAGTGAGTGAGTGAGTGAGTGAGTGAGTGAGTGAGTGAGTGAGTGAGTGAGTGAGTGAGTGAGTGAGTGAGTGAGTGAGTGAGTGAGTGAGTGAGTGAGTGAGTGAGTGAGTGAGTGAGTGAGTGAGTGAGTGAGTGAGTGAGTGAGTGAGTGAGTGAGTGAGTGAGTGAGTGAGTGAGTGAGTGAGTGAGTGAGTGAGTGAGTGAGTGAGTGAGTGAGTGAGTGAGTGAGTGAGTGAGTGAGTGAGTGAGTGAGTGAGTGAGTGAGTGAGTGAGTGAGTGAGTGAGTGAGTGAGTGAGTGAGTGAGTGAGTGAGTGAGTGAGTGAGTGAGTGAGTGAGTGAGTGAGTGAGTGAGTGAGTGAGTGAGTGAGTGAGTGAGTGAGTGAGTGAGTGAGTGAGTGAGTGAGTGAGTGAGTGAGTGAGTGAGTGAGTGAGTGAGTGAGTGAGTGAGTGAGTGAGTGAGTGAGTGAGTGAGTGAGTGAGTGAGTGAGTGAGTGAGTGAGTGAGTGAGTGAGTGAGTGAGTGAGTGAGTGAGTGAGTGAGTGAGTGAGTGAGTGAGTGAGTGAGTGAGTGAGTGAGTGAGTGAGTGAGTGAGTGAGTGAGTGAGTGAGTGAGTGAGTGAGTGAGTGAGTGAGTGAGTGAGTGAGTGAGTGAGTGAGTGAGTGAGTGAGTGAGTGAGTGAGTGAGTGAGTGAGTGAGTGAGTGAGTGAGTGAGTGAGTGAGTGAGTGAG
Source organism: Mesostigma viride (assembly GCA_009746045.1). Classification (NCBI taxonomy): domain Eukaryota; kingdom Viridiplantae; phylum Streptophyta; class Mesostigmatophyceae; order Mesostigmatales; family Mesostigmataceae; genus Mesostigma; species Mesostigma viride. The sequence continues at coordinate 4,379,863 of RPFO01000026.1, forward strand.
TGAGTGAGTGAGTGAGTGAGTGAGTGAGTGAGTGAGTGAGTGAGTGAGTGAGTGAGTGAGTGAGTGAGTGAGTGAGTGAGTGAGTGAGTGAGTGAGTGAGTGAGTGAGTGAGTGAGTGAGTGAGTGAGTGAGTGAGTGAGTGAGTGAGTGAGTGAGTGAGTGAGTGAGTGAGTGAGTGAGTGAGTGAGTGAGTGAGTGAGTGAGTGAGTGAGTGAGTGAGTGAGTGAGTGAGTGAGTGAGTGAGTGAGTGAGTGAGTGAGTGAGTGAGTGAGTGAGTGAGTGAGTGAGTGAGTGAGTGAGTGAGTGAGTGAGTGAGTGAGTGAGTGAGTGAGTGAGTGAGTGAGTGAGTGAGTGAGTGAGTGAGTGAGTGAGTGAGTGAGTGAGTGAGTGAGTGAGTGAGTGAGTGAGTGAGTGAGTGAGTGAGTGAGTGAGTGAGTGAGTGAGTGAGTGAGTGAGTGAGTGAGTGAGTGAGTGAGTGAGTGAGTGAGTGAGTGAGTGAGTGAGTGAGTGAGTGAGTGAGTGAGTGAGTGAGTGAGTGAGTGAGTGAGTGAGTGAGTGAGTGAGTGAGTGAGTGAGTGAGTGAGTGAGTGAGTGAGTGAGTGAGTGAGTGAGTGAGTGAGTGAGTGAGTGAGTGAGTGAGTGAGTGAGTGAGTGAGTGAGTGAGTGAGTGAGTGAGTGAGTGAGTGAGTGAGTGAGTGAGTGAGTGAGTGAGTGAGTGAGTGAGTGAGTGAGTGAGTGAGTGAGTGAGTGAGTGAGTGAGTGAGTGAGTGAGTGAGTGAGTGAGTGAGTGAGTGAGTGAGTGAGTGAGTGAGTGAGTGAGTGAGTGAGTGAGTGAGTGAGTGAGTGAGTGAGTGAGTGAGTGAGTGAGTGAGTGAGTGAGTGAGTGAGTGAGTGAGTGAGTGAGTGAGTGAGTGAGTGAGTGAGTGAGTGAGTGAGTGAGTGAGTGAGTGAGTGAGTGAGTGAGTGAGTGAGTGAGTGAGTGAGTGAGTGAGTGAGTGAGTGAGTGAGTGAGTGAGTGAGTGAGTGAGTGAGTGAGTGAGTGAGTGAGTGAGTGAGTGAGTGAGTGAGTGAGTGAGTGAGTGAGTGAGTGAGTGAGTGAGTGAGTGAGTGAGTGAGTGAGTGAGTGAGTGAGTGAGTGAGTGAGTGAGTGAGTGAGTGAGTGAGTGAGTGAGTGAGTGAGTGAGTGAGTGAGTGAGTGAGTGAGTGAGTGAGTGAGTGAGTGAGTGAGTGAGTGAGTGAGTGAGTGAGTGAGTGAGTGAGTGAGTGAGTGAGTGAGTGAGTGAGTGAGTGAGTGAGTGAGTGAGTGAGTGAGTGAGTGAGTGAGTGAGTGAGTGAGTGAGTGAGTGAGTGAGTGAGTGAGTGAGTGAGTGAGTGAGTGAGTGAGTGAGTGAGTGAGTGAGTGAGTGAGTGAGTGAGTGAGTGAGTGAGTGAGTGAGTGAGTGAGTGAGTGAGTGAGTGAGTGAGTGAGTGAGTGAGTGAGTGAGTGAGTGAGTGAGTGAGTGAGTGAGTGAGTGAGTGAGTGAGTGAGTGAGTGAGTGAGTGAGTGAGTGAGTGAGTGAGTGAGTGAGTGAGTGAGTGAGTGAGTGAGTGAGTGAGTGAGTGAGTGAGTGAGTGAGTGAGTGAGTGAGTGAGTGAGTGAGTGAGTGAGTGAGTGAGTGAGTGAGTGAGTGAGTGAGTGAGTGAGTGAGTGAGTGAGTGAGTGAGTGAGTGAGTGAGTGAGTGAGTGAGTGAGTGAGTGAGTGAGTGAGTGAGTGAGTGAGTGAGTGTGAGTGAGTGAGTGAGTGAGTGAGTGAGTGAGTGAGTGAGTGAGTGAGTGAGTGAGTGAGTGAGTGAGTGAGTGAGTGAGTGAGTGAGTGAGTGTGAGTGAGTGAGTGAGTGAGTGAGTGAGTGAGTGAGTGAGTGAGTGAGTGAGTGAGTGAGTGAGTGAGTGAGTGAGTGAGTGAGTGAGTGAGTGAGTGAGTGAGTGAGTGAGTGAGTGAGTGAGTGAGTGAGTGAGTGAGTGAGTGAGTGAGTGAGTGAGTGAGTGAGTGAGTGAGTGAGTGAGTGAGTGAGTGAGTGAGTGAGTGAGTGAGTGAGTGAGTGAGTGAGTGAGTGAGTGAGTGAGTGAGTGAGTGAGTGAGTGAGTGAGTGAGTGAGTGAGTGAGTGAGTGAGTGAGTGAGTGAGTGAGTGAGTGAGTGAGTGAGTGAGTGAGTGAGTGAGTGAGTGAGTGAGTGAGTGAGTGAGTGAGTGAGTGAGTGAGTGAGTGAGTGAGTGAGTGAGTGAGTGAGTGAGTGAGTGAGTGAGTGAGTGAGTGAGTGAGTGAGTGAGTGAGTGAGTGAGTGAGTGAGTGAGTGAGTGAGTGAGTGAGTGAGTGAGTGAGTGAGTGAGTGAGTGAGTGAGTGAGTGAGTGAGTGAGTGAGTGAGTGAGTGAGTGAGTGAGTGAGTGAGTGAGTGAGTGAGTGAGTGAGTGAGTGAGTGAGTGAGTGAGTGAGTGAGTGAGTGAGTGAGTGAGTGAGTGGTGAGTGAGTGAGTGAGTGAGTGAGTGAGTGAGTGAGTGAGTGAGTGAGTGAGTGAGTGAGTGAGTGAGTGAGTGAGTGAGTGAGTGAGTGAGTGAGTGAGTGAGTGAGTGAGTGAGTGAGTGAGTGAGTGAGTGAGTGAGTGAGTGAGTGAGTGAGTGAGTGAGTGAGTGAGTGAGTGAGTGAGTGAGTGAGTGAGTGAGTGAGTGAGTGAGTGAGTGAGTGAGTGAGTGAGTGAGTGAGTGAGTGAGTGAGTGAGTGAGTGAGTGAGTGAGTGAGTGAGTGAGTGAGTGAGTGAGTGAGTGAGTGAGTGAGTGAGTGAGTGAGTGAGTGAGTGAGTGAGTGAGTGAGTGAGTGAGTGAGTGAGTGAGTGAGTGAGTGAGTGAGTGAGTGAGTGAGTGAGTGAGTGAGTGAGTGAGTGAGTGAGTGAGTGAGTGAGTGAGTGAGTGAGAGTGAGTGAGTGAGTGAGTGAGTGAGTGAGTGAGTGAGTGAGTGAGTGAGTGAGTGAGTGAGTGAGTGAGTGAGTGAGTGAGTGAGTGAGTGAGTGAGTGAGTGAGTGAGTGAGTGAGTGAGTGAGTGAGTGAGTGAGTGAGTGAGTGAGTGAGTGAGTGAGTGAGTGAGTGAGTGAGTGAGTGAGTGAGTGAGTGAGTGAGTGAGTGAGTGAGTGAGTGAGTGAGTGAGTGAGTGAGTGAGTGAGTGAGTGAGTGAGTGAGTGAGTGAGTGAGTGAGTGAGTGAGTGAGTGAGTGAGTGAGTGAGTGAGTAGTGAGTGAGTGAGTGAGTGAGTGAGTGAGTGAGTGAGTGAGTGAGTGAGTGAGTGAGTGAGTGAGTGAGTGAGTGAGTGAGTGAGTGAGTGAGTGAGTGAGTGAGTGAGTGAGTGAGTGAGTGAGTGAGTGAGTGAGTGAGTGAGTGAGTGAGTGAGTGAGTGAGTGAGTGAGTGAGTGAGTGAGTGAGTGAGTGAGTGAGTGAGTGAGTGAGTGAGTGAGTGAGTGAGTGAGTGAGTGAGTGAGTGAGTGAGTGAGTGAGTGAGTGAGTGAGTGAGTGAGTGAGTGAGTGAGTGAGTGAGTGAGTGAGTGAGTGAGTGAGTGAGTGAGTGAGTGAGTGAGTGAGTGAGTGAGTGAGTGAGTGAGTGAGTGAGTGAGTGAGTGAGTGAGTGAGTGAGTGAGTGAGTGAGTGAGTGAGTGAGTGAGTGAGTGAGTGAGTGAGTGAGTGAGTGAGTGAGTGAGTGAGTGAGTGAGTGAGTGAGTGAGTGAGTGAGTGAGTGAGTGAGTGAGTGAGTGAGTGAGTGAGTGAGTGAGTGAGTGAGTGAGTGAGTGAGTGAGTGAGTGAGTGAGTGAGTGAGTGAGTGAGTGAGTGAGTGAGTGAGTGAGTGAGTGAGTGAGTGAGTGAGTGAGTGAGTGAGTGAGTGAGTGAGTGAGTGAGTGAGTGAGTGAGTGAGTGAGTGAGTGAGTGAGTGAGTGAGTGAGTGAGTGAGTGAGTGAGTGAGTGAGTGAGTGAGTGAGTGAGTGAGTGAGTGAGTGAGTGAGTGAGTGAGAGTGAGTGAGTGAGTGAGTGAGTGAGTGAGTGAGTGAGTGAGTGAGTGAGTGAGTGAGTGAGTGAGTGAGTGAGTGAGTGAGTGAGTGAGTGAGTGAGTGAGTGAGTGAGTGAGTGAGTGAGTGAGTGAGTGAGTGAGTGAGTGAGTGAGTAGTGATGAGTGAGTGAGTGAGTGAGTGAGTGAGTGAGTGAGTGAGTGAGTGAGTGAGTGAGTGAGTGAGTGAGTGAGTGAGTGAGTGAGTGAGTGAGTGAGTGAGTGAGTGAGTGAGTGAGTGAGTGAGTGAGTGAGTGAGTGAGTGAGAGTGAGTGAGTGAGTGAGTGAGTGAGTGAGTGAGTGAGTGAGTGAGTGAGTGAGTGAGTGAGTGAGTGAGTGAGTGAGTGAGTGAGTGAGTGAGTGAGTGAGTGAGTGAGTGAGGAGTGAGTGAGTGAGTGAGTGAGTGAGTGAGTGAGTGAGTGAGTGAGTGAGTGAGTGAGTGAGTGAGTGAGTGAGTGAGTGTGAGTGAGTGAGTGAGTGAGTGAGTGAGTGAGTGAGTGAGTGAGTGAGTGAGTGAGTGAGTGAGTGAGTGAGTGAGTGAGTGAGTGAGTGAGTGAGTGAGTGAGTGAGTGAGTGAGTGAGTGAGTGAGTGAGTGAGTGTGAGTGAGTGAGTGAGTGAGTGAGTGAGTGAGAGTGAGTGAGTGAGTGAGTGAGTGAGTGAGTGAGTGAGTGAGTGAGTGAGTGAGTGAGTGAGTGAGTGAGTGAGTGAGTGAGTGAGTGAGTGAGTGAGTGAGTGAGTGAGTGAGTGAGTGAGTGAGTGAGTGAGTGAGTGAGTGAGTGAGTGAGTGAGTGAGTGAGTGAGTGAGTGAGTGATGAGTGAGTGAGTGAGTGAGTGAGTGAGTGAGTGAGTGAGTGAGTGAGTGAGTGAGTGAGTGAGTGAGTGAGTGAGTGAGTGAGTGAGTGAGTGAGTGAGTGAGTGAGTGAGTGAGTGAGTGAGTGAGTGAGTGAGTGAGTGAGTGAGTGAGTGAGTGAGTGAGTGAGTAGTGAGTGAGTGAGTGAGTGAGTGAGTGAGTGAGTGATGAGTGAGTGAGTGAGTGAGTGAGTGAGTGAGTGAGTGAGTGAGTGAGTGAGTGAGTGAGTGAGTGAGTGAGTGAGTGATGAGTGAGTGAGTGAGTGAGTGAGTGAGTGAGTGAGTGAGTGAGTGAGTGAGTGAGTGAGTGAGTGAGTGAGTGAGTGAGTGAGTGAGTGAGTGAGTGAGTGAGAGTGAGGGGATGGTGAGTGAGTGAGTGAGTGATGAGTGAGTGAGAGTGAGTGAGGAGTGAGTGAGTGAGTGAGTGAGTGAGTGAGTGAGTGAGTGAGTGAGTGAGTGAGTGAGTGAGTGAGTGAGTGAGTGAGTGAGTGAGTGAGTGAGTGAGTGAGTGAGTGAGTGAGTGAGTGAGTGAGTGAGTGAGTGAGTGAGTGGAGTGAGTGAGTGAGTGAGTGAGTGAGTGAGTGAGTGAGTGAGTGAAGTGATGAGTGAGTGAGTGAGTGAGTGAGTGAGTGAGTGAGTGAGTGAGTGATGTGAGTGAGTGAGTGTGAGAGTGAGTGAGTGAAGTGAGTGAGTGAGTGAGTGAGTGAGTGAGTGAGTGATGAGTGAGTGAGTGAGTGAGTGAGTGAGTGAGTGAGTGAGTGGAGTGAGTGAGGTGAGTGAGTGAGTTGAGTGTGAGTGAGTGAGTGAGTGAGTGAGTGAGTGAGTGACGAGTGAGTGAGTGAGTGAGTGAGTGTGAGTGAGTGAGTGAGTGAGTGAGTGAGTGGAGTGAGTGAGTGAGTGAGTGAGTGGTGAGTAGAGTGAGTGAGTGAGTGATGTGAGTGAGTGAGTGAGTGAGTGAGTGAGTGAGTGGTGAGTGAGTGAGTGAGTGAGTGAGTGAGTGATGAGTGAGTGGGAGTGAGTGAGTGGTGAGTGAGTGAGTGAGTGAGTGGGAGTGATGAGTGGTGATGGTGAGTGATGAGTGAGTGAGTGAGTGAGTGAGTGAGTGTGTACGTGAGTGAGTGAGTTGAGTGAGTGAGTGAGTGAGTGAGTGA
>RPFO01000026.1:4388383-4494207 GCA_009746045.1 Mesostigma viride
GTGAGTGAGTGAGTGAGTGAGTGAGTGAGTGAGTGAGTGAGTGAGTGAGTGAGTGAGTGAGTGAGTGAGTGAGTGAGTGAGTGAGTGAGTGAGTGAGTGAGTGAGTGAGTGAGTGAGTGAGTGAGTGAGTGAGTGAGTGAGTGAGTGAGTGAGTGAGTGTGAGTGAGTGAGTGAGTGAGTGAGTGAGTGAGTGAGTGAGTGAGTGAGTGAGTGAGTGAGTGAGTGAGTGAGTGAGTGAGTGAGTGAGTGAGTGAGTGAGTGAGTGAGTGAGTGAGTGAGTGAGTGAGTGAGTGAGTGAGTGAGTGAGTGAGTGAGTGAGTGAGTGAGTGAGTGAGTGAGTGAGTGAGTGAGTGAGTGAGTGAGTGAGTGAGTGAGTGAGTGAGTGAGTGAGTGAGTGAGTGAGTGAGTGAGTGAGTGAGTGAGTGAGTGAGTGAGTGAGTGAGTGAGTGAGTGAGTGAGTGAGTGAGTGAGTGAGTGAGTGAGTGAGTGAGTGAGTGAGTGAGTGAGTGAGTGAGTGAGTGAGTGAGTGAGTGAGTGAGTGAGTGAGTGAGTGAGTGAGTGAGTGAGTGAGTGAGTGAGTGAGTGAGTGAGTGAGTGAGTGAGTGAGTGAGTGAGTGAGTGAGTGAGTGAGTGAGTGAGTGAGTGAGTGAGTGAGTGAGTGAGTGAGTGAGTGAGTGAGTGAGTGAGTGAGTGAGTGAGTGAGTGAGTGAGTGAGTGAGTGAGTGAGTGAGTGAGTGAGTGAGTGAGTGAGTGAGTGAGTGAGTGAGTGAGTGAGTGAGTGAGTGAGTGAGTGAGTGAGTGAGTGAGTGAGTGAGTGAGTGAGTGAGTGAGTGAGTTGAGTGAGTGAGTGAGTGAGTGAGTGAGTGAGTGAGTGAGTGAGTGAGTGAGTGAGTGAGTGAGTGAGTGAGTGAGTGAGTGAGTGAGTGAGTGAGTGAGTGAGTGAGTGAGTGAGTGAGTGAGTGAGTGAGTGAGTGAGTGAGTGAGTGAGTGAGTGAGTGAGTGAGTGAGTGAGTGAGTGAGTGAGTGAGTGAGTGAGTGAGTGAGTGAGTGAGTGAGTGAGTGAGTGAGTGAGTGAGAGTGAGTGAGTGAGTGAGTGAGTGAGTGAGTGAGTGAGTGAGTGAGTGAGTGAGTGAGTGAGTGAGTGAGTGAGTGAGTGAGTGAGTGAGTGAGTGAGTGAGTGAGTGAGTGAGTGAGTGAGTGAGTGAGTGAGTGAGTGAGTGAGTGAGTGAGTGAGTGAGTGAGTGAGTGAGTGAGTGAGTGAGTGAGTGAGTGAGTGAGTGAGTGAGTGAGTGAGTGAGTGAGTGAGTGAGTGAGTGAGTGAGTGAGTGAGTGAGTGAGTGAGTGAGTGAGTGAGTGAGTGAGTGAGTGAGTGAGTGAGTGAGTGAGTGAGTGAGTGAGTGAGTGAGTGAGTGAGTGAGTGAGTGAGTGAGTGAGTGAGTGAGTGAGTGAGTGAGTGAGTGAGTGAGTGAGTGAGTGAGTGAGTGAGTGAGTGAGTGAGTGAGTGAGTGAGTGAGTGAGTGAGTGAGTGAGTGAGTGAGTGAGTGAGTGAGTGAGTGAGTGAGTGAGTGAGTGAGTGAGTGAGTGAGTGAGTGAGTGAGTGAGTGAGTGAGTGAGTGAGTGAGTGAGTGAGTGAGTGAGTGAGTGAGTGAGTGAGTGAGTGAGTGAGTGAGTGAGTGAGTGAGTGAGTGAGTGAGTGAGTGAGTGAGTGAGTGAGTGAGTGAGTGAGTGAGTGAGTGAGTGAGTGAGTGAGTGAGTGAGTGAGTGAGTGAGTGAGTGAGTGAGTGAGTGAGTGAGTGAGTGAGTGAGTGAGTGAGTGAGTGAGTGAGTGAGTGAGTGAGTGAGTGAGTGAGTGAGTGAGTGAGTGAGTGAGTGAGTGAGTGAGTGAGTGAGTGAGTGAGTGAGTGAGTGAGTGAGTTGAGTGAGTGAGTGAGTGAGTGAGTGAGTGAGTGAGTGAGTGAGTGAGTGAGTGAGTGAGTGAGTGAGTGAGTGAGTGAGTGAGTGAGTGAGTGAGTGAGTGAGTGAGTGAGTGAGTGAGTGAGTGAGTGAGTGAGTGAGTGAGTGAGTGAGTGAGTGAGTGAGTGAGTGAGTGAGTGAGTGAGTGAGTGAGTGAGTGAGTGAGTGAGTGAGTGAGTGAGTGAGTGAGTGAGTGAGTGAGTGAGTGAGTGAGTGAGTGAGTGAGTGAGTGAGTGAGTGAGTGAGTGAGTGAGTGAGTGAGTGAGTGAGTGAGTGAGTGAGTGAGTGAGTGAGTGAGTGAGTGAGTGAGTGAGTGAGTGAGTGAGTGAGTGAGTGAGTGAGTGAGTGAGTGAGTGAGTGAGTGAGTGAGTGAGTGAGTGAGTGAGTGAGTGAGTGAGTGAGTGAGTGAGTGAGTGAGTGAGTGAGTGAGTGAGTGAGTGAGTGAGTGAGTGAGTGAGTGAGTGAGTGAGTGAGTGAGTGAGTGAGTGAGTGAGTGAGTGAGTGAGTGAGTGAGTGAGTGAGTGAGTGAGTGAGTGAGTGAGTGAGTGAGTGAGTGAGTGAGTGAGTGAGTGAGTGAGTGAGTGAGTGAGTGAGTGAGTGAGTGAGTGAGTGAGTGAGTGAGTGAGTGAGTGAGTGAGTGAGTGAGTGAGTGAGTGAGTGAGTGAGTGAGTGAGTGAGTGAGTGAGTGAGTGAGTGAGTGAGTGAGTGAGTGAGTGAGTGAGTGAGTGAGTGAGTGAGTGAGTGAGTGAGTGAGTGAGTGAGTGAGTGAGTGAGTGAGTGAGTGAGTGAGTGAGTGAGTGAGTGAGTGAGTGAGTGAGTGAGTGAGTGAGTGAGTGAGTGAGTGAGTGAGTGAGTGAGTGAGTGAGTGAGTGAGTGAGTGAGTGAGTGAGTGAGTGAGTGAGTGAGTGAGTGAGTGAGTGAGTGAGTGAGTGAGTGAGTGAGTGAGTGAGTGAGTGAGTGAGTGAGTGAGTGAGTGAGTGAGTGAGTGAGTGAGTGAGTGAGTGAGTGAGTGAGTGAGTGAGTGAGTGAGTGAGTGAGTGAGTGAGTGAGTGAGTGAGTGAGTGAGTGAGTGAGTGAGTGAGTGAGTGAGTGAGTGAGTGAGTGAGTGAGTGAGTGAGTGAGTGAGTGAGTGAGTGAGTGAGTGAGTGAGTGAGTGAGTGAGTGAGTGAGTGAGTGAGTGAGTGAGTGAGTGAGTGAGTGAGTGAGTGAGTGAGTGAGTGAGTGAGTGAGTGAGTGAGTGAGTGAGTGAGTGAGTGAGTGAGTGAGTGAGTGAGTGAGTGAGTGAGTGAGTGAGTGAGTGAGTGAGTGAGTGAGTGAGTGAGTGAGTGAGTGAGTGAGTGAGTGAGTGAGTGAGTGAGTGAGTGAGTGAGAGTGAGTGAGTGAGTGAGTGAGTGAGTGAGTGAGTGAGTGAGTGAGTGAGTGAGTGAGTGAGTGAGTGAGTGAGTGAGTGAGTGAGTGAGTGAGTGAGTGAGTGAGTGAGTGAGTGAGTGAGTGAGTGAGTGAGTGAGTGAGTGAGTGAGTGAGTGAGTGAGTGAGTGAGTGAGTGAGTGAGTGAGTGAGTGAGTGAGTGAGTGAGTGAGTGAGTGAGTGAGTGAGTGAGTGAGTGAGTGAGTGAGTGAGTGAGTGAGTGAGTGAGTGAGTGAGTGAGTGAGTGAGTGAGTGAGTGAGTGAGTGAGTGAGTGAGTGAGTGAGTGAGTGAGTGAGTGAGTGAGTGAGTGAGTGAGTGAGTGAGTGAGTGAGTGAGTGAGTGAGTGAGTGAGTGAGTGAGTGAGTGAGTGAGTGAGTGAGTGAGTGAGTGAGTGAGTGAGTGAGTGAGTGAGTGAGTGAGTGAGTGAGTGAGTGAGTGAGTGAGTGAGTGAGTGAGTGAGTGAGTGAGTGAGTGAGTGAGTGAGTGAGTGAGTGAGTGAGTGAGTGAGTGAGTGAGTGAGTGAGTGAGTGAGTGAGTGAGTGAGTGAGTGAGTGAGTGAGTGAGTGAGTGAGTGAGTGAGTGAGTGAGTGAGTGAGTGAGTGAGTGAGTGAGTGAGTGAGTGAGTGAGTGAGTGAGTGAGTGAGTGAGTGAGTGAGTGAGTGAGTGAGTGAGTGAGTGAGTGAGTGAGTGAGTGAGTGAGTGAGTGAGTGAGTGAGTGAGTGAGTGAGTGAGTGAGTGAGTGAGTGAGTGAGTGAGTGAGTGAGTGAGTGAGTGAGTGAGTGAGTGAGTGAGTGAGTGAGTGAGTGAGTGAGTGAGTGAGTGAGTGAGTGAGTGAGTGAGTGAGTGAGTGAGTGAGTGAGTGAGCACTTGGGCGGGCGGGCGGCGGGCGTGGGCGTGGGCGTGGGCGTGGGCGTGGGCGTGGGCATGGGCGGCGGGCGGGGGCGGCGTGGGCGTGGGCGTGGGCGTGGGCGTGGGTGGGCGTGGGCGTGGCGTGGGCGTGGGCGTGGGCGTGGGCGTGGGCGTGGGCGTGGGCGTGGGCGTGGGCGTGGGCGTGGGCGTGGGCGTGGGCGTGGGCGTGGGCGTGGGCGTGGGCGTGGGCGTGGGCGTGGGCGTGGGCGTGGGCGTGGGCGTGGGCGTGGGCGTGGGCGTGGGCGTGGGCGTGGGCGTGGGCGTGGCGTGGGCGTGGCGTGGGCGTGGGCGTGGGCGTGGGCGTGGGCGTGGGCGTGGGCGTGGGCGTGGGCGTGGGCGTGGGCGTGGGCGTGGGCGTGGGCGTGGGCGTGGGCGTGGGCGTGGGCGTGGGCGTGGGCGTGGGCGTGGGCGTGGGCGTGGGCGTGGCGTGGGCGTGGGCGTGGGCGTGGGCGTGGGCGTGGGCGTGGGCGTGGCGTGGGCGTGGGCGTGGGCGTGGGCGTGGGCGTGGGCGTGGGCGTGGGCGTGGGGGCGTGGGCGTGGGCGTGGGCGTGGGCGTGGGCGTGGGCGTGGGCGTGGGCGTGGGCGTGGGCGTGGGCGTGGGCGTGGGCGTGGCGTGGGCGTGGGCGTGGGCGTGGGCGTGGGCGTGGGCGTGGGCGTGGCGTGGGCGTGGGCGTGGGCGTGGGCGTGGGCGTGGGCGTGGGCGTGGGCGTGGGCGTGGGCGTGGGCGTGGGCGTGGGCGTGGGCGTGGGCGTGGGCGTGGGCGTGGGCGTGGCGTGGGCGTGGGCGTGGGCGTGGGCGTGGGCGTGGGCGTGGGCGTGGGCGTGGGCGTGGGCGTGGGCGTGGGCGTGGGCGTGGGCGTGGGCGTGGGCGTGGGCGTGGGCGTGGGCGTGGGCGTGGGCGTGGGCGTGGGCGTGGGCGTGGGCGTGGGCGTGGGCGTGGGCGTGGGCGTGGGCGTGGGCGTGGGCGTGGGCGTGGGCGTGGGCGTGGGCGTGGCGTGGGCGTGGGCGTGGGCGTGGCGTGGGCGTGGGCGTGGGCGTGGGCGTGGGCGTGGGCGTGGGCGTGGGCGTGGGCGTGGGCGTGGGCGTGGGCGTGGGCGTGGGCGTGGCGTGGGCGTGGGCGTGGGCGTGGGCGTGGGCGTGGGCGTGGGCGTGGGCGTGGGCGTGGGCGTGGGCGTGGGCGTGGGCGTGGGCGTGGGCGTGGGCGTGGCGTGGGCGTGGGCGTGGGCGTGGGCGTGGGCGTGGGCGTGGGCGTGGGCGTGGGCGTGGGCGTGGGCGTGGCGTGGGCGTGGGTGGGCGTGGGCGTGGGCGTGGGCGTGGGCGTGGGCGTGGGCGTGGGCGTGGGCGTGGGCGTGGGCGTGGGCGTGGGCGTGGGCGTGGGCGTGGGCGTGGGCGTGGGCGTGGGCGTGGGCGTGGGCGTGGGCGTGGGCGCGGCGCGTGCGCGGCGCGTGCGCGTGCGCGTGCGCGTGCGTGTGCGTGTGCGTGTGCGTGTGCGTGTGCGTGTGCGTGTGCGTGTGCGTGTGCGTGTGCGTGTGCGTGTGCGTGTGCGTGCGCGTGCGCGTGCGCGTGTGCGTGTGTGTGGGGTGTGCGTGTGCATGCGCACATGCCACATGTGCACATACACGTATGGGTGGGCAGGGCCCTGCGTTTGCAGCGACGACGTATACACAGTCCAGGTTACCATAGGCGCCCAGCCGGAACCTACGCCCGCTGTTTGCTGTTTAAAGCATTAACAAGTTCTTGTAGAATGCCAGGGCGTTCCCCATTTTCGGACCACGTGTTTGAAGCGATGCCATATACACGCTCCAAGGTACCACAGTCGCAGCTATGAGAAAGCCACTCTAATGTACCAATGAGCATTTGCTCGGGTCTTACCACGTCCAACCGGAGCCCGCGCCCGCCTTCAGTTTGTCTGGAGATTCGGCTCGCTGATCGGGCCGATTTTCTCCATTAAATAACCGAACGCCTCCAGCGAGATATGGCATGTTTTGTGCATGTGACGGCGGGCGGCTCTGGGGTCGTCCCCAGCAAATAAACAAACCCGCTTTGAAACAATATCGACAGAGAAGCACTGGCACCAACACCTGGAAAAACTTGCAAAGAAAGCGAACGCAGACAGGTAGCAGGAAAAGCGACATGCACGACAGGTCAACGGCGCGTTTTTATCATATTTCTGCAGCACTAAGCCACCTTAAATCAAATTAGTGGTGCAGAAATGAGTGGTTTACAGCTGGACAACACGTGCATGTTAGCCAGCAATCGCAGTGATCGCAGCCCGCAGGGAATTTGGCCGTGCACTTGTCCCACGCTGTGGACAAGCCCGGATGCAAGCTACACTTGCTTGACGTTAACGCCCTTTCCCGCGAAATCTGGGCTGACTTCCCGCGCCTCCAGAGCCAATGCACCTGTAGCGAGCAGTTCACGACGTCGTTGCGACCCTTGCGCCCTTCAGTGAACTCGAAGTGAAGGGCCGGTGAAGCGCCGGTGCTTAAGACCGACGACCCGGTCGTCGACCCAGTTCACCTACAGTAGTACAGTTCACCGACGCAGTTCATCGAATAAAACATGTGCCGAATAAAACACCCTCGTGCCTAATAAACACCCGTCGAAAACTATCATGATTGTGGCCACGTACTGTGTACATCCCTCTGCCCTCAGCTCTGGCCCAGCGACATTGTCGTCAGCCCTGGGCCACATAATCACAATTTAATTGCGTCGCCCGCACCGAGAGGCCCTTTCCCGCACTGTCTGGTCGCTTCGTGTACAGCCTCCAGCACCAAGTACCGCCCCGAAGTTTCTGCTCCGTATAATAATTATTAATGCATGGCGTTTCGCGTCACCGCCTGCTCGCAATGATCCCGGATCGACACGCCGGCGCGGGATGGGAAGCCATCAGCTGCCAAGGCCGAGGCCATTGCGCCGTCAGCAGGCAGGAGAACGATGGGTTGCCAGCGACTGCCCAACTTGCGGTTTAGATTCTAACAAGTATAAGTACCATTTTCCGCAGATGTTTGCTGCAAAATGACTGCTTGGCAGGTACACTACGCGGTGCTTCTTCTATCCGGCGTCGTATTTTGTTGCAGTACGACGGCGCCGCTGGCCGCCTCTGAAGTCCCATCGGCCGCTATTAATTTCACCGACATAAGTCCAGGCAGACTTGCGGCCATTCATACGCTCTGCCGTTGCAGTTTCTTCCTAGAGAACTATGGGATTCCGCCGGCAGACTTTTTCGACCATCAACTGTCCAACGCGGAGGAACGGCAGCTCGGCCGCGAGCTGGTCGCCGAGATCCCCGCTCGGATGAGCGTCATTTCCTTCTGCCGACAACTCTCATTCGCCGGTGACACCCATGGCGCCTCCGAAGGAACCTGCAGCGGGGTCTTCTTCGTCGACATAGCCAGCAACTCGCCGCCCCGTCCCGGCGACGGGCGCGTGGCGGCACGGACGATCAGCTTCTCGCTGTGCCGGCGGGGTTACGTCTCAATGGCCCTTCTCAAGCCCAAGCAACCCAACTCGACGCCGGGACCCCCAACGGTTATGCGTGCGCCGGGCATCCAGCCGTGCCCCACCTCCACGCCAGCCTTCTCCTGGGTTGCTGGAGTCCAAGACCTCTCCTCGCACCTCGCCGCCCGGCCACCTCTGCCCCGGCCCGTGATCCACAACTCGTTCGCCGAGATAAGGCGGCTCACTGACAAGGCGGAGCTGCCTGGGACCCTGCTGGGCCACGCGCGGGCGCATGGCGGCCCGGCCTGCGTTGAGCGAATATCCGGACAGGGCCGCGCCGCCTCAGGCGATATGAACGGTACAGGCACCCCGGGCGGGCTGATCGCAGAGACCTACCGGCTGTTCAAGTTTGACGAGTGCCAGCAGTTCTTTCGCAAGGTGAACGCCAGCCTTGCGGCGGCGGCGGCGGCGGTGGCGGATGCCAGCCTCAAAGTGGACGATGGCTCTGGCAGTGGCAGCGCCCGCTCAGTACGCGGCGCCTCCGCTGGCCTTGAGGGTGCCCTTGGGTCCGCCCGCCCGCATCATGGCCAGGGTCCTGCCCACGGTGACCGTTTGGATCGTGTTGCTGCAGTGGGCCGTCACGGCCCACCGGTGGGTGACATTCATGCTCCTATTGACAACAATGCCCTCAATCATCATCAAGCCCTTGACCACGAAGCCCTTGACGACGAAACCTTGGCGGCCACAGGCGGTGACGGCCTGGCTAGCGCGGCCGCCATGTTGCGGGTGGCAGCTGCGCAGGCTGCCCAGGGGGATGTGCCGGCAACGCAAAGGATGGGGACGCGTGGGAGGATGAGGACGGCGCAAGCGATGGCGCCGACGCAGGTGACCCCTGGTGGCGTGCAGCATAACATTAGTCTTACCGATGACCACCAGCATGGCAGTGAGATGCCAGCAGCAGGCCAGCATGCTGACGACAAGAGTCGAGTCGCCGATTCTGGCCAGCCTAGCAAGACCGACGACGACTGGTGGATCATCAAGGTGCGCTACTCTTATGCTGGCAGGGGAACCTTCCTCGTGGCCCCTGCCCGCGGACTGGGCGTAGAAGGGACAGGCACCGCGGATGACTTTGTCACGAGCCTCGCCGCGTACCGACGGGGGAACAAATGTGGGATAACACTCGAGTACGCGCCCAACCAGCGATACCTTGCGCCGGGGCAAGCGCCCAACGACTTAGCCGCCTGGCCGCCGCGTGCAGGGAATGGGCACCTCTTCCACGTCGCGCAGAGGTACATCCGCGACCCGTTGCTGCTGCGCGGGTCTAAGTTTCACATACGGGCATATGGAATGCTGGTGAGCACGGAGCCACTTGTCGCGTTCTACCGGCGCGAGGACGTCTACTTCCAGCGCACGCAGGCGGTCTATCGCCGAGAGGACGTGGGTGACTTGGACGGCCATTTGACAAATAACGGCAACCAGACGTTGCCGTGGCCCAAGGGGTATTTCTTGGACCCTGCGCGGCAGGGTGAGGATGCCAGCAGCCACTCGGATCCCAGCAACATCGCCACCGCATTGTCCATTGAAGACGCCGCGGCTGCATCCATTGAAGTGGGTTCGGCAGCCGATGTCACTTCTTCCATTCAAGGGGGGTCGTCGGTGAAAGCGGGCTCAGCAAGTTCTGAGCCAGCAGGGCAGCAAGCTAAACCATTTGCACCGGGGCAGCAAGCTAAACCATTTGCACCGGGGCAGCAAAGCTCGCCTGCTGGTAGCAGTGCGGCAAACGACCGCACGTCTTGTCAGGGCCAGGAGGACGTGCATGGTAGTCGGGATACAAGCCAGGATGTGCGTGGTGGTCATGATTTTGATGTGACAGAAAAGGAAGGTAGCAAAGGGTATCACCGGCAGCCCCTGGTGTCGACATCTCAAAAGACCCTGTCAACGTTGGACGCTTTGGACGCCGAGCTGGCGGCGGAGGGCCACACGCCCCCAGGGTACGTGGCGACCATCCTGGAGCCCGAAATCAAGCGCGCGATCGTGTTCGCCTTCCGTGCGCTGGCGTCCAGCATGGAGTATAAGTACCCCGGGTACTACCACCTGCTCACGTTTGACTTCATGCTTGACGCGCAGCTGAACCTGGTGTTGTTGGAGGTGAACGGGAACTCGTTTTTTATACGGAGTCACCCGGGGGTGCTTGTGGACACGGCGAATCTGGCGGTGGATCTGGTAGAGATGCGGCAGGAGGGGCGATGGCCGAGGGAGGAGGACTACCCGGGTTTGGTCGTGGCGTCCTACCCGGGGTATGAGAAGAGCACTAGTACTAGTGCTGGCACGGCTGGTAGTAGAAGTACTACCGCTGGCGCCAAATCTGGTAGCGCTACTAGTGTCGGCATGGTCGGTACCAGCAGCAGTGTTGCTGGTGTCCCTGGCGGGAGTGCTGCTACTACTAGCGGAGACGAGGGGGTTGAGACGGGTGGCGTGAGTGGTGGTGGAGATGGGCCGGGTGGGGGCAACAGCAATGGTGGCGGTGACCAGGATAAGGAATCAGCGGGGACCAATAGGGATGATAAGGAATCAGCGGAGACGAATACCAAGGCTGATAAGGGATTAGGGGGGACGAATAAGACTGATGAGGGATCAGCGGGGACGAATAAGACTGATAAGGGATCAGCGGGGGCGAGTACCAAGGCTGATAAGGGTTCAGGGGGGGGGATCAGAGAGAAGCCTTCCCGACCCGTGGTCGATCGCTTGCTGAGGCTTAGGGAAAGGTACCCTCAGGTGGAGCTGCTGGTTGATGGGGAGTGGGACGTGGGCAAGTTGGAAGGATGCGCGTGACAGCGGACACTCCTGATGCCACTGTTGGATGGATGCGGGTGACAGCAGCTACACTCCCTACTTAGCTGCTGGATATTGTGTTTCCAGGATGGAATTGTGGGTCGCTGAGCTATGTCATATATGACCGTGCAGGTTGCCGTCAATATTTTATAGCGTTGCAGGGCATGAGCATGCCACATCGGTCGCTAGTACTTAATTTTCAAAATGTGGATCGAGCTGGCTTCTGACTTGGTCCTAATCATGTGGAGGCACGGCGCTTGCTTTGACCTCGACGGATGAGCTGTACATGTGCTGGTGTGCATGCATGCATTCAAAACGTGCCTACCTATAGCCCATGCTTACCCAAGTAAGTAAGTAAGCAAGCAAGTAAGTAAGTACTTGCGTGTCATGCGCATGGGCATGCCACGGAGTAGTATGCTAATCTCATTAGAAAAATAATTACACGAAAGTTACAAATATCGTCTGCATCATGCCCCAACCACATAGCCAGCAGCACTATGCTTACCTATGAGATTAGCATAGTACTCCTAAACAGGTCGTGGGCCGGCTGGATCGCGTATAGTATCTGCGCACATCTGAACCCTGTGATGCCAGATCTCCTTTGCGGCCGTTCCGAGTTTGGCACTGGATTCGTTGTCCACATCGTCGCGTCGCTGCAGCAACCCAATGTTTTCTGGCATCCGCGGGCTTTTGGTTCCCGCCGCACATTTGAAAGTGCTGTCCTTGGGATTTTTGCCTTTGCACCGTGTGCAGTTCTTGGACGTTTGGAATCATGGCATGGCTAATGTAATGACTGACTAGCTAGACCTTTTCAGTGGTTTTCCATTTGTGGGCATTTCCTCGTAAATGGTGGGAGAGCGATCGCAGCAATGACGCTCACCACTAGACACTCCCGGCCAGTTAGGCTCGAAACACACCGGCGCCCTGATCAAGCAAGCTGTTTCCGGCCCCGCCGTCTAGGTCATCTAGTCGCTCTACACGTAAGCCAGCCATAATTTCAATGCACAAGGCTACACATTTCCATCACCATTCATATTCATCATCCTGAACGACTCGAACACGCGGACAAGATAACGGTAGGCTCGAGCTACCATGGTCCGGATTCTCCCGATTTCTGGCCTGCGCTGGTTGTCTCCTTGATAGTACTCCGTGGCATGCCCGTGAGCATGACACGCAAGTTCTTAATTACTTACTTATGCTTACCTATGCGTGAGTTTGTACATATTTTTCTCTGAGTGACTGTTTGATATGTTTTAGGGCACTACCATGCCATGCACAATATGGCCATCTTTAGCGCCTAGCGTTGCACTTTTTTTGGCGCACATTGGATGCACCCCTGATGCATAGTTGTCTCACTTCATAGTCGTCATATGTGTATGCCGGCATGACTATGCATCATGTTCAAGGATGACAACATTTACACAGCTGTGACCTGGGCGCAGTGTCAGCCGTGACCCAGCCTGTATACTTAACTAATTAAACACGTGCTCCTGTAATGGGGAGCCACGGAGCACCAGAGTGCTTTTAATCCCTGAGTGCATGTGCACATCGGGAAGGAGGCAGAGACCACCCCCATCCCTCATAAGTAAGCACTTGCGTGTCATGCGCATGGGCATGGCACGAAGTACTATGCTAATCTCATTAGAACCCCCGGCCGTCCCTCATTAATTAATTAATTAATCAAACTTGTGCTCCCGTTGGGGAGTCACGGAGCACCGAAGTGCTTTTAATCCCTGCATGTGCACAACAGGAAGAAAGGGCAGAGACCCCCTTTCTCCTTCATGCCAGAGGCATGCCACAGCGGCAATCGGACACGCCATGGACGATCCGGCAAGTGCTGTGGGTGCAATAGCCGACCCATGTGAGCATATCATGAATCATCAGTAACAAGTAGCGTGGGCAAGTAAACTGATCATAGCCAGGACGTAGCATGGCTGTACAAGGGCG
The DNA here is from genome assembly GCA_009746045.1 of Mesostigma viride. Classification (NCBI taxonomy): domain Eukaryota; kingdom Viridiplantae; phylum Streptophyta; class Mesostigmatophyceae; order Mesostigmatales; family Mesostigmataceae; genus Mesostigma; species Mesostigma viride. The sequence goes on from RPFO01000026.1 coordinate 4,400,873, forward strand.
AAGCTGAGGCTATGGCTGGTTGTGTACCGGCCGTGTGTTAGCGGTGCACGTGACTAGGTATGGTGGCACAGCTAGGCAGACATTCTAGGCATGGCTGCCATGGCGGCAGTGTACTACCAATGGATACAAGCTAGGGCTGTCATACAAGCTATTCTAGCCCGCAGGGGGCGTCCACTCGCATGCAGGGTCCGTTCCCTATGCCTCAGGCATGCCACAGGGTACGTGCACAATCGGACCCGTCGAAACGATCCTGCATCCTCTGTGGGTGCAATATGACCCGTGTGTGCATTGCATTACTATGGAGGCGCGAGCAAACAGGCGGTGCTAGGCGAGACACATAGCTAGGCTGGCGGATGTCTGTTGGCTACTGGTTAGGCTATATAGGCATTAAATTCAAGTAAATTGGAACATATATCTCCGTTGGGAGCACATGTAGCACATATCCCTGAGCAGGGGCATATGGTATTTTAATACATTCTGGGCTACTGCCTGCAATGGTAGCTAGGGTGTAAACTACACCTGCTCTGGGTGCACAAAGTGCACCTGCACCATGCACTATGTATTCCAGCAGCTAAGGTGCGGGTCGCATAGGATGGAAGGCATCATGGCTAAACAATTGCTAGAGCATGGCGTCGATCTCAGCAGAGAGTAGCTCTCTGCATAGGCAATGCTACTATTCTTAAATAAAGCTAAATTCTTAATGCATCATCCGTGGGGAGTCCCATCATAGGCACACATGCGGGCGCAGGCGTGGGCCACATGCTAAGCTAAGCCTGACTAGTCTACACTGCTGCTATATATTCCCTAAGCTGGGGTACTTGCTGGGGGGGCAGGGGGAGCCTGCCAGGGCTTGTGGTCGACGTGGATGACCGCCCGCCTCCAGTATACCGGCTTCCCCCCTGCGTTCTGCCAGAGCTGGAGGTTGGTCGGCCATAGATAGCTCCCGTCGCCGTTGTTGCTGCGCCAGGGTCAAGTCGTCGTCCAGCATGTAGGAAGTCCTCGAGAGCTTCTTCAGCGGCATTCAAGAAACAACAGCTTATCCGCCATGTATACTTCAGTAAAGGTGAGGAGCACGGGGGCCGGGCCAGCCTTACCCCGGCCGCGCGCGGGGAAGGCAGACAGCCGACATCCGCAGCTCACCACTGGTGAGTTGCATGGGAGTAAGAATGTCGCGCTTAAACGCTATGGCAGGTGACTCTGAGTCCTCACCTCAGTGGCAGCCGGCAGGTGGAAGTGCTTGACGATGACATTATGGCTGCGCTTGGTGATGTCGGCCTCGATCCTCGCAGAGGTCGAGCGTATCTTGCTTGAGCTGTGCCGCGATGGTGGAGGCGGTGGAGGTGGTCTGGTGCTTCAGCATATGTCCGCCCAGGTCTGGGTGGGAGGAGCATCGTCGGTTGGCCGCCAGCAGGTGCTGGCCGGGCGGAAATGTCCTTCACCGCCTGGGCCGGCGGTGATCGAGGCCTGCGGTGTTTTGCAGGCACTCAATGGCGATGGCGTTGTCGTGGAGGCGCTGGTCGACATCTGTCGAGGAGCTGGGCCTTGATGTCGGCGGTGGCTAGGTGGACTCAGGTGGCAGTGGAGGTGGAGGCGAGGAGAGTGGAGGTCACTAGTGGAGGTGACGGTGGTGGAAAGGTGAGGGAGCTCAGCAGCCAGCGTGCTGCCCATTGCTGCCACATCTGCAGCGAGGGGAGACACGTGCTGCTCGAGGGCTTCCTTAATAAGGAGGGAGCGGAATGTGGGTTCGGAACTGGAAGGAGCCCAGATCTCGCCATCAGAGCGCATGATCTCGAAGAGAGTTGAGAATGATGTCACTAGCTGCTGGAGTTGGGGGCGGGCGCACCCGAACAGCTCTAGACCTGGGGCTAAACCAGGTGCCGTCCGAGTTGATGAGGCGGTTGATGCTTTCGAGATGGATCCATCGATCCACAGGTCGTAAAGCGAGGCGTAGTCCCCGAAGAAGATGCAGTGCATAGCACTTGCCGGGGCCACGTTGGTCCAGTCGTGATCGTTGACTTTGCAAGGTTGGGGCCGAAAGCGCGGTTCTGTTAATTGAGCGCGATTCCGCTTGGCGACTGTGTTTGGGATCAGGTGATGCCGAGCTAGGGCGAGTCCGCAGGAGCCGAGTGCACTACTAACGCTTGAGTACAGCTAGTGTCCCCGCTGCCTGGCAGGCGGCGGGCGGAACTACAGGCTGCCGGAGCTGCAGGCGAATTTTCTTTGCTCGAATCGCAGCTAGCCGCCAGGCTGCGTTGCGTAGTCGAGCATTTGCTCGTCATTTTAGTGCGTAATAGCTTCGGGAAAATATATCAGCGTGTGCGTCTCAGAATTAAAGACGTGGTGTTTTTGGCCATTATTTCGCGTAATATAGCTGCAGGCTGGTCACAATACTGCGTTACAGATGAAACCGTTATTAATAGCTAGTAGCAGATGCGCCTAGCTATAGAAAAGACGCATCATGCAGTTGCAAGTGATCTGACTGAATTTGGGGCTCAGACGCAAAAGTTCTGAGCTGAGCCAATCTGGAAACTGAGTCCGCCATCAGCCATGTCCGGCCGCTCGTGGCTCGTGGCTCGTTTAGGGCTCGTTTATAGCGCTATAGCCGGCATGCATGGCTACTGTCTACCCTGCTTTGGCATTGCACATGCCGGATTGCCGGTACACATGGCTAGGGGTGACATACAGTCCAGGTTGCATCACCCAAACATGGGCCGGTGTCGCCGATATCGATCGATTGATGTGGATCGACTGCATATTTATGGATATAGTCTAGCCCACCATATGCATGGGGGGCTTAACGTATAACTCCACAGCTGGTTGTTGACGATCAAGTCCTCGCCCGGCCCTCCATCTGGAACACCTTGGCGGCTTCTTGGTTAGGTCTTGCTTGCACATGGCAGAGGCACTCCGGCCACAGGTCGCGTCCGGCTGCTAGCTGCTGCACGCTGAGCGGGGGTCAGGTCAATGATCATCCATGCAGCGTGCACGGGACTCATCAGGTCCGGATCGTGCAACTTCTTGCGGCGAGAGAGGAACAGCCGCTTGTCCTCCATGGAGCTGAAGGTAAGCAGTCCCTGGTGACTGGTGGGGGCCGGACGGTGCCGCATTGTACGTCCTGGTGAAATATGGGGAACGGAAGGCGGTGCCCATGCACGCAGCTCTACAGCCTCTACTTCACCTTCGAGGTCCAGATGGGGAAGGAGCTGCATGGCTCCTGAGCTCGTCCTCGCTAGAGAGCTCAGTGCCGTCTCCCCTGGCAGCTGGGGGATCGATACGACGCAGCACCACTCGATGCATTGGTGCGGGCGCACGCCGGGTCGGTGTCCTCACGTTCTTCTGCTCGGCGCTGGGCTTCAATCTCCAGCAGCTTCGTGGCGATGGCTTTCGTGGTCGATCGAGACCTATAGCTGTGCATGGTCACTGCATGACCGCATTAGTACGTCCGCAAAGGAGTGCGGTGGTGGACGCTGCCATCTGCATGCTAGGGGTGCATGGGCGCTGTCGCAGCGATGGATTATCTCGATTTCTAGCCTGCGCTGACCATGCAGTTGTCTCCTTGATGGAGGCCGTCTGCGCCGCGATCTCCGGGCCACTGCATGCGCGGCCAAGGCCTCGTTTTGGTCGGTCTTGACACTGCATGAGAACATGGGCCGCGCACAGTCTTGCCGGCCTCCCCCTGCATGCTTGAGGCAAGAGAGTAGGCCGGGTGGCTAGTGCATCAGAAGCCTGTGCCACTGTCTGCAGGGCCGCGTGGTGAGCTGGGGTTGGAGCTTGTGGGCTGGAACTTGGTTTCGATCCGCATCGGCCGGAGACCCAGCCGGGCCTCCAACGTGTTTCCAGCGTCGTGGTCAGCGAAGTCAGCTTCTCCGGGCCAGCGGCCGGCCAGGGCACGTACGAGCTCCTCCAGCACTGCGCGGATGGACATCATCCTTGCTGAGGGAGGCCGGGCCGGAGGGGGCCGGTGTGGCTGCTGCATGGTGCTGGGCGCGGGAGGATGGGTGGCGGAGCGCAGCGACAAGGGCCGGCGTTTGTTGAGCTGAAAGAACTGAAGCTGTACAGGGTAGCGAGGCGATGCATGGGTCTGCATGCTCCGAAAGGGTGAGCCGGAACTCCTCCACCGCGGCGTCGGCGAAAGGCCCTGAGGGCCCCATGACTGCTATAGCTTGCGTTTCTTTGCCAAAAACAGGACGATCTCGGCACAGTCTTCCTTGGTCAGGCACATCCACTAGGGGAGGGTGACTGATGTCGATCTGCACTATACAGTATAGCCCCGGGGTAATAAATATACACCATTTGTGTTCGTGGCACCTGGGGTAATTCTTGGGCGATCCACATGTGATCTGGCGAGGCGGTTGGCGATGGATGGGCGGTTGATCCGGGTGTTTGAGCGACTCAGGATCGACAAGGGCAAGTGGGTTGGGTTGCCGGGAGCCGGAAAGCTCCTTCTCCAGCCAGACCGCGTTTAGCTTTTTAGGTCGCATAGCCTGAATCGTGTCGACACGTGCGTAACTTTTTCAATACCGTGTTTCAGCCGTTACCTATACTAAGTTACCTACTAAGATCATATAGAGTCTATATGATCTTATTAATTAATTAATTAATTAATAAGCACGTGACTGCGTAACGTGGGTGCCAATACAGAGTAAAGGAACCTTCAACCCTATATACACAGCGAGAAGGAGGGAGGGCGCCCTAGCTTCTCTCACTGCCGCAGGTGGGCAGGCCACAGAGCGCTCTCTCCACGGCATGGTGCCGGGGCGCAACACTGTGGGTGCAATACAACCAGTGCAATACCATAGGTAGGCTGACGCATAGCTTATGCTACAAATGTGAGGTGGGCTCAAGAAGTCGGCTAATTAAGGCGCAAGCTGATGGCCACAAGGTGCCAGAGCTATAATTGAAGGTACTATAACGCTGTGCGCTAATATTGTTTCAAGTGCTGTAATGCCTAAGCTATCCCATAATCGATTGCCCCCATCTAGACAACTATAGCTTGAGTGCTCTATCCCGGGGGAGCCCGGCGGGGCTTCCACAGATGATCTTATAGTGATCTTATACTGGCGGGTGCGACGTATCGTGTGCATGCAAGTGATCTGATTGAATTTGGGACTCATCGACGCGAAAGTTCTGAGCCGATCCGCCGTCAACCATGGTTCGTTCGATCCGCCATGGCAAAGTTGGATTTGGGGGTGCCCATGCAGGGCCCTGATTGCAAAGCCCGTATAACGAAATAAGGTGCTTGTATACTTTTTATTAACAATTAATAAATTAATGATTCCGAATGCAAATAACTTGAAGACGTAGGTAGTCTCAGTCTGATAGCCAGCCAGGGATGGGCAGATGCCATGCAGGCAGCGTCTTGCATATATATTGAAAATTTAAAAATTAAATTATATTTAAAAAATAACAATGACTCCGTTGGGAGATCATTAATTAATTAATTAATTAGGAACATAACTCCGTTGGGAGTATATGTAGGCTGCACATATCCCAGAGAAGGGGCAATATGGCTTTTAATACATTCTGAGCTACTTCCTGCAATGGTGGGAATGTAAGCGACCCTTGCTCTAGGTGCACCAAGGGCACCTGCACCCCCCAGAGTCTCGGGCAACACCCAGCTAAGGGGAGCCGGCCCGTCGATCATAGGCCGGGGGGAAGATCATCATGGCTACTATACAAGAGCATGGCGTCTCAGCAGAGAGTGACTCCCTGCATGTGCACCGGCACATGTGCGCCGGCCCGTCGATCATAGGCCGGGGGGAAGATCATCATGGCTACTACTATACAAGAGCATGGCGTCTCAGCAGAGAGTGACTCCCTGCATATGTGCACCGGCATGATAATGAAATAAAGCGAGGCATCAAATGGAGTGTGGCACATCATAGGCACACATGTACATGACTGAAAATGCTAGGCCTCAGCTGGTATAGTGCCTGTAGTAGGCGGGCATGTACAAGGCCACCCACGGTCTAACTATTCTTCACTAGTGCTGCTGTATTCCCCTACTAAGCTGGGGCGTCTGGAGTCGCTGGGGCCGCGGTGGTGGCGGCCGGGGGTCGCGTGCCAGGGCTTGTGGCCGACGTAGATAGTTATAAACATCGATTCCTATACGGAATCGACACTAAGCCTACGTAGGAATCGACGTCTATAGCGTCTGTAGGAATCGATGTTTATAACTATAAGACTGTTGCGACACGCCGGCAGCCCGGGTTCGAGTCCCGCTCGGATCGTTCCGGGGGTGGATTTTTCGCCTAGTAATGCGAATAATTCGTTGCGGACGCTAATCGTTCGGCCTAATGTGCTATGTTAATCAAAAAAGGCTTGAGTGATCGGTGTCTACTAAGCGCTTAGTGTCAATTCCGTAGGAATCGATGTTTATAACTTAGATGGCCGCCCCCTTCCAGTACACCGGCTGGCCCGCCTTGGTCTGCCGGAGCTGGAGGTCAAGGTCGGCCCGATTAGCTCCCGTCGCCGTTGTTGCTGCGCCAGGGTCAAGTCGTCGTCCACGGTGAAGGGAGTGTTCTCGAGCCGCTTGCGGCGTCTGAGAAACGAAATCTTGTCCGGCCGATGGGCTCTTAAAGACATTGAGAAGAGGCGGGGGCGCCCCTGCCTTATCCTGCGCGCGGGGAAGGCGATGGGCGGCCAGCTTAGTCTCAGGCCAAGAAGGCCCATGCGTGCAAGGATTTTCCTCTCAAACGTGCAAGCTTCTCGTAATTCTCACCTTCCTCCATGTCGAAGTTCTTGACGATGACGTTGAGGCTGCGCTTGGCGAGGTCGGCCTAGCTCCTCGCGGTTGTCGAGCTTCTGTTGCTCGAGCTGTCTGTGCTGCGACGGCGGAGGCGGTGGAGGTGGCGTGCTGCTTTTATTAAGCATGTCCGCCCGGCAGGTCGGGATGGGAGGAGCATCGCCAGCCAGGCCAGCTGGGGCTGGCTCGGCGGCAATGTCCTTCACCGACTGGGCGGTGAGGCCTGCGGTGTTTTGCAGGACCTCAATGGCGATGGCATTGTCCTTATTAAGGCGCTGGTCAATGTCGCGGAGCTGGGCGGTGATGGAGTCGGTGGAGGCGGAGGGGGGGGGGTGGTTGGAGGCGAGGAGGGTGGCGGTGCCGTGGGGATGGTGGGGAGCTCAGCAGCCAGCGTGCGACTCACAGCTCAGACTGTGCCACATCTGCAGAGGTCCACGGCATGCACAGCGCTGAAGGATGGAAGAAAGGGCGGCGAGCTGAAGGTGCGGTTGCGTCCAGCCAGACAGGTCAGGTGCATGGGGCTGAAACTGGCCATCAGACTGGCTGCGGAAGCATTTATGGCGTTGTTGGAGGCGCTGGCACAGGCCGAAAAGGGAGGCGTACGACCCATAAAAAAAAAGCTCCAGGATCCGGATGGGTGGCCAGTCGAAATAGCCGGGTCTGTTGACGTCGAAGGTGGAAAATAACCCGTCGACGGGAGATCATGTAGCACGTATTCCATGGACTGATGGGGGTGGGTGGCGGGAGCGGAGCCGCGATTGAAAACTAGCCATGATCTAATCATTTCTAATCTAAGATACAAAATCCTAGCTACCCTACTCACTGTATTAATTAAAGCGCCCCTTCCTCCTGGAGAGGCCCCCTGGGGTGTTTGCCCACAGGCCAGGCCGGGCTGGCTTGTGGGCCCGGCCCGGCCTAGCTGGATAATGGTCTGCCGTCTCCTCTTGTACTCAGACTGTCTGCAATGATGGCAGTCCAAGCTACAGATCGAGATGAATGAAATACGGTGTTCAAACTGAGCTGGGACCATAATAAGGCTGGCCAGCAACTTAACAATCTGTGTTTATAGTTTATTGCTGGTCTGAAATGCATGCTGCACTTGTCTCTCGCCTCAACCAGGTGGAGGGCAAGTGCGGCGTGCTCATGAAAAAGCTTGACGCCATCACCGCCCACACTGAGGCCCTGGCCTCACAGGTCCCAAACTGATAGCGGAGCAGACGGCCACCATCGCATCCCAGCCACCATGCAGCTGGATGCTGGCGACCTCCCGCCCCTCTCCTATGCCGGGACCTGCTGCGGACAGCGACCGCATGATCATTGCCTATGCGGACAGCGACCGCCTCAACCACCGACGTCATCGCCACGAAACTCCAGGACGGCTTGAAGACCGTCGCCAGGCACAGCATTGGGAGGCCACCGACCGCGCCCGCCGCGACTGCCAATTGTGCTGCGTCGCTTCCCCCAGAAGCCAGGTACGTGAGACGTCAACCACCCTTGCCGACGAGCTCAAGGACCAGCTCCTCCCCCTCATGGGCCTGGTAGGTGAAGTAGAACTGCGTGGGTGCCACCGCCTTCCCCACTCACGGGACAAGGCGGCTCCCCCACTAGTCCTAGTCGGCCTTCGATCCCCGGCCTCTCGTGAGGACAAGCAGCGGTTCCTTTCTCGTCGCAAGACGGGTTGCACGACCTCACCTGGACGCTGGACGATGACCTGACCCCCGCTCAGCAGCAGCAGCGACATGACCTGTGGCCGGAATACCTCCGCCGCAAGCAGGACCCCCAGAAGCCCAAGGTGTACTGGAGGGGCGGGGACCTGATGATCAACCACAAGATGTGGACGCCCCCTGCGGGCTAGAATAGCTTGTATCATAGCTTGTACCATAGCTTGTATCCATTGGTAGTCACTGCCGCCATGGCAGCCATGCCTAGAATGATTGCCTAGCTGTGCCATACCTAGTCACGTGCGCCGCCAACACACGGTACACAACCAGCCATAGCCTTAGCTTAGCCCGGCCTTGTACAGCCATGCCGGCTCAGTACGTCTTGGCTATGCATGCTCAGATTACTTGCCCACGCTCCTTGTTATGATATGCTCACATGGGTCTTATGGCACCCACAGATCTTGCCGGATCGTTTAGCGTGTCCGATTGCAGCTGTGGCATGCCTCTGGCATGAAGGAGAAAGGGGGTCTCTGCCCTTCCTGTTGTGCACACACAGGGATTAAAAGCACTTCGGTGCTCCGTGACTCCCCAACGGGAGCATGAGTTAATTAATTAATTATTGCTGGTCTGCCAACCCTCCTGGGGATGTCCTTAGGGCCAGGCCTGACGTCAGGATTAATTAATTAATTAATTAATAGACACGTGAAGTCCTGCGTCACGTGAGCATAAGCCCTCAGTGGGAGCGGAACATGGGATGGAATGGATATGGACGTCAGGATATGTTGCCCTGGCTTGGGCGATTGAGCCGTTGTGGGCCGGCCAGGGCCAAGCGCGGTGTCTACCTGCATGACTAATTCGGGCCGAAGATGTCCTGCGAATGCTATTCTACGGTGCCTAATCTCGTCGGAAATGCGAGGCATACCCTTATACAAAGACACGATATTGAACGGTGTGTGGAAAATCCTACAGTGTAAAGCCTGCCGAAGCATAGCTGAATTGGACCAGGTCAGTACCGTGCCGTTCAGCCGCGTGTTCAGCTGGTCCGTGAGCGTCCAGGCCTCGGCCCCGTTACCCGTACGTGAGCACCGTGAGGACCAAGACCTTGAAGAGCACCCGTGTGCGGACCTCGCCTACTGTCCTTCGAGTGCCAGTAGGTGTTGAGCGCGTGCATGGAGCCTGGGGCCCGCCCAGGTCAGCTAGCTGCCAATATGCGGGTGTCCACATCATCAGCCGAGTCAGGGACTGAGCATGCTCCCCAGCATTTTGAAGCGGTCACGGTACTGCACCTCAGACCCGTCCAGCAGCCGGGGAAGCGGCGGGCGACTAGGGTAATGCCGATCGCCATCTCCTCGATTTCGACGCTCATCTCCAGCCCGGCCACCGCCCGATCGAGCCTCCAACCGAGCCTAGACAGTCCAACCAGACCTGTCTGAATTCGAACGACGGGTCGGATTGTGCACCCTGTGGCATGAGGGAAGGGGGGGGTCTCAAGCTGCCCCCCTGCCCGCTGTGCACACTCAGGCCGGGATTAACAGATGCACTCTGGTGCTCGATCCATGACTCCCCAACGGGAGCACGCGTTTAATTTATTCATCAATATATTCTCGCTATAGCGCCATGCATAGATCGAAGGCGCTGAACTTTATCTGTCATATACATGCCACTGTTATATGGCTGGCCGGCCTGCCATGCGTGGTACATTGCATCGTGGTCTTTATCATGATGAGACAACCAGTGCAGGCCAGAAATCTGGAGATATATAAAACAATAGTAGTAATTTATACTACTATTATACTGGAGAGGTAAGGTATGCGTGTCACGTCATTTGAACTACCTACGTTCAAAAACCGCTCATCGTTCTTTTTTCCACCATCCTTCTGCCTTTTCTTGCAGAGTACAAATGACTCAGGGGGCATTTTGGTTGGTTTACTATTCAGCTAGCGCAATCGTCCAGATCCACCCCTATCCGCATATTGGTCACAGAGCGCATGCAAACCGGTGACGGTCCAAAATAAACCAATTGCTGAGTTGCAGGCCGGGCTCCAACGCAAGTGCCTGAAAGTCCTAGTTCAATGCCATGGTCCATGTATACACATATACATGTTCTCATTCTATAACCCGACGGTACAGCTGCTGAGGACCAACCCATGGTCATTATAATGCCACCATGCGCATGTGGTGGCTTAGTCATCTTCATTGCGCGACCTCTTCGGCCCGCGCGAGCCGGCCTCCTGTGCAGCTTGCTTCTGGCCTTGCTCCCGGTACCTGGAAGGAGGCCGTGCCCAGCACCAATTTTTTTTTTTGCAAAGGTCAGGCACCAAAAATAGCAGTGCAAGCCACGATCCTTGTCCATCCGAGACATGTAATCGTGTATGCGTGGGAGGCATAGCGGGCTGTAGCAATCTTGTGCTCATACCATGACATAGAATGGAACGTACTGAACTTGTGACGTGATCACACGCACGCAAGGACACCGTTGCTTATTTACCAGATTTACTACTGGGTTGAACGCCACACGACGTCATTTTTCGCTTTTGAAAGGTAGCACTTTGAAAGGTACCAAAAAAAGAGTCAGATGCCTGCAACGAGTACGCGCTCGGATTGAGCCACTTGCAAAGCCGCCTGGCACACCCAGTACGCTACCAAGTTACCCTAAAGCATGCGCCAAGGATACCGCCAAGCAAGCATGTGGAGGCCTCCTGTCATCGCCACACGTAACCGCCTGCTCTGCCTCCCCGCCCAGCCCCTGTTGCTCCCCAAGCACCTCCCCTTTCTTCGCGCCTCTTCCCTCCCTTCCCTCCCATTTTCCCACCCACCTCTTCCTCCCCCTCATCCACATCTTGGTCCCGCTCATCCCTCCCCCATCACCATGCCCCCCTCCTCCCTACCCACCTCTTCTCCACCCCCCTCCCCTCCCCTCCCCCTTTCCCCTCCCCCTCCCCCTCCCCCTCCCCCTCCCCCTCCCCCTCCCCTCCCCCCTCCCCCTCCCCCCTCCCCCCTCCCCTCCCCCCCCCCCCTCCCCTCCCCCTCCCCCTGCCCCCTGCCCCCCCCCTCCCCCTCCCCCTCCCCCCTCCCCCTCCCCCCTCCCCCTCCCCCCTCCCCCCTCCCCCCTCCCCCTCCCCCCTCCCCCCTCCCCTCCCCCTCCCCCTCCCCCCTCCGCCCTCCGCCCTCCGCCCTCCGCCCTCCGCCCTCCGCCCTCCGCCCTCCGCCCTCCGCCCTCCGCCCTCCGCCCTCCGCCCTCCGCCCTCCGCCCTCCGCCCTCCGCCCTCCGCCCTCCGCCCTCCGCCCTCCGCCCTCCGCCCTCCGCCCTCCGCCCTCCACCCCCCACCCCCCACCCTCCACCCTCCACCCTCCACCCTAAACTCCAAACCCTAAACCCACTGACCTCTTCTTGCGTTCCTCCTTGGTGTGCTGATTGCGCGCGACCTCGTCCTTGTCCTTGCGCTTGAGATACTCGGCGCGCCTCCTCGCGGTGGCCTCCTCGCGCTTGCGCTGCTTCTCGTTGCGAATTGTGCCGAGGGCCTGCAGAAGTGCGGCCGCTTTGCGCTCCGAGGCATCACGCACCACTGCGCGCCGCCTGTGGGGGCAAACAACAAGAGCATGGATGATAGCATTATTGAATGATCTTTTGGGGGGGGAGGACCAACAGAGGGGGGGCAAAAGTGCCAGAGAATATCTGGGGGACAAGATAAGTTCTGGAGGGGAAAAATGTTGGGTGGGGAGACGTGATTTTGGAAGATGATTGGAAGAGGATTGACAGCAGGGGAGAATGGTAGGACACGGCGCATGGGCGAGTAGGCAAAGGGGTTGTATATCACAGAGGCGCGCACATGGTGATGTCTAGTAGTCATTTAGTCCATTTGCTGGCCCAAACTCGAACAGGCAAAAGAAACCGAGACGCGTAGTAGTTGCTTAGACAGTTTGTGAGCACACAAAGCACAGAGTCCCCTCAACACACTAACGACAAATGCAACACCAGCTTGTGCAGAGAATGCCTCCAGCTCTACACCCATCCCCCAGAGCAATCCCCTGGAGAGATTATCCCGCCCCCCCCCCCGCCCACACATGCGAATGGGGTGTCCGTGCCCTATGCTGGTACTGCCATCCCAGCCCAATCAACCCCCTTTGCCACAGCATGCGATGCATTTCTACCACACTCAAACAAAACCTTGCAACCCGCCCAGTGCACTTTTTGAGCAGGTGTCGTCTGCGTGGCAACACGTTCAAATCCAATCATAGCCGATAACAAATCCTAATTGTAGCCGATATTACAAACCCAATCGTAGCCGATATCACAAACCCAATCGTAGCCGATATCACAAACCCAACGCTATAACAAGCCCAACGATATAACAAGCTGGGATAATCCAGCAGTTCTGAGCTAAACATAGCATAGGGCCCTTTGCGCACCACTCCGTGAGCGGTTGGTGGTATATCGATCCGCCTCCCCAACTTGCACTTCTTGAATAAGTCGTGCAACACGGCATGCCCTCGACCCAGTATTCACCCTCACAAACGTGATAGCTATTTATAGCACACAGCCCAGGCACTGCTCCACTCACTTCTCGAGCGTGTCGTGCTTGCGTGCGAGCACGTCCTTGGGCTTGGACTTGAAGGGCAGCGCCGCCTGCAGCGCCTTGGGGATGCGCAGCGGGTTGAACTTGCGTGGCAGGCGCTCGATCGGCTGGTGATGCGGTGGGAAGTGGCGTGTGTGGGGGGGTGGTTGGTGGTTGGGGTGGGGGGGTTGGGGCATGGGGGGATTGGGGCGTGGGGGGATTGGGGGGTTGGGTGTGTGTGGGGTGGGGTGAGGGGTGGGGCTTATGAAGCGGGGAGGGGCGAGACAGGGAAGGAGCACAGGTTAGACGGGCCCAGAGGGAAGGAGGAGGGCGATTAAGGGGGGGGGGGGGGGGGGGGGAGACCAAGGGGTGGAATCAGGTGGGCGATGGGGGAAAAGAGGGCATAATCACGTGGGTGAGCAAGGCAGCGAAAAGGCCGTGGCTTGGCTATTCGAGGCCGAGAGGCAAAGCAGGGTGGCATGACGTAGGAGGACGGCGCAAGCAGGCCATGGGAGGGGTAAGCAATCGGCACTGTTGTATCTGTTGGGCAACAGGCGTCTATCGCACCACAGGGACCACTAACTGCACACTAATAGTACTATTAATAGCACCACTACAAACTAGTATGCTTGCTGCACATATAAATGGATACACAAGAAAAATATTGGCCCTACCCGTGGCAAAGAGCTCTCTCATCATCCAATACCCAGCTCTACAAGATGACCTATGGGCTATGCGTGCTTCGTCTACTTAGCCACATCTGCTTGCGCGTACATATTTGATCGCTTCAAAAACACCTGAACCTGAGCAACGAATCCCCTTTAGAATCCCCTTTAGAATCCCCTTCTGAGTTCCCTGTTGAAAGGGATGGGCACACAGCCCTCATCCCATCCATGCGCCCTCTTGCCACATTCTCTCGTCACGCCTTGCCCACCTTATACACTCGAGCCCATGCTGTTAGGGACGGGAGACCTTACGTTTACCGAGTGGCAGGCATGAAGATTGCCATGAACACACAATCACGAGCATTTTCATTCCCAGGCACTTTTCGTCTCCCGACCTCTCTTGGTAAGTAAAACGGGCGACTTAGCCGACCTTGCACACGGAGTCCTTGTAATACCCGATGAGTACGTGATGGTTGCGCCGCAGCTTCCCTATACCGTGCCTCTATGTTATAATACATGTCCACTATGTTACAATACATACCCACTATGTTATAATACATACCCACTATGCCCCCTGTCTAACAAAGTTAAGAGTTTCTCTCCCTGCCCATCCTCGTGTAGGACCATATCAAAGTTCATACGTTTATTATTAGGTGAGCGCCTCCCCTTCTGCCCACCTTGTAGACCGAGTCCTTGTTGTAGGGGATGGGCACGTGCAGCTCACGCCGCAGCTGCGCCATCGTGCGCATGCCGGACCAGGCCTGGTCGGGCGCCAGCAGCAGGTTTGTCACCGGGTTGTAGTACTTGGGCAGGTCAACGGGCACCCAGCCGCGCAGGAAGACGATGTCTGGGCGTGCGGAAGAGTGGGGTCGCATAAAGGACCAGGGCATTAACCAAACAAACAGTGACATTAACCGAAGATGAGGAGCCAAGTGCCTGGGCGCGCCGAAGATCAAGTGCCAGAAATCCTCATGAAGCTACCAATCAGGTAAACTACCGCACAAAGCTGCACGCAGGCAGATTGATAACATGATTGCTGAGCACAAGGTGGAAAGTATATTTCAAGACTAAGCGACAGTGGCGTGGCGCGCACAGACCAGAGGAATGAGATATACACCACGCCTGGGATAAGAAATCAGCAGAAGGGCGAACGGCCGTACACCACCAGCTTCAGGTTTAAGAATGGGGTCCGGCCGACCCAGGGCGCGATCTCAAACCTAAAATCAGATCCAGGGCTGACAATCTTAAACCTACATAGGCATGTACACCCCCACCTCGTGTAGCGCTGACACCTATTAAGCAGCCTTTGGTGCCAACTTTAAGATCCTTTTGCCAAAACCAGCCCTGCCATCTTAATCCCCGATTTCCAAACCCAGGGTCTCCAGATCTTAAACCTGAGAATCTCAAACCTCAAGCTGGCGGTGTACGTTATTCACCAAGAAACGCCGGGTATATAACTAGGAAAGTGAATGTACTCGCAGGTATACAACTAGGAAAGTGAATGTACTCGCAGGTATACAGCTCGAAACGCGGAATCCAGCCAATCTTTAGTAACAGATGCCCGACAAGATGGTAGAACATTAGGACTATTCGAGAGCCAGGCAACCATTCCAAATAGATGACCTTCCCCTGGGCTATAGTACTGAAGTGCACACACCCTCGATGATTCAAAGCATTTGAAGACTGCACATGGCATCCCATACATGGAACTAAAAAGGGAAACGGAACTGGATACCAAGCGTACCAAGCAACGATCCAAAGTTGACAGCGCAGGTATTCCGCCCCTGGACAGAGTTACTGGCTACGTCGGTTGCACCGCACTTCTGTTGCTTGGCACCGCAGTCGGCACCCACCACGGTACACTGTAGCTTTGTACAGTGACCTTGCACAGTATCCTTGCACAGTAAACCTTGTACAGTAACCTTGTACAGTGACCTTGTACAGTATCCTTGCACAGTAAACCTTGTACAGTAACCTCGCACAGTGACCTTGTACAGTATCCTTGCACAGTAAACCTTGTACAGTATCCTTGCACAATAAACCTTGTACAGTGACCTTGTACAATAACCTTGTACAGTAAACCTTGTACAGTGACCTTGTACAGTGACCTTGTACACGAGAGATTCTGGAGACTGTTCATTTCTGGTTCCCGGCCTCAGGCGCGGCGCTTTGAACCTGGACTGGTCCAGATCTGACTGGAAAGCGCCACCAAAGGTCGGTCACGACCGACCTTTGGGAACAAATTTTGTTCATGCCCAGAGAATCTTGGTGAGCCGGGATACCTTGCGCGCGCCGGTTTTCCGGTCACGGTCGTACGATGTCATACGCCGCCAAAACATTTTTGCATGCCGCGTCACCATTTCGCTTCAGCGAGCACCGAATCAAGACCCAAAACGGGATCACCTTTCCGGGTACGCGGAAGCTTGCGCTAAAAGCGGCTCGCGGGCCAAAGGTTGTACCAATCCCCCTCACAACCCGAACCAGAAACGGACACGGAAAAGGTTCTCTGGAATCTCTGGACAGTAACCTTGCGCAGTGGCCTGGTACAGTAGCCCCACATTGAACAGGGTACAGACCATGATGTTTGTATGCCATGATACATAGGTGGGTGTTTGGCTTGGAAAAAGTTGGATTCATTAGCCTACTACTGGCAAGGATCGCCACTATGACCTGATACCAAATATTGCTACACGGAATGAGGGCAACGTGCCACGACTGATCAGAGCGGGCGCTAGCCGTGGCAAGCGTCACCGTGTGACATTACACTAGATATCCGTTGAGATGGGCATGGTGCCAGAATCCGTGCGTGGACGCGTACCGCTGGCGAGGATCTTGTCTTCGAAGGTGGCACGCAGGCAGCCGTCCTTGCCCTCGCTCGCCTGCAGGCTCAATAGGTGGGCGGCATGCGTGCCCGACCGTTGGCACACGCGCACATAACCACCGGTTAGGAATGGGGAGGGAAAGGACAAGGGGAGAAATGGTGGGAAGAAATGGGGAGAAACAGTGAGGACTGGGGAGAAATAGGGAGGAGTGGGGAGAAATAGGGAGGAGTGGGGAGAAGTGGGGCAAAGCGGGGAGAAAGCAAACACTTAACACATGAACTTGACCATGCAAAAGATTCTTGGTAAAGCAGCGTCAGCTTTTGAAGACAACCCAGACTATGTCATGCCATCATTATTATGCCATTCTAATGTAGTGCCCTCACGTGCGCTCATGGCGTTTCTTACCTGTGTTAATTTTCCTGTCATGTGCTGGTAAAAGCGTTCCCTTTCCTCCACAACGCGTTCCCAGCCGGACAAGCTGCCGCTATGCCCCAACCCATCTGGACAGCCTTCTTTCTACATTGCCCCCCGGAATCCCTCGGCACCCGGATCACCACCTTGACGGCCTTTTATTGGCACTGCCCCCCCCCACCCCCCCCCCCCCCACCCCCCACCCCCCACCCATCTCGATGGCTCCCCTTTTGCATCGGGCCCCCATCGTGACAGCCTTGTTTCAAAACTGCATGCCCACCCATCTCCATAGCCCTCGTCATCATAAAGATGGGTGGGCCATCATCATGATCATGATCATGATCATCATCTCTACGACCACGTTCCCACTTTCATCACTTTCTTGTTACACGACCCTCCCCCCCACTGTACAACCTTATGTTTCAATCCCCCCTCCCCACGCACCTTACTGGCCTGTATTAATGCTGCCCCCCCACCTTCACAGGCTTTTTCCCAAGCGCCTGCCTGCCTGCCACCCGCCTTGATGACCTTATTTCAACCTCAACCCCCACCTTAGTGGCCTTATTTGTTACATCAAACACTGCCCACCTTGACGGCCTTCTTAATGCATCATCACCCACCTTGAACGGCGTTCTTAATGCACCATCACCCACCTTGAAGGTCTTTATAATGCACCATCACACCCGCCCTCCTTGATGGCCTCCTTAATTCACCATCACCCACCTTGACGGCCTTTTTGATCTGGCCGCGGATGCCGCTGACGGTGCGAATGGATGCCCCCTCGAACCGCGCGACCTCGAGCTTGGACGAGAACATGTCGCGGATGAAGGCCGTGTTCTTGAAGATCTTGTATGGGTACCCGACCAGCTTGAGCTTCTTGACGATGCGGACGGTCTGGTCCAGCTCCAGCGCCACCGCGGTCGCGCAGATGCGGAAGTTGGCCTGGGGAGAGTGCAAGAGTGTTGGAAGTTTTCAGCAGCGTGGGTGGGTATGAAATGCAGCATAAGTGTGCTATAGCCTACACGTGGAAACACGAGTGGGCCTGGACGACGCCACAGTCCACGCTGAGAGCCCCCGTGGTTGCGCATGTGCAGAAGCGAGCGAGTGAGCGAGCGAGCAAGGCACTAGAGGGATGATAGGTTGTAATACCGATGTTGGGGCATTTGTTTTCTTGTTCGGGGAAATGGTAGTTGCTGGTTTTGGGTGACATGAAGGTCCCGGTCGCGTGCCACTGACATTGTGCGGACATGGAGGGAGGCTGGGAGACGTGAGCTATTGGCACGAAGTTTCGACGATCAGACCATGTTGCAAACGAGATGCAAAGGAACAGGGAAAACTGGGATAGGCAAGCTGGGGAGTGTGACATCAAATTGAGGAGTAACGAAGACATAGGGGAATAACAAAAAAGGACGCCATGCATGTAAGCGCATAACTAACTGACCTTGCCAATTATTATTAGCACTTGACTATTGTCGGCGTTTCCTGCTACTGGAGCACACTACTGGAGCTCAGGTTCTGGCACGCGCCACCACCAAGGCGCGAACCCTCCCATGTGGCCAGCCCTGCACCTGTGTTGTACTTGATGTACCAACATCTTCTATGCTATGTACCAACATCTTCTATGCTATGTACCAACATCTTCTATGCTACGTACCACCATCTTCTATGCTACGTACCACCATCTTCTATGCTATGTACCAACATCTGCTATGCTATGTACCAACATCTGCTATGCTATGTACCACCATCTTCTATGCCTAATCTTATGCGCGCGTACCGTGGTGGAGCTCAAGTTCTGGAACGCAACGATGCCCGTGCGGGGGGGAACCAGCGGACCTGTGTCCACGAGTGACGGGCGGCAGGGAGCAGACGCAAGGAACCGACGTGCAACCGCGGCCGAGGGCGACGCGCACATGAGAAACCTAATGGCCACACTGGAACTGTCGTGCGCACAGGATGCACAGCGGAACAAAACAAAATGAAGAGAATGGAAACTCCCCCTCTCTTCCTTCCCAGTTCGGTTCCAGTCCACGACGCCTACAACTAGGCCCTTGTGTCTGCCACGATGCGCCTCGGCCCCCTCGAACCCCTTAGCCCCCACCTTACATATTGCCAGGGCAGAGCATGCGATTGGGCGTGCCGCACCCTGTCCCCCCCTCGCTCCCCCCCCCATGGATCGCATTCCCTGCCCTCCCTCCCTCCACATGTGCCGCTACCCCCCCCCTCAAGATGTGTGCAACCCCATGTGCCTGCTACCCCCTCCCTCCACATGTGCCGCTACCCCCCCCCTCAAGATGTGTGCAACCCCATGTGCCTGCTACCCCCTCCCTCCACATGTGCCGCTACCCCCCCTCAAGATGTGTGCAACCCCATGTGCCTGCTACCCCCTCCCTCCACATGTGCCGCTACCCCCCCCTCAAGATGTGTGCAACCCCATGTGCCTGCTACCCCCTCCCTCCACATGTGCCGCTACCCCCCCCCTCAAGATGTGTGCAACCCCTTGGATACCCTTCCCCTCGACCCCCTCACCGTAGATGTTGGCCAGGCAGTGCATGTGCTCCGGCGTGTACTTCAGCATGCGGTGGCGCCCGTTGCGGTCCTCGAGCGCATACACCGGCACCGTCTGGAAGCGGCGCCAGCCGGCTGAGATGATGAGCGGGTCCTTGTTCTTGAGCACGCGCTTGTGCCAGCGGTGCTTCTTGAGGCGAACCTGGTGATCGCATGATGCAGGCAGACGTCACCGGTGGGGCAGGGGAGAGGCGAGAGTGAGACATACCAGATAACTCAAGCTGCCGTGGTGGTGGCCCGGGAATGGGGGGGCCAGGGTGCAGATCACTAAGGGGAAAGCTCCATGTTTAACCGTCACTGGAGCGACACCATAAGCCGAAAACAGGCATTAGACGAGGCATAAACAAGTCTTTTGCTCGGTCGTAAGGTAGTGGTTCAGAGTGCTGGTTCCAGAAGGTGGCACTACCATGCCTACCTGGCCAAGCAAACACATCACTGCCCACATTTCGAAAAGAACTCGCCCAACAAATGCGACCTCAGCAACCTCCACAACCCACCCCACCCCAATGCCCACGACCGCAACGTGGGGGTTGGCTTCCGAAGCTATATCATGGAACCCACTGGTCACATACTGGTCACTGTAACTGTTGGGTGGGTGCCTGGCGCCGTAGCCCACCTGCACAACACACACCAGCCATTATAGCAGCGCCCACTGTAAAATACCCCACCCACCTGCACAAACCCGAGCGACTCCTCGCTCGACTGCAAACCCCCCATCAGCAGCGGCATGACCGGGTTGAAGTGCGTGGCCAGCTCGCAAGGCATATCCCGAAACTCCACCCGCACATAGCACCCGGGCCGCAGCCCCTCCAGCTGTGCCCGGGTCTCTGGATCCATCCCCTCGAACGCCTCGCGGTTCTTCCGCGCCCGCTCTTCCATCTCCGCTTTCATCTTCGTGAAGAAGTCATCGTCCGGCTCGCCCCCCTGCTTCTTCTTGCTCTTCCCGCCGCCACCACCGCTACCGTCCCCTTCCTCCCCCGCGCCCCCCTCCTCATCGCCCTCCTCACCGCCCCTCCCGGCATCAAACTTCCTCCGCAGCTCGATCTTCTTCCGCCTCCGTTCTTCCTCCTCGGACTTCCCCTCCACACCCCCACCCGCCCCTTCATCGGCCCCCTCCCCGTCCCTGGACCCCTCCTTGGGCTTCCCGCTGTAGGCCACCCCGGCCTCCACGTCCTCAAAGTCACCAAACACGTCCCCATCGCTGTCACTGCGGGTGCCGTCGCCATCACCACCCTCTCCATCGCCGTCGTCATCGCTCCCCCCAGCGCCACCGGAGAGCTGCCTCTGCTTGCGACGCTCGGCAGCCGCCCAGTCACCCGTCACGAATCGGTTGCGGAGGGTCTCTGCTGCCTGCGCATGATACGTATATTTAATATAAAATATAACAATAAACATATTAACAATACTGATAACAACAATATTTAAGACATGCGAGTAGGGCCGTTGGTGGCAAAAAAACAGGACCCAAACAAACTGGCCAAGTGATGGATGGGTCATGTTCACCGGCCGGTCAAATCATCTCTCTCTCTCTCTCTCTCTCTCTCTCTCTCTCTCTCTCTCTCTCTCTCTCTCTCTCTCTCTCTCTCTCTCTCTCTCTCTCTCTCTCTCTCTCTCTCTCTCTCTCTCTCTCTCTCTCTCTCTCTCTTTCCCGGGCCATACAAAAAAAGCCCCTTCCAAAAGCATGCCATGTGGCAACAGCAGCAGGCGCGGGTCGCAATGATCTTGAAAAATCGGCACAGCTGACATGGTTGGCCGCTGTTGAGTGAAAAGAGTCGGACACACTGTGGCCAAGGTCATCATAAGCACGCCGGAGCATGCTGGCTACACAAGCTTCCCATGATGGCGCTCTGTCCCCCATGATGGCGCAATATCTGGACTTGGCATTCTCTGCCATCGTTTGGGTGATGACTTGGCATCCCGCATCCCGCTGCCTGTACCACAGCGGCATGCATGCACGCCAGCGCACCCCAGCCCTTGCACCTCACCCTACGTATAGCACTCACCTGTACCCTACTAGTTCTATCCCCTATTCAACAAAGCACCCACCTCAGCCGTGCTCCATCGTGCCAGCGTGGGCCCGTCCACCGCCAGCTTGTTACTATCCAGCATGTCGACGTCACCAAGCTCCGCCGCCAAGTCACCACCCTCGGGGCCTGGCTGCCGGCGGCGCACGCCTTCCTCCTGAGTGAGTGATGGAAAGAGGGGGGAGGCATGTGATAGGGGGTGATGGAGAGGGAGATGAGGCATGGGGTGGAACAAGGAGGCATGTGGTAGCGGGTGCGAGTTAGGTGGATGGTGGAGAAGGCAGGCGCACACCCTAGTCAAGTAGGGTGGTGGAGGGGAGGCAGGACAGTAGCGGGTGCGCAGTAGGTGGGAGATGGAGAGGGGAGGTGCACACCTTTCTCCTGGTTGGTGATAAAGAGAATGAATTAGAGGTCATGGGTGGGAGTAAAAGTTTGGTACAATACTAGGATTTGAACACAGATGGGTGGTGGAGAGACGGGGCAATCACACCGGTGGTAGTTAAGGGGGTGATGGAGAGACAAGTCTCGTGGGAGTGGGGGGTGGAGAGGGAAGCAGTATGTGGGTAGCGGGTGAAGGCCCCACGCACTCCTACAATGGCATCAAACTATGCCCTCCGTGGCGGATATCCAACTCCGCCACGCATGCAAGACAGCCCGCCCCGGTTTATGTGCCCTTCCTGGCTGTGGGGATGCACCATCCCACGCTGCGATCGAGGTTGCCGAGAGCACACTGGGAAACGCCAATACGTGAAAGAGACGTAACAACAATAGATAAAAGGAAATGAAAGAACAATTGAATAGTGGTACCAAAACAACATAAAGCAAAGCACAAATGCACCATTGACAGCGCACGTCCACACAAGCGCCTCCTAATTTGCAGAGAAGAGTGGAAACTGACGAGGAAAACAAAAAGGTGACTACCATGCATCCTTGCCAGCACAACCGCACCTGGTTCGGGCGTGCCAGCCGGAACAGCTCCTCGTCACTGTCATTCCCATCGCCATCCCGCGCCCTGTTGCCACCGCCCGCAACGCCCCCTTTCCCCTTCCCTTTTCCCTGTGCCTCGTCCCGCCGCACCAGCGGCCCGTACACCAGATCCGACAACTTCTGATGCGCTCCAAACGCGGCCGCCACGCGCTGCGCCATCCCATCCTTCCATCGAGACGCCGAGCGCTCCACCCGGACGCCGTCCTCCTTATCCTCGCTGCCCTCCTCATCTTCTTCGTCCCCGCTCTCCTCTTCCTCCTCGTCTTCTTCATCTTCATCCTCGTCGTCGTCGCCGTCCTCGCTCCCATCCAGTTCCCCATCCTCGTCCTCGTCATCGCCGCCTTGATCCTCCTCATCCTCCTCATCCTCAAATGCGGGCTCCTGTCGTGATGATGTATCAGTATAAAATCGGATGAATATAAAGTGACGCCCACCAGCATAAAGTGTGCACCAGCAGTTCATGAAGGAACGGCATGGGAGGATGACACAGTAATTAATTGCAGTAGAATAAATGATGATAGAGACTGATTGTCTGCACAGCACCGTCCGTAGGCGTAAACACGTCCTTCCATGTAGATATGCAGATAACGGCGAGAACATCCATTTAATGGCCTCACCTGGGCAGGGGTGGGGGCACAAGGGAAGGCTACAGGCGAGCGAAGAGGCACGTGCACGGGCAAAGGGAGGGGCACCAGCACGGGCATGTGTTCATACTCACATCTTCTTCGTCATCCGACGAATGCGCATGCTTCCCCGGCCGCTTCGCCTTGCCTCCGCGCACACCCACATCACCGTCGTCGCCCTCACTCCCATCATCGTCATCATCATCCTCTCCCTCATCATCCTCATTATCATCCTCATCATCGTCCTTATTGAATACCGCCCGCCGGCGCATCCGCGGCGCCCCATCTTCTTCTCCTCCTTTCCCCTTCCCCTGCTCGTCCCCACTGCCGCCTTCCTCATCGCTCATGTCATCCTCGTCCTCGTCCTCGTCCTCATCATCGCTCCCCCCCTGCCCGTCGTGGCGCACGTCCCGCCCATCCTTGAACAGCTGGATGGTACTGCCCCTTAGCTTCTCGTCAATCGTGTGCTGCGCCCCGTGCAGCGTCTTGACCATCTGCACACCTGGCGTCGTGCTGGGGTCCTCGCCTGCGGATCGGTGTTGGTTGACCACGTGCCAGGACCAAGGTGTGCATGTGTGTGGGGTGAATGGGGTGGTGGTGAAGTCAGCACTTGTGCGTATGACGTCAGTACTTTTGCGGATGCATGAAAACATGCACTGAACGGTGTCCGATGTCGGCACAGTATTCCCTATGCTAAGTACAATATTCCCTATACTAAGTACAGTATCCCCTATATAAGCACAATAAAAGGCACGCGCCTGCATCGTGCCTCCAATCCTGCCCCCCCCCCCCGCGCACACACATCACCTGGCTTGGTGATTGTAAGTGCTGTACATGCCCCCACCCACCATCCTTAGAGAAGTTGACATGGTGGTCGTTGATGTTGACGTAGATCGCATCCTTGTCGTATGTCATGTCGCCCACGTCCGCCATCGGCGCGTACAGCAGCTTCTGCTTCTCGCTCAGGCCCTTGCGCTTGAGCGTGGACGGCAGCGGGCAGGGGTCCGGCAGCACGGTGACGTTCGCCATCGGGAAGTCGCCCACGCCAGCGAGGTGCACCTAAAAAGTGGGGGGGGGGGGGGGCGGGGGGGACATGGGGGGAGCAAAATATTCGCGAGAATCGAAACATAAAAACAGAAATCAGCAAACAAGCAAGAAACCGCGCGCTTGGTGCTGCAACCCGTGCAGGTACCTATACAGATTGACCAAGTGGACCCCATTCCGGACCAATCCATGCCACATGAAAGACGTAGTTCATACCTTGGCGTTGTGCTTGAGGTTGCTGCCCCGCAGGTACCCATACACTGTGACCGTGCGGTCGCACTTGGGGTCGCGGCGGACCGCGTCCGCCGGTGAGATGTCCTCGAATCGATCCGCCAGCAGGTAGGGATGCGAGAGCCGCCACTCAATGGGCCGGAACTTGGCCACCGATATGAATCGCGCGAGGTTGAGCATCTCGCGGTTGGGGTAGCGACCGTGGATGAGGCCCGACAGGTAGAACAGCTTGGCGCCGTCGTAGATCTCGGTCCAGAAACGGTTCTTGAGCCGCTTCTTGGTCTTCTTGAGCTTCTTGGCATCGGTGAAGCCGTCCAGGTGGGTCAGCACGCCCATCACCTTAGGGAAGCCGTGCGTCATGAGGATGTTCAGGAACTCGAACGTTTCCTGGGGAGTATTGTGTGAGACGGCCAGTGTTGGGCAACCAACGTCGCATAAGAAAACAAGGTATAGAAGGGGGGTGGATGACGAAAATGTTGCGAAGAGAAACTCAAAAGTCTCCTCAAAGAAACTTGAAAATCTCCTCGAAGAAACTCGAAGAAAGGCAGGTATAGTAGGTGAGACGGCCAGTGTAGAGAAGCCAGTGCTGCATGCGGAGATACGGCATATGTGTTGCGGAACGTCTCTAGGAGGTGTAGCAAGTGAGACAGCCAGTCTAAGAACACCAAAGTCGCATTAAGAGAAAAGGCATGTATATTGTCCTATATTTACCAGTAGTATAACGCAAAGTAAAGACACCAAGTTGTAGATACTCTCGTCCTATCCACCGATCCATCTTCTCACCATCTCAAACCCAAAGCTGCCGTCGATCATGAGCAGGACCAGGTCTGCAAACTTGGCGCAGTCCACCATCGCGTTCATATTGTTGGGCACCTCAATGAACGTCAGGCGCCGCGACTTGCCTGGGGTGGGGGATCAGCACCGCAACCAGCACCACAGAAAGAAACACCAACAGGGCCATGAACAGCACCCGCAAGCAACATTAGGTCCACGTCCAAGCGTGCGTGGTGGAGTCAGGAATAGCCCGCCCATGGACCCTTGCAAGGAAAGGAAGAAACCATGGGGTGTGATCGGGTGTGCAATCTGGCTCATGGGCACAAGTACAAGTTGCATTGGTTTAGGACTGCCTACCGTCCTTAACAAAATTCTTAAGGACCATACCGATACTATGGTGTGCTTGCAGGGCACGGAATCCAATGAATTGAAAGCAAACGGGTAGATAACAGACACACGGCCTTGATGCTACAAACTTAATAATGCCACCCCAACAATATGAATAGGGACGATGCCATTCCAGCCTTGGAGATGAGGGTCGAGAATATGAGATACTGTCAAACATGCTGATATTTCTGATTGGGATAAGGACCAAGATGAGCCGCTGACAACAAACCACTGACCATTGGATGCAAGACTGCCCAGGCCACATCCTACCTGACACCACGGTGATGGGTCCCTTGACCTCGGACAGGTTGTGCTTGGTGTAGCGCTTCACCAGGGACTGGATCAGGGTGGTCTTGCCGCTCTGCAACGGGACAGGGCGCGGACAGCAGCAGAAGCGCACAAAAGCTTTGCTGGCAGAGACCGTGAGCCGGGAGCAAGGGTGCAGGCCATGCAAGGATGGAGTTCATTGCATCGACGCTTTGTGAGCATCAGAGTTCAACAACATTGGGCTCACAAGGTCGATGAATTCGGCAAACACATCACATTGCCGATGACGTAGTCGATAGCCAATTGCTCGCGTTCGGGCGCACCACTGATGCTGTTGCCAATCATAGTCGCCACGACGTCTACGAGCCAACATGTAATGCATGTCGTCATCCCAGCTAATCCACGGCACTTCTTACATACCTTGGGAGGGCCCTGGACGGCGATGATGTAGGGTGGTGGCTCCTGCGGCGTCCTGTCAACAACAGGAACATGCAGCTTTTTCTGCTCCTTCTCGGCTGTCCTCGCCTGCTGCTGCCTCGCCTTCTTGGACGAGTTGAACGAGAATGCCTGCAAATGAATAGACAAAGAAAAAACTCAGCCCGTTGCATATTAATACACGGAATTCTCAGAGCTGACATTCGGCAGCAAATAATCGTAGGTTCCTGCATAAGCTATATATTCCACGCACCCCTCGATGCTGTTTCTCTGTGCTGAGCCCCCGCTTCTTCTTGTCGGCCAGTTCCTTCTTCCTGGCTTTCGTGCCTGCCTGACGGGCCTTGTGACCCTTCGAGGCTTTCGTCAATTCCATGGCCGTCGCCACGCCGGATGGTTTTGGCGGCTTCGCCATTTCTGGTTAAATTATACTAGTGACACCGACTGCTTGGCTCTAAACCATGTTGTTCACGCGGTTATAAGCGAGCCCTGCAACGACAGGGCAGCATACTCCCACCGCCGGTCTTGTACTCAAATTAGTCCTTGGCTTTGCCTAGAACACTATATTACGGGCACTGAGGCCATGCTGAGGCCGCAAAAATCCAGTAAACCCATTTTACATGGAAAAATTATTGCACGTGCAGTCGGCAACTCGGCATTCGGCAACCAGCACAGCAGCAGTGGGGAGCCGGTGACGGGGGCTAGCATTTTTGCGCGCGCGTGCCTCAGTGCCTGCGGATGACGGTCGCCAGCTGTCAGCCCTTTTACGCGCGGCGCTGCTCGGCAAGGGCAGGCAGTTCTGCGAGTCGACAGCATTATTTTCTCAACCAGGTGCTGTCGTGCAGTCGCAACTCGCAACCCTGTCGCAACAGCCATCGCCAGTTCGCCACGGCGGCAGTCAATTAAGAATTATTGTCGGCGACATAGACGTCGGCCTGCAGCTTTTCCAGCTGTGAAATGCATGCCATGGTAGATGGTGATCTAGTAGGAAAATGTAGTGGCAGTGTGCGACTGGATTTTTTATTGGGCAGACCTGCTGGATAATCAAGGAATTACCTTCTGAACGGGTTAGGTTGCTGCCGGAAAACAGCGCATTGATTTTGTTGTAGAAGTCGGAAATGGTAGTGGAAACGAAGGTCCTTAATAAAGGGGAGGGAAAGAACCGGTTTGTGGTGAGTGATACGTTGGGTTCACTATGACAGGTTTATTGATAGATTGGGCGCATGGCAATTTTGCAATGAAGCACCAGCAGAGCATTTGCAAGCTAGACTCCAGAGATGTTGCTTGCCATTGCGCGTAGCTGTATGGCTCTACGTGCCTCGGGTTTATGTCCAATTCGCACACTGGCATGATGCGCGCCGTCGCGTGGTTTCTCCTCCTGCGACCCGTGGTTTGGTCGTGCAGTATAAGAGTTTCAAGGAGCGCCTACAGTCCCTCGATGTCGCGCAAACATTCCGCACCTTGGCGCCCACGAGAGTGGAGCCACGTGAAGGCTCCAGCTGCTTCACTCATGAGGCGTTGTTGCACTGGAAGGTAGGGGGCCTGGATGCGTGGCGGCAGCAAAAGCAGCCCGATTTCCTGTTACAGTCAATAATGTCACCTTTTAATCGCCCGTACGAGTATTTTGCTGCCTCAACCTTGCCTTCTCGGCCCCGTGCCCTTGTGACGCCCTCACGGTGATGTGTGGATGCTGCACCAGGGATATAAGTGGGAGATAACATCTGCGTTGAGTTCGGAGAATGGGCCACTGAGGCCAGTGCGCACAAGTTTCTCTTGTTGGAAATCTCCACTCTACCCACATCCCTACTCTGTGTTTGGTATGTGCTGGGGCAGGCATGACTGTCAATGCGAGGATGACATGGGGTTTGTGCCTGTCCTCCCCCCCCCCCCCTTCCCCCCCAAAGAACAAAAAAAGTACTACTATCAAGTATCACTGTAGGAGATCAATAAGCAATGAGACAACAGTGATGAGATAGCTGGTGCACATGATGCATAGATATCGGGGGTCCTGTGTGCTGGGCTACGCCCCAAGCGAAGCCTGTGTGCTAGGTTGGACGCAGCTAGTGTGGATACTGCCGGGCAGGGCTATTGTTAGGTCGCGCCTGCTGCAAGGTTTGCCTCTACGTATTTGGAATACATATAGGGGCTGTCTTGCGTAGCAGAAGCTTGGGTTGCCAGCAGCGTGTCCTATCCTTGCTGCATAGCGTTTAGGGTTAAGGGTGTCCTATCCTTGCTTTGTTCCGTCTGGATTGCAAGTTGGACCCTGGGCTGGCTGCCAGTAGAAAGGTCTGGAGTGGTGTGCACCGGCGTGCCTGTATCTATGGCTCATTTCCAGCCGCTGTATCTATGACTCAATTCCAGCCTTTCAAGCCGCTGACGAAGAAGGGCACGATATTTCCATGAAGCTGATGATGTACAGGTGCATGTAGCGCCCAGCTCAGCAATTCACGTGTCAAATATCGAGGCACCATCGATACTACAGACGTGTAAAGGTTTCTATGTTAAGGTGATACTAAATATATTAAGGTTTTCCCCAGGAACCTAACACGCATGTGTTTGTATGTATGTATGTGTGTTTGTCCTGTTACACAAAAGCACTTTTGTCCTGTTACACAATAGCACTTTTGTCCTGTTACACAATAGCACTTTTGTCCTGTTACACAATAGCACTTTTGTCCTGTTACACAATAGCACTTTTGTCCTGTTACACAATAGCACTTTTGTCCTGTTACACAATAGCACTTTTGTCCTGTTACACAATAGCACTTTTGTCCTGTTACACAATAGCACTTTTGTCCTGTTACACAATAGCACTTTTGTCCTGTTACACAATAGCACTTTTGTCCTGTTACACAATAGCACTTTTGTCCTGTTACACAATAGCACTTTTGTCCTGTTACACAATAGCACTTTTGTCCTGTTACACAATAGCACTTTTGTCCTGTTACACAATAGCACTTTTGTCCTGTTACACAATAGCACTTTTGTCCTGTTACACAATAGCACTTTTGTCCTGTTACACAATAGCACTTTTGTCCTGTTACACAAGCACTTGCGGTTCTCTTGATCTTCTCATATCCTGGTCACACCCAGGAGCTTGATACCACCATGGGCACAGACGGTCATCTCCCAGCGATGAATCATCACGCCGCTCCACCTATTCTTGCCCTATACCTACAAACATCCTTGTCTTGCCCTATACCTACAAACATCCTTGTCATACCCACGCCAATGTCACGGATGCCTTCCAGCGACTAGCTGGCACGGCACACTCTCTATTTATGCCATCTCTCTCTCTCTCTCTCTCTCTCTCTCTCTCTCTCTCTCTCTCTCTCTCTCTCTCTCTCTCTCTCTCTCTCTCTCTCTCTCTCTCTCTCTCTCTCTCTCTCTCCCCTCTCTCTCTCTCTCCCTCCCCCCTCTGTCTCTCTCTCCCTCTCTCTCTCTCTCTCTCCCCTCTCTCTCTCTCTCTCTCTCTCTCTCTCTCTCTCTCTCTCTCTCTCTCTCTCTCTCTCTCTCTCTCTCTCTCTCTCCCCTCTCTCTCTCTCTCCCCTCTCTCTCTCTCCCTCCCTCTCTCTCTCTCTCTCTCTCTCTCTCTCTCTCTCTCTCTCTCTCTCTCTCTCTCTCTCTCTCTCTCTCTCTCTCTCTCTCTCTCCTCTCTCTGTTTTATTCCTTTTGTGTCGATCCTCCCCAGGAGCTCAACACGACGGCCATCTTCACCGATGTCTACCGCGAGTTCATGCCGCGGTGCCAGTCGCTGCCGCTCCTGCTGCTGCACAAGGATGCGCTGGTGGCCACCCTGCTGGGTGTGCTGCGCATGCAGCACGTGCATTCACTCGACGCCTTTTTTGGGTGGGTAGATCAATGGCATGGATGGTTCATGTGCCTTGCTTTTTTGTGTAGCAAGTGGTAGACTAAAGGCGTGGATGCTGTGGGTGGTTTGGGCAGTGAGGCATGGGTGAATCTGTACTGGGTGGCTGGTTGGTTGAGTGTGTGCATGGAGCAGTGTGCATCTGCTCTCACTCAGGCGCATTCTTCGGGTGAGCCCTCCTCTTGTTGGGTGCACCCTGTGCCTGGCTTATTTGGGTGGAGGCTTGGTCTTGACGCCAGTGAGGAATGGATTTCTTTTTCCCCTTTCTTTGGGTGAGTGGACCTTATTAGTCTGGATGCACTGGCTGCCTGGCTGTGGGGATGGGATGTGTGCCATCTGGACCGCGTAACCATTTGGCTTGTTGATTGGAGTTTTTATGTCGATTATGCTGTTGATTCTTGTTGATTTATGTCGATTTATTTTGATTTATGTCGATGGCTCTGCGTGCGCGAACGAAGGGAACGTGCTTCGTTCTTACACCCTCTGTTAGCAGGATGCGCTTGCGATTCCTGGTCATTGCAATTCTTGGTGATGTGGATGGCGACGGTCGATGGGACGGTGTCTCCCTCTCGCTCGGGGAGTAGCGGTTATGCTGACATTCGCCTCTCCCACGACGCCTGCGACGCTCCTCCCCGCTCATGCCCTTACCCTTTCTTTCTTCCCCCAATCCCTTCCTGTTTGCGCGCAGGTTGCTCGGCTCCCTCGCGCGCGACCTGCAGCGCGAGTTCCTCCCGTAAGCCAACGCTTAGTTTAGGGTTTAGGGTTTAGGGTTTAGGGTTTAGGGTTTACAGCGCGAGTTCCTCCCGTAAGCCAACGCTTAGTTTTTATGTCATTGTTAGTGTGCCGTGATTGTTACGGTTGGTTCCAGAGTAGACGGGCAGGCAGGCAGGCAGGCGGGCGGGCGGGCGGGCGGGCGGGCGGGCGGGCGGGCGGGCAGGCGGGCGGGGCGGGCGGGCGGGCGGGCGGGCGGCGGGCGGGCGGGCGGGTGGGCAGGCGGGCGGGCGGG
Source organism: Mesostigma viride (assembly GCA_009746045.1). Lineage (NCBI taxonomy): Eukaryota > Viridiplantae > Streptophyta > Mesostigmatophyceae > Mesostigmatales > Mesostigmataceae > Mesostigma > Mesostigma viride. The sequence continues at coordinate 4,431,944 of RPFO01000026.1, forward strand.
CGGGCGGGCGGGCGGGCGGGCGGCGGGCGGGCGAGCGGGCGCGCGTGCGCGCGGCGGGGGGCGGGGGCGGCGGGCGCGCGGGCAGGCAGGCAGGCAGGCAGGCAGGCAGGCAGGCAGGCAGGCAGGCAGGCAGGCAGGCAGGCAGGCAGGCAGGCAGGCAGGCAGGCAGGCAGGCAGGCAGGCAGGCAGGCAGGCAGGCAGGCAGGCAGGCAGGCAGCGCGAGTTACTGCCAGAAGTTTAAGAAGTCACCTTAACTAGTGCCCGGCAAGACTCGGGCTACGGCCTCTAAAGCGCAGGGCATCCCACACCTTTCCTTCCCGCCTCAGCTTTTGAGGATTGGTGCATGTGGCGTAGTTACTATGCGGTGCAAGCGAGGTGGCTCTAGTATATCAAAGGGAGCAACTGGTGCTATGTAGTTATCATGTTAATTATCCCGATCATGGGAGCAACTGGTGCTATGTAGTTATCATGTTACTTATCCCGATCATGGGAGCAACTGGTGCTATATAGTTATCATGTTACTTATCCCGATCATGGGAGCAACTGGTGCTATATAGTTATCATGTTACTTATCCCGATCATGGGAGCAACTGGTGCTATGTAGTTATCATGTTACTTATCCCGATCATGCATTCCTGGCACTTGAAGGGTTATGCATGACATGGGTTTTCCTGCTGTGCCATCGTAGCTAAGTAACAAGCATGACTTGATTGGTAAGTCTGCATAACGAGTCGGTACGCCCAACACGCGGTATGCTGTGCCTAATTTTCCTCTTTTTAGTTTTTTTCCCCCTCTGGACATCTTGTTTTGCAAATGCAGCTACGCGCCTGCGATGGTGTCTGCCTGCATCAGGTTGCTGGCGGAGGGAGGCACCGCCGACATCTCCGTGCTCGACCAGGTGCGTGTCTGACCATGTACATGTATTGTTTCTATACTGTGCAGTATCTATTTGTTGAGAACGATAAATTACGGAGATGAGATCGGCATGGAACAGCAGGCGGCTAACCACCCCCCCCCCCCCCCCCCCCCGCTTTTCCTCCTTTCCTTACCGTCGCAGATGTTCTCCTCCCTGGCGCTCGTCTTCCGCTTCCTCGTCAAGCCGCTCGCGTCCGATGTGCTGCTGCTGCTGCGGTGAGGCGCTGGATGGTTGCCCGTGCAGTACCTGTCATCAGCGCTATCGACTAGTGCTAGCCCTCGTTCCCAGGTGCTGCTGCGGCTGCTGCGGCTGCTGCGGCTGCTGCTGCTGCTGCAGCTGCTGCTGCGGTGAGGCGCCGGCCATGGCCTGTAGGTCACTGTTGCAGAGCGCAGTCGTTATGACTTTGGGATAGGCGGCACTAGACTGGGGGGGGGGGGAACCAGGAGGCCTGGGCTTTGTCGATATTTTCACACGTGGGCAGCACATCATTGACTGACATGCTTTCTCCTTGATTTCCTGTGACGATGTGCATTTGCTGCTGTGATGGTCACTTGCTGCTGTAATTGTCACGCACGGGCGCATGTCTTTGGGTGGGATGGGAGGACAGGCTGACACAGGAGCTGCGGTGCCACCACAAGGCCCCTGTGCGGCAGTTCACCGCCGAGGCAACGGCGTACGTGCTGCGACACGCGCCCCTGCCACAGCTCCAGAAAGGTGAGCCAGTTTGAATGGTCCATTCAAATCGCTAGTTCTTAATGGTAAGATTTAAGCCTTTCTATTGAAATATCGCAACCCACTAAATAATGTTTGCAGTGTTCCCTATGCTTCCGCACGTGCCAGTCAATGCACGGTGTCCTGATGACTGAAGCGTGCACTTCTTTGCCCCCGTTGTTTCTTAATGATGCCATGGGATGCTCTAGGACCTATGCTGCGATGGGTGCCACTAATGACGCGCTGATGCGCTGATGCTATTGACACACACAGCAGGCGTGCACGCGCTGGTGATCCAGGTGTGTGCTCGTTACATGGTCATGCTTATGGGCCCCGCTTGGCCCATCACCGGATCTCCCATCGACACACCCACTTGACACCGACATGCGCGCGCTGATGGCGGAGGTGCATGGTTGTGTGCCCCCGTATGCTGTCATGCGTGCTATGCTGATGTCATTGATGCACACACCAGGCCGGCAGGCACTGATGACGGAGCTGTAGGGTTGTTATGTTGTTGTGCTTGTGCATCTACTTGATGCTTTGTCTGTTGTTGGCATGCCCCCCACAACGCGGCGCAGGCGTGCACGCGCTGATGACGGAGGTCGCCTGGTCCACGTCCGGCACTGAGGAGGAGCGGCGGGATGGCGCATCGGCGGTGCTGGCAGAGGCGCTCAAGGTATGGGTGGTTTCCGGTACAAGTCGAAGTGTTCCTGTATGCTTGTCGTGACGGCAGGGGCGGTAAAGGCATGGGTGACTTGTTGGATGGTTGGCAGATGGTTATGGACTCGTGGTTGCTGGCAGAGGCGTTGAAGGTAAGGGCCAGCCTGGCTGTACCAGTAGATGCGTTATGGTCGGGTGGTTGATGGCAGAGGAGCTAAAGTTCATGGCCAATCAGGCTGTACAAGTAGAAGTGTTGCTGTGATATGCTGGCCGTGACGGCAGAGCCAATGAAGGTAGGGCGCTTGCTGGTGTGATAGTTGCTCGCAGAGGCGCCCGAATGAGGCGAGGGAGGTAGTTGGGTAGTTGCTAGTCGATGGTCATGGGCTGGTGGTTGCTGGCACAGGCGCTCAAGGTAGAGCTGTTGCTGGTCAGCTGAGCGCCAAGTGTGGTAGCGTCTGGCAGTGGCGCTGAAGGTAGGGTCCAACCAGGCTGAATGCTACCCAGCAACCTAGGCTGTTGGAGATCTCTAGTTTTTAGACAATGGTGTTTTGGACACGGTGCATTGGATTCTTGACTAATGATTGTTATTTCATCTTTAGCAATGATGGTGCATTGCTGCCTCTTCTCTGGCAGCACATCGTACATCGTGGAAGCAGCACTACATTGGATGAAGTGTTTTCCATCACCCTGGCCATCTCCGTTTGCCTTCGTCGCTCATGCGGGTACCACATCAGCTTTGCCATCCCCTCTTGCGTCTGCCACAGACACACCTGTATCCTGCATGCGCGTATCAACTGTGAGATGGTGTTGTTTTGACCCCGGCCATCTCCCCTTGCCTCCATCTCGCATGCCTGTATCCCGCGACCCCTCCACCCCCCCTTGCATCTGCCACGAACAACACCCGTACCCCCCAGGGCGTGTCAAACGGCTTCCACTCGCGCGCTCCCACATTGCTGGAGCTGCTGGTGGCGGAGCTGCTGCACAAACCGGGTGAGTGGTGGAGCAGCTACCCAAAGAGGGTGAGTGGTTGCCAAGAGGCATGTCTGTCACTATACAAACAGGGGGAATGGGTGAGATGCTGCAGAGAAAAGGACGGCAGAAGACAGACAGGGTGAGTGGCTGTCAGGAGGCATGTTGGTGAGTGCACAAACAGGACGGGCTGCCCAAACGGGCCACCCAAACGGGCCACCCAAACAGGGTGAGCCGCCGAGGTTGCATCAGTGAGCACACATACAGGTTGAGGCAGCGGTTTTCCGAACAGGGGGGTAGGTGAGTGCATGTCTGTACGCAACAACACAGGAGGTGTTGGTGGATGGCAACAACAACAACACACACACACACACACATGGTTGCTGACTGTGTGGTTCCTAGGTGAGGTTTCACTGACGTACATTGTGTAGGGGGCTGGCGAGTTTGAGTAGTATGTTAAATGTTGTAAGATGGAATGCTCTCACGTCTGTACAGTATGGGTTAGTGGTTCACTAATGGCTAATCACTCACCTCAGTGCACTTTCTTGACAGGTTTCGCCTTCCCCAGCCAATTCCCCCTCCAGCCTCACCCCACCCAGCCCGCCTCAACAGGGAACAATGCAGCAACAGAATTTCCAGTAGCCTGAGATTATTGCACTGCGGTTGCTTCTGGCCGGTACATCTGCGGTGTCTTGTCCTGCCGTCTTTGCCGCCAAACCGTAGTGGCTTCCTCAGGGGTTCGGCATTCCGCCACGTCCGCGCTCGACCAATCCACCGCCGCAGCAGAGACCCACGTGTCCCCCCCCCCGGACTCAAGCAACGCCGAGGAGGCCCTCTCCATCAGCACACTCGCGATGGTAGATCAGGTTCTGGCCCGCGTGTGCGCGCACGTGGGGCGGGCTGAGATCGCCCCGATGTGGGCCGCACTACTCAGCCCGCTGTCGACCCTCCTCGCCGACTTGGAACAAGAGCTGGCGTCGCAAGCGGGTGGTGGCAGCGGCAAGGGGGAGGTGGAACCCGGCAGCCAGATTAAGAAAGCGAAGATCAGCAAAGAGGGAGGGATCAGCATGGCGGATAAGGCTGCTGCTGGTGGCGGTGCTGTTGGTGCTGGTGTCGATAGGGGTGGGCATGTGGCGCAGCTCTCGGGCAAGTCCCTGCGGGTCGCCCTGGGCGTTGGCCGGCTGCTATTCGTGATCAGCTCGGTCGTCGAGTTCCGCAACGGATCTGCTGTCAACGGTACATCGATGAGGGACTACTCCCCGTATTGTATTATCATTTCCTGGAGTGTATTTTATGAGCATGTAATGCATCATATAGTACTATGTATCATGCTACCATATCATTTCGTGGTATTGTCATAAGGGACGCATGGGAACGCTGGTAAGGAAACAGTCGGTGGTATTGTTTAGGGTTAACGGTTTAGGCTCAACCCTAAACCCTGAACCCTAAACAGTCGGTGTTATTGTTATATTGCAGCAACTCATCATGTTATGTGCTGATGTAGGCATTTAGATTAGCTATGCGATTACAGTAGTTACGCCATGTAGCGTTTCCCCCCTTTCTTTGTTCCACCATTTCGACTGCAAGCATGCACTCCAAGTCGGTTGTATTCACTCCCCATGCGGGTCTGATGTAGAGGACATCGTGCCTTTGTTAGCCAACTTTGTAACCAACTTGTAAAGCGACTGGTTAACCAAATTGTTAATCGATTGTGATATCCATGGCTTACACGAGGTGTACCGTGGACAAAGCCACCATGGCTGCTTCTCTGAAACCTAAGCGTTGGCCTATGAGTGTCTGCTGCTAACATGGGTAGGATGCTACATCTCCCCTTCTCCCCTTCTCCCCTTCTCCCCTTCTCCCCTTCTCCCCTTCTCCCCTTCTCCCCTTCTCCCCTTCTCCCCTTCTCCCCTTCTCCCCTTCTCCCCTTCTCCCCTTCTCCCCTTCTCCCCTTCTCCCCTTCTCCCCTTCCCCTTCTCCCCTTCTCCCCTTCTCCCCTTCTCCCCTTCTCCCCTTCTCCCCTTCTCCCCTTCTCCCCTTCTCCCCTTCTCCCCTTCTCCCCTTCTCCCCTTCTCCCCTTCTCCCCTTCTCCCCTTCTCCCCTTCTCCCCTTCTCCCCTTCTCCCCTTCTCCCCTTCTCCCCTTCTCCCTTCTCCCCTTCTCCCCTTCTCCCCTTCTCCCCTTCTCCCCTTCTCCCCTTCTCCCCTTCTCCCCTTCTCCCCTTCTCCCCTTCTCCCCTTCTCCCCTTCTCCCCTTCTCCCCTTCTCCCCTTCTCCCCTTCTCCCCTTCTCCCCTTCTCCCCTTCTCCCCTTCTCCCCTTCTCCCCCTCTCCCCTTCTCCCCTTCTCCCCTTCTCCCCTTCTCCCCTTCTCCCCTTCTCCCCTTCTCCCCTTCTCCCCTTCTCCCCTTCTCCCCCTCTCCCCCTCCACCGTTTGACTGCGCACGTGGGTAGCATCCACCCCTGTCAATACCCTACCCTAGCCTGCCCTGCACATGGAGGGGTCTATACCCTCTCGTCACTTACAGAGCTCTTCGCCTTATCTGTCTCGAACTCATGTGCCCCTTTTCATTCTGGCCCCTTTGACCTCCAGACTTTGCGCCCCACTTCAAGAACGTCCTTCGCCTTCTCCCGGTTGCCAGCAGCTTCTGCCCCATCAACGTCACCTCCCCCCCGCCCCCCCCGCGTGCAAGAGGGCAGACCTCCGAGGGAACGTCAGGCCAGCCGAGGGAAACTGAGGGAGGGCGGGGCGCCAACTTGGCGAAGGAGACGGGCCGGTTTGTCATGCGCCAGACGCTACGGTTGCTGCTGGCAGTGGTCAACGCTCACGGGCAGGAGGCGGGCGCCAGCAAGGGTCCGCGTGCGATTGCGGCGATTGTGCCTGAGATTAGCGCCGCGTTTCGTTGCCCTGACATGGCACTGTGAGTGGGGGCGTGGGTTGTTGCTGACGACGTAGACATGGCTCATTGTGGGGGCATAGTTTGTTGCTGATTTTTATGTAACGGTAAACATGAGATCAGCGCGACGTTTGGCGGCTGTGACCCGGAGCCTTGAGTGGAGATGCTGGTGGCAGACGGTTTCTCTTTGCTTGCAGCAAGGGGCATGACCTATCTAAATGAGTCAGAGCCTATTCAGCTGGGATGTCGTTGCCTTGTGTGAAGCTCAGTGCTTGTCTTGTCGTGCTGCAAGGGCTGGTTGATGTCCTCGCGGTGGGTGCAGCCATGGGCGGCGCGTTTCAGTTGTGCCGGCTTGAGGTGATGGCAATGGCGGTCGGGTTGGTATCAAGGAGACAACCAGCGCAGGCCAGAGGTTGGTATGTGGCATGTTTGCACGTCCAGTTTCCTTGTGCTGGCGTTTGTTCGTGAATTACCAGTAGGCCACGCTGGGGTGGTGGGTAGAGAGTTTGGTTTGTGCGTGCAACGTCGGCACAGTCATACCTTCCTCTACCTGTGTTTGCGCTGCCTTTCGAATAAATACAGTTTTGGGCATAGCAATACCTGCCCTACCTGAATTCAACCTTTCCTACCTTAACCCAACCTTTCCTACCTGATTCTAACCTCTCCTACCCATGTGCTGCCCCGCGGCTCTGATGTGCTCCTTCACCAGCGGAGCACGACGGATCATGTCTGGTTCCATACACGTGCTGCCTGCTGCAGAGATTTTTTTTTCTTTCTTAGGCTTTTCATTCTGACTGAGATTTTGCTGTCCATGCCATGCTGTTGTCGGCTCGGATGCACCTTGATGCCACGCCATTTCATTCTGCGCGGTGCCACCGATGGATGTGATGTGCGGGGCTCCTAGGGTGCTGGAGTTTGTCGAGGGCCTCGTGACGTCTCGCATGTCGAGCGCGACACAACTCTTCTCCCGCTTTCTGCTGAGGTATGCACGCACATGTGCAGCTTGTCTTCCCATCAAGTGTTGCAGCTCTTCGCCCACTTTGTGCTGAGGTATGCTCGCACGTGTGCGACTTGTCTTCCCGTCTAGTGTCGCAGCTCTTCTCCCACTTTGTGCTGAGGTTCGCTCGCACATGTGCGGCTTGTCTGCCGTCAAGTGTTGCAGCTCTTCTCCCGCTTTGTGCTGAGGTACGCTCGCACGTGTGCACCTTGTCTTCCCATCAAGTGTTGCAGCTCTTCTCCCACTTTGTGCTGAGGTATGCACGCGCGTGTGCGGCTTGTCTTCCCATCAAGTATGAAATAGGACCATTTGTAGCTATTATACTGGTACTAGTACAGAGCCTGTATTTCCCGCAATACCCGCTGCACCCATACCTTGATTTTTTTTTCTTGGCCATGCGCCTGCGTCTCCCATGGCACTGTGTGCAATCACTGCAACTTTCCTTATGAGCCTGCATGTCCAATTGCACTGTGTGTAATGACTGCAACGATCCTGATGGGGCAGCAAGGTACTCACTGCATCTTTCCTAATGTGGCAGCTATACCCCCAGTCTGCTTGTCTGTGCCTGAAAATGGTTTTAAGGGAGGAGAAGAAAGGGGAGTGGGGGAGAGAGAAGAAAAGGGGGGGGGGAGAAGAGCGGCGCTTAGAGATGAGGTTTTTGATGCACTGCGCATGGCATGATGCATTAGCACGGCGCCGACCTGCTTTCCTGCCCGTTCAGATCACTCTACTCATAGTTTAATAGCATTAATTTTGGGTAATATTAGTTTTATAACATTAGCACTCATCACTGCACGCAGCATATTGACCACAAGTGTGTATTACTTCCATCACACATGGCCTGTGGATACCACCAACTGGTCCGTGCCCTACCCTTCCCCAGGTCTCTCAACCGCGTTTTCATGCTCTCGACCACCTTTGGGATGCCAGCCCCCGCCTCCTCCTTCTTCCGGGAGGCCCTCTCCCTCCTCCACCGTCTCCACGACCAGCTGGCGTCCTCGGCGCCCTCCCCCTTGAGCACCCTGGGTCTGCTGCGCACTGCCGATTGTGCGCACACGATTGAGTACACGATCGTCGCCCGCCTGACCAGCAGCGCCCATGTGCTGGCATCCGCAGCGAGGTGGGAAGAACAAATGCTGGCATCTGGTGCCGGCCAGCTCGGAATGTCAACCTTGCCTGGCCAGCACGGAGGGGAAGGGATGATCTCATCTTCTTCCCGCGGGGCTCCCAGTGCAAGCACCAACAATGGCGCGGATGCAAGCAGGAGCGCAATCGCGACCGCATCGGCAGCAGGGCCAGCGGCTCCCTGGGGCCTCTCAGAGGTATGGACGGCTGCACAGGTGGCGATTCTTGCGGCTGCCTCGAGCGAGGAGGGCGTCAGATGGATGAATGACCTTATCGCGGCCACGGAGGAAGCACTAGCGACGGTCACCCCCACCGCCACCCAGCCATCCAATGCTAGCCATAAGCCATCCGATGCAGCCGCAAGGAGCTATGGAAGCCCCGCCCTCGCAACACCGGGCAAGAAAGGCTCCGCCGATGGCCAGGACGGTCGAGTCCCGTCATCAACGCTGGCCAAGAAAGGCTCCCTGGCAGCGGCGCCGGGTGCCAGGCCTGAGGATACCTGTGGGGACAAACCATCCGACGCTGGTGCTGCTGCGCCCTTGCCACCAGCGAGCCGCGGCCTGCTGGCCGTACTGGGTGCCGCGATGGAGACTCGTGCGCACTTCCTGCAGGGTTTGCGGGCAGAGGCGCTGCGGGTCAAGTCTGAGGTGGCGGCCGGTAGTAGCAACCACCCAGGGGGCGATGGGGACCTTCCGCCTGCGCTGGCCGGTAACAAGGAGAGCGCCAAGGAGAGCAAGAAAGAGAGAAAGAAGGATGCCAAAGCGGAGAGGAGGGCCGGGGAGGCCAAGGGGAGTGGGTCGAGTGGGTCGAGTGGGCTGAATGGATCGAGTGGGCTGGTCACGGTGGTCCATTACTTGGAGCATGTCATGGCGGCGGTGGAGAAGTACCCGCGCGCGGCGAGTGTTGTCCAGGGATGTGCGGCCACGCTGGACATGGTGGCCAGGTGAGGGCGGCCGGTAAAAGGTGTCTAACTGAAGTCATTCGTAAAGAAAAAAGATATCCAACATCAGCTGCTCTTATCTACCACACTGGGGGCAATTTTGGGCTGGGTCGATCCTTGGTTCTCACCCCTTGTACCAATTGCGGTACCTCTCTAGGCCCTCCTCTTTGGTACTGCTCGTCTGTGACAGCGTCCTTTTCCTGTGCATGTGATATATGGGTACTACCAGGTGCAGAATGCGCACAGATTTGTGACTATCCCACTTTTGAATGTATATATTACGATTGTGATATCTTCATACGTACGGTCACCCTCTTGAGATCATGAATGAAGTAAGGAGTGTCTTCTACATCATGCGCTCATCATCCACACTTTCATGCATGTATGCCTCTCACCGCACCTGCCTCTCAAACCTGTGCGTGTTGTCAACAACGTATTGCAACACACGTGGTTTCAGCTTGGGGAGCGGGAACGAAGGCCCCGGCGGCCTGGGCAAATACGACGCCAGGGCATGGGAGGTGGAAGCCAAGGTGCTGTCCGACGCATGCTCAGTCTCCAAGGGAAGCACCCTGGCGCGCCACCTGCTGGACGCTGCATCGACCCGACGGGTGCTGGGCTTCCTCCAGGGCAACTTCTCTAGCCCGTCACGCCGACTGCGTGTGGCCTCCCTGCGTGTCGTCTGCCAGATGAGGCCGCTGGCCACGGATGCTGGTGCAACGGGGGGTGGCGGCGGTGGCGCAGCGGAGGGGAAGGAAGGGAAGAAGGGGGCGACCGAGGAGGATGCCCAGACAGATGTGAGTGACGGATGGCGGTGTTTCTTATCGCTGAGTTCAAGGAATTTGTGCCATGTCCTTGAGTGAAGGGTTTTTGTGTTTTTGTCCCTGGAGCGGTTGTTTTGCGATGCTGCCGAGGGAAAGGTAAGAGGTTTCTGTGTTTTTCTAGCGGGGAAAGGGTGCCCTGCCCTGCCATGCTGCTGAGTCGAAGGGTTTTTGTTCTGTGTTCTTGGGTGAAGGGTGGTGTGTTTCTTGCTATGCACGGAAGGGTCGCGTGTCTCTTCTTGCTGAATTCAAAGTGTTTTGTGTCATAGGAGGTTTTGTGCCATGAGGGCTTTGTGCCATGTTGTGAGTATGGCTGTTGCGTTTTTTGTCCTTGCCGAGGTTTGGTGACTCACGGGCTGCTCATGGCGCAAGAGACTGTGGTTCCGGTACTGCAGGGCAGCGAGCACCGAATGGCGACAAGTGTCTGAGCTGTCACCAGTAACTCTTCATTCGAAGTTTCTCCGGACCTTTTCCTTCAGGATAGTGCAACATTTTTTATCCTGGAATGCCATGTATTTTTTCTCTCTTCTACACTTGGGGCACACTCCCCTGCTTCCCCCGCGTTGAAATGCCACATTTACTCCCGTGCGCTCCCTTTTCCTGGACACTCCTCTCTTCCTCCCCCCCCCCCCCCCCCACCCCTGCAGCTCTTCTCCACTTGGCTATCCATCAACAGCGCCACCATCCAACTACAGCAAGGCCAGCACTGGGCGATCGCTCTCCGCCGCATCGCGTCCGACATCGAGGTGGGTGGGTCGCGCGTGCCAGAATCATACGCCGAGCCACTCGCGCACTGCCTGCTCGGCGCGCTCAACACGCCGCTGGCGGTGCTCTGGGACCCTGCGCACGAAGTGTTCAAGGCGCTCGCGACGCGGCATGTCAAGACGCTCTGGGCGGTCCTGTTCCCCTTCTTCCAGGCGACGCAGGAGGATGTGCTCGCGGGGGGAGGTGGGTGCCTGCTGGCTGAAGTATTTCATACAAGGGCACATTTTGAACAAGAACGCCCTGCCTGAAATTCTTAAATTTGAAGAAGCATCCTTCTGCCTCCTTTTGTGTCCGTATCATTGAGTACTAGTTTGCTATCGCCTGCTCAGAAACGCTGTTATGTGTAACTTGCCCCACTGTAACTTGCCCCGCCCTGTCCTATGTATCATGGATGGTGTAACGAGAATGATTGGAGCCCGCAGTGAGTACTGCTATAGCATGCTCAGATATGCTGTCATATGACACTTGCCCCGGCCCGCGCCTATGACCGGCCATACCCCCTTAGTCCGAGAGCTAGTGGCCATAGCCCCTTAGTCCGAGACATAACGGCCATACCCCCTTAGTCCGAGACCTAGCGGCCATACCCCCTTAATCCGAGAGCTAGTGGCCATAGCTGATGGTTTCCTATCTGTGCTTGGTTTCGCACAACTTCTTTACTTTGGATAGCTTGCTTGCTTGCTCTCATTTGCGTCTGCTTGATAAGTGCACTACCCCGGTGTGTGTGTGTGTGTGTGTGTGTGTGTGTGTGTGTGTGTGTGGTCACTACAGGAATGTGTGTGTGCGTGTGTGCGTGTATGTGTGTGTATGTGTGTGTGCGTGTGCGTGTGTGCGTGTGTGTGTGTGTGCGTGTGTGCGTGTGTGTGTTTGTGTATGCGTCCGTATGTGTGTGTTTGTGTGTGCGTGTGCGTGTGCGTGTGCGTGTGCGTGTGCGTGTGCGTGTGCGTGTGCGTGTGCGTGTGCGTGTGCGTGTGCGTGTGCGTGTGCGTGTGCGTGTGCGTGTGCGTGTGCGTGTGCGTGTGCGTGTGCGTGTGCGTGTGCGTGTGCGTGTGCGTGTGCGTGTGCGTGTGCGTGTGCGTGTGCGTGTGCGTGTGCGTGTGCGTGTGCGTGTGCGTGTGCGTGAGCGTGCCTGCGTGCCTGTGTAAAACATGGATCATTAGTCCTTAGCATTTGCCACAGGATGGGATAGTCAGCGTTCATAAGAACGAGGCAATGTGTGCGCTCTGTGCATCGCCAAGCTCCCGTAAGGAGGCCATGTGCGCACTGAGCGTTGAACATTCTGGGAAGTTGTTGGTGTGGGCGTGGTCCAAGCGGGGCTGGGTGTGGGTGTGCTGCCAAGCGGGAGTGGGTGTGGATGGGGGTCGAGTGGATCATGCCAACTGGGTTGCTGCATCCCACATGGTTGCTGCATGTGGGGGTTGCTGCATCCCAAGTGTCTCCTCCTTCAATGGAGGCATCGCCTAGCCACCTCCTTGAATGAGCTTCTTTCCCGTGTACAAATCCTCCTTTATACCTTGGCATCCTTTCAAATGTCTCGTAATTGCCATCAAGCTTCCGACTGGTGCATCATTTCACTGCCCCTGCTATGCTTCTCGATCGCGGTTGCCATCAAGCAGAAGTCGCCGTTCATCCCTGCTTCTGCGAACCACATCTGTTTTCTTCACTTGTCTCTCTCTCACTCACTACTCTTTTTCTCACTTCTGCCTTCTCTCTTCTGTCTTCCTCTCGTTACCATTTCTCCTGTCCCTCCTCCGCAACACACACCGCGGCCAACGGCCATCAAGCAGACAACCCGCGCTCGCAGCAGGCAGCCGCCGCAGATCTGGAACCATCGGCCAACGGTGGCATGCAACCGGTGGAAGGTACGGAGTCATGACCGGTGGCATGCAACCGGTGGAAGGTACGGAGTCATGACCGGTGGCATGCAACCGGTGGAAGGTACGGAGTCATGACCGGTGGCATGCAACCGGTGGAAGGTACGGAGTCATGACCGGTGGCATGCAACCGGTGGAAGGTACGGAGTCATGACCGGTGGCATGCAACCGGTGGAAGGTACGGAGTCATGACCGGTGGCATGCAACCGGTGGAAGGTACGGAGTCATGACCCGCCTTCTGCCCCGCATGTTCATATTTTTGGTGCGATGGTCATGTTCGGAGGTCTTTTGGGGAGGTCTTGTTCGGGACGCATGTGCGCACCTACGTGGGCACAAGCGCAAGCGCAGAATCTAAACCATTTCTTCCACTGGTTATCTGAAATCTTGAGTGGGAGGGAGGGAGATATCCCTGGTCTGGTCTGGCTTATGATAAAGCCTAACATGGAACGCACATGCCCAGCCATGACCATATTGATGCGTACAAGTGTCGAGCAGTGGCGGGCGGAACTTGCAGAATTTGTCATGCCAGAATTTGGAGCATGGGCAGAAGTGCAAACATGGCACTGAGAGTGGCGTGCTGCATTGTATTTGTGTAATTCCGGGTAATCCTTCGATCTCCAACTGTGTCGAGCTCCATGCCCTTCTATACTTATCCATCCTCGCATGCGTGATCAATGGCAGCTGCTATCATTCATCGGCAACTCAGGATGGCTGTTTTCACCACCCATGAGAGATGCACGGTGGGCAGCACAGAAGTTGCCTATGCCAGCAGTGTGGTGGCCATCTGCGGTCTCCTTTGCCTGCAATGACCTAGTGTCTTTGGTCGTGGCAGACCCCTCCCCACGTGTCCCTGCTTTCCCCCCTTCTCCGCTTCCCCTCCTGTGCCCCTCTTGGCCCCTCTTGGCCCCTCGTGGCCCCTCTTGGCCCCTCGTGGCCCCTCTTGGCCCCTCTTGGCCCCTCTTGGCCCCTCTTGGCCCCTCTTGGCCCCTCTTGGCCCCTCTTGGCCCCTCTTGGCCCCTCTTGGCCCCTCTTCGTCTCCCTTTGCCCCCCACTACCCCTCTTCACCCCTCTTATGCTCATCTACACAGTCATGTGTTAATTTAAATTAGTCAATTAATTCTTCTGTTAACTAAGTAATTCATGAATTATTTAATTCTCGAATCCTCACCCGCCCCACACACACCTCGTCATCCCCCCCCCCGCAGACATCGGCAAACTTTTCCAGTTGGCGGCCACCCCCCCCGCGGACGCGACCCGGCGGTCCACGCTTCTGGCATCGCTCGTTGCCGCCCTCCACAAGATGCCCCTGGTGGCTGAACGCTTCTCGCGGGACTGGGTGCCTCTGTTCCTTGCGTTCGCATCAGCCAGGGACCGCGACCCGGACGGGGAGGGCAGTAAGCCAGACGGCAGAGCCGAGTGGAAGCCACAGGGAAAAGCGTTGGCACTGGGGAGCGCCGAAGGTAGTACAGACAGGCAGCCGCAGGGCTTGAAGTCTGCATCGCAGAGAGCAAGCTTGGCGCCACTGGGCGCCGCCAAGGGCAAAGCCGAGGGGGAGACGCGGTTGGTGCTGCTGGGGACGACGGCATGGACGGCGGTGGCCAAGGAGTATCTGACGTTGCTCAAGAATGTTCCCGAGGCGCGCAATTTGTACAAGTCGCAGGAGGTCAAGGACCGGTTGTACGAGACGTGAGTGGCGGAGTGTGGGCGTTAGTGGTGTACGAGACGCGAGTGGTGTATAGGGCATGTGCACAAGCACATTGCGCAAGCATGTACACAAGCACATTGCGCAAGCATGTACACAAGCACATGTACACAAGCACATTGCGCAAGCATGTACACAGGCACATGTACACAAGCACATGTACACAAGCACATTGCGCAAGCATGTACACATGTTTGAGATACGAGTGGCGAATATAAATCATAGAACGTGCATAGACCATGCATGAGTGGCTGTCCAAGATGTGGGTGGCAGTTTATAGAAGGCCCGTAGGTTGCGGTGGGGGGCATGGGTGGCTCCTCAAATGCCATGCGCTTGCTCGTATTTGGGCAGCTGGGGCATGTGAGCGGTGTTTGAGGCTTGAATTTCTGGGGTGTCGGAGGCATGAACAACTGTGGGAGGTATGGCGCTGTTTCGGGGCTCGTGAGAGGTTGTATGAGACATGGGAGGTGTCTATGTAGGGTGCATAGACCATGCACATAGCAGTACGTACAGAGGCTGTATGGATGGAGATTGTCTCTTGCAGACTCTTTTGTCCGATGAACATATACCCACTTGTCACTTCTCCTCCGTTGGTGCTCTTTGTGGGAAAGGAGCACATGCACACTTTCAAATCATGTTCTCTTCCTGCAAATGCTGGCATTCCTCCTCCCCCCACGCACTTTCCCTAATGCTGGCATCCCACCTCCCCCCCTTACACTACTACACTTGCCTACTAATGGTGCCGCCTGCAGCTTCTAGTCAGCCAGCTTATTTCTTTGCTCCCCCTGTGTGTCCTGTGCAAATGCCCCCTCCCCCCCCTTGCGCTTTGTGCAATTCCCCCCCGCCCCCCCACTGCCTCCTTGGGCTTTGCAAGTGCGAATGTTTCCTCCCCCTCTTGCGCTGTGTGCAAATGCCCCCACCCTCCCCTCCTGCTGTTCTGGCACCCGCAGCTTCCTTGTCCACAACGACCCCTCGCTCCAGGCGTTAGCATTATCCGCGCTCACGCAGTGGAAGCTTCCCTTCCTGTCCCTGTACCTCGACCGCCTGCAACGCCTCGCCGAGTACAAGACGACTAAGCACGAGATGGCCCTGTTTGACATCCGGCGCGAGTCC
Source organism: Mesostigma viride (assembly GCA_009746045.1). NCBI lineage: Eukaryota > Viridiplantae > Streptophyta > Mesostigmatophyceae > Mesostigmatales > Mesostigmataceae > Mesostigma > Mesostigma viride. Next base: position 4,447,424 of record RPFO01000026.1, read on the forward strand.
GGGGTCATCCAGTCGGGCCACCGGGCGGAGTTGGTGGAGCTCATCACGCGCATCTTGTTCCCCAAGCTCAAGAAGAAGAAGGGACGCCTGGCTGGGAAGGTACGGGCCACGGATACTACAGAGTCTTAATAGGGTCAGCTTGCGTACTGGATGGGCTATATTGTAAAAGAGGGGTTGCTGTAAGAAGAAGGGCAGGCTGGCCAGCAATTCGAGGGCTGCGGTGAGAAAAAGGGCATGAATGAGGTCTGGCTGGCTGGCATCGTGGGATGTGAATGACTTGATGATGAAAGGGGGGTGATGGGTCAGGGTGCCAAAATGTCGGTAGTCGGGTAGTCTGTGCTAGGGCATGACTGGCATGCTGGGGCTTCGCAGCATGGCTGTATATTGGTCATCGGAAGCGTGCCAAGGCGATGATGTTATGGGCTGGGCTATGCCATCGTCATCCCACTGGCAAGGTGGGGTTGCGCCGTTGCGGGCAAGAGGGGTTTGGAGGCCAGGTGGGGTCGCGCTGCATGTTTCTTGGCGGGGTGGTCCTTAGAGGTTTCCCGTGGTTTGCGTCTTCTGCCAGAAGCGGCAATGTAAATGTCATGTAAATTATTTGCTTGTGTTGTTACTCGGCCTTGAGCCGCTTATGGGCAGGGTTATTTGTGCGCACCGTGAGTCACCTTGACAAAGTTAAAGAAATGTCCCCATTGGGAGAGCCCGAAAATCAATGAAGTACCAACCCAAAAACGTCTTGATTCCACTGCCCGTGTCATGTACCCTTTCCTCCTCCCCAACAACGGGTAGCAAAGTCAAGCAGGCAGACCTGTTTAAGGGAGCATGAAATTTCAAATCGCTGAACTACCATAGCCCGTGTCCGATCCCCTTAGCTGACATCTATACCCCCTCTCACCCTCCCCATTTCGCACACCCTCCCCATTTCTCACCCTCCCCATTTCTCGCATCCGTTGGCTCCCGCCTCTCCTTCTTGCACCCATTCCTGTCCCCCGCCCCCCAGCGTGCGGCGCAGGTCACCCGCTCCAACGTGCTCGTCTACCTCGCGCGACTGGACGCGGCCGAGCTCCAGCCACTGCTCAAGCTGGTGCTGGCGCCCGTCAAGTCGGTGTTCCGTCCAGGTGGGTTGTTCATTCTTTAACTAATCATTGTGGGGTCGGCGGCGCCCTTTAAGTCTGTGCTCCGGTCAGGATGCATTGTTCTTTTTTTTTTTTTACTAATTAGCAGTTGGAACCTGTGTGTTCTGGCCAGGTATATCAAGGTTGTGGCACATGTCGCCATGCTTCTTGCGGCCATGTATCATAGTTGGTTGTTCCATTGAGCCTAGCTGTGTTTCCTTTACCCCCAAGTACCAAGCTTCCTCTCTGCCATGGCTCATCTGCCATGTTCGTCGTGCTTATCTGGCACATTGACCGGCATAGGTGTCCTTTGTGTCCAAGCCCTTCCCCTGCCTCCCCCTCCCCGAAACCCCAGTATCTGGCTCTCCCTCCCACCCCACGCTAAATGTAGGGAAAAAAACTATATAATGTGAAATGCTTCCTGTCTCTCCCATCCCTTTTTCTCTTCACTCTGTTTACTGACCTTCCCTATACTTCACCCTCTCCATCCTGTACTGTCATCCACCATCGCCTGTCCTTCTCCGTTCGTTTCGGACCTTTCTTGTTACTTTCCTCCCATTCACCGCCGGCAGACCGCATGAACCTCATGGCAGGCCCGGGCGCCAGCTGTCAACTCGACAGCATCGACGCGGAGGCGCTTCAAAAGCTCAACCGTCGCCAGCTGTCAGGCTTCCTCCACGTTGCGGTAGACATCGTGGACACCATGGGCGAGCTGGCGGTGCCGTACTTGGACGTTTTGCTCAGCCCCGTGCTGGTGGCGTTGAGGCTGGCATCGGCGGGAAGCCCGGCGGGTTCAGGGGGGGCTGACGGGGACGAGGGCGAGGAGGGGGAGGGCGAGGAGGCAGGGGCGCACAAAGGAACCAGAGGCCGCGACACGCCCACTGTCACCGCTGGCCTGTTGGGTGGTAGAGTGAGCAATGTCGTTGGGGCCAGGGGCATGGATGCGGACGAGGATGAGGCCATGCTTGGTGGGAAAGATGATGGGGAGCAGGAGGGAGATGAGGGGTTGGATGAGGAAGAGGAGGGCGAGGAGGATGACGCGATGGAGGACACCGAGGACAAGGAGGCAGAGGACGAAAGTGAGGAAGAGGAGGAGAGTGAGAGTGAGGAGGAAGTGGAGGAAGAAGCCGAGGGTGCTAATAATAAACGCAAGAGGGACGGTAGGGTTGAGCGAGCTGGCACCAGCAAGGGGGAGAGCGAGGGCAAGAAGAGGCTGTCCTCAGGGAAACGGGTGGCCTTGGAGGACGGTGACGAAGAAGACGATGCGTCTGGCAGCGGTAAGGGTCGCAAGGAGGGGCCTGATTCAGCCCACGGTGACGGCTGGCAGTCCTCCCTGCTGAGCATGAAGGAGGTGCGCGCGCTGTGCCTCCGCTTCGTCGACGCGCTCCTCCGCAAGTTTGCCGACAAGTTCTGCGCGCTGCCGCGCTGCCGCCCCTACTGGGACGCGTTCTTTGCCGCCGTCCGCCCCGCCGTGCGCCGCCTGCGCTCGTCCGAGGTATCCAACAACAAGGCCTCCACGCTCCTGCGCTGTCTGCGCGCGTTCTCCGCGCAGCCGTCCCTCATGCCCCTTCTAGGGTCCTGCGACCCCGGCCTTCTGCCCGCATTGTTTCAATGCTTGGCCCCAGGAGAGGTATCTTCGCTGTCCACGACGGCAGGAGTGGCGGGGACGACGGCTAGTAGCCCTGGCTCCCGCCTGGTGGTGCAGGGCAGCGTCATGGATGTGTTGGAGAATATTCTGGCAGCGGGGCCGGAGGGGGAGGCGCTCCTCCAGCCCCACCTGCAGCAGCTGCTGGCGAGCTTGCTCAAGCTGGTGGAATCCATGCAGCGTCACGCACCGTCCGCCGCGTGAGTATAGAATAGGGTGTTATGATGCTTTTTGTATTGTTTGACAAGCTCATCACGATTGGTGGAGCCCATGCAGCGCTGCGGACGCTCGACTGGGTGAGGATTGACTGTTGTTAATGGTTGCTTGATTCGTTTGTGACGGGGCGAGTATTCCGGTGACGCAACCCTGCCGTTGTATTGCAAGGTAGACTAGCCCGAAAACCTCCCAAGTTGGGGTTTTGCCATGTGAATGCTATCACTGCTGTCCTTCAGCAACCCAGTTCAGTCATCAACCCAGCTGTCCCTCTTTCCTTATATGCCATCACACGTCACCATCACAATCACACATCACACGTCCTCAGTGGCCACAGCTCCAGCCGCGGAGAGCGTGCGGAGGCGGCGCGCACGCACGCGCGCCTCCTGCGCCGCATCCTGGGCGTGCTGGTGCAGGTTAGCGACCGCGTGCACGACCCGCTGCTGGCGTCCGCACTGCTGGACGTATTGCTGCGCTTCACGCGGTCCAAGGACAAGAAGGCAGCAGGTGGGTGCCTACACCATGACTGCTGGGCTAGAAGACCGAAGCGTGACTGCAGTGATTGCATGAAGTGGCTGCTAGAATAGGCCATGCCCGACGCGTTGCTGCGCTTCACGCACACCAAAGACAAGGAAGCGGCAGGTGGGTGCTTATTTGGATGCCTGGCATATGATCATCGTTACCATGCTTCAAGTGATTGCTGCTGGCACAATGTAAAGTCAGTGCTACTAAAGGCCATTGCCCATGTGCTGCTGCGCTTCACGCGATCCAAGGACAAGATGGCGGCAAGCATGACGATCTGCATAGGTTGCTGCGATGGCCTTTGATTGGCAAGCAAGGTGGCAAGGACAGGCTCGTGGCGGGTAGCTGCCTATGGCCTCGGCCGTTGGCAAAGAGTACAAGTTTTTTTGGAAAAAGCATGATGGCAAGGACATGAAAATACGGGTAAGACATTTGTGGATGCTTTGCATTAGGTGGCTACTAGCATTCGGTGGCTGCGAGCATAAGGACAACAAGGCGGGGATATGGCGAGCATGGATGCTTGCATGGGATGAGTGCTCTGATACGAAACCCTTCCCGCCTGAACAGGGTGACATGGCATCTATTGCAGGAAGGAAATGGTCGTGACACACCTGGCTGTGTGCACAGATTGACATGGCAGTCGTGCGGGAACGAAGGTGGGATGGCAAGCGCGGCTTCATTGTGGAGTTTGTGCATTTGTCAAATCATGGAGTCTGTGTACTTGTCAAATCATATGTCTAAAGATGCTCGCAGCAAGCATTGCACAACCCATCCTTGCCGGAAACTGGCTGTCAAGGCAAAGCTAACAGGCACACCTTGTTCTTTCTTGGCAGCGTTTTTGAGCTGGTAAATGTCTAGGTCTTTACTTGCCACTTCTTCGTTTTTTGCACCCTATGTGCCCATAACCCTGCCACCCATCACCCAGCTGTGCGCGAGACCTCCCTGCGCGTGGTCGAGCGGCTGGCCACCTGCGTGGCCCCTGCCGACGCGGAGCGGGCCATCAATGCACTGGCGGTCTCTCTGGCTGATCTGCGGTCGCGGGGGGCGCGGTCGGCGCTGTGCTCCGCGCTCGCCGCGCTCTCGGCCAAGGACGCGGCGTTCCGCGAGATGGTTCGTACTTGTGCATGCCTGAGTGTTGTTAGGTTGCGCATGCCCGAGTGTGTCAGGTTGTGCATCAGTGTGTGGGCATATGTGTCATGGACCAAGGACGCGGCGTTCCGCGAGACGTTGCGTGCCTGCATTTTGTATCATTCGTCGGACTGCAAAGCTTCTTTTTTTCCTCCCTTCGGCTATATCGGGGGTGAACGTTTGCAGTTATTAGACAGTTTGTTATTCGAGTAAGCAGAGTAGTATAGTTTGGTCCACGAGGGTTTCCATGCGTGTGTCTGTGCATGCACTCTTGCTTGTGATAAACAAGGGTCATGGCTTAATGAGAACCATGCTCGATAAGCGACCTGGGCATATGCTTGATAACTGACCTTGGCCTATGCTTGATAACTGACCTTGGCCTATGCTTGATAGCTGACCTAGGTCTATGCTTGATAACTGACCTTGGCCGATGATTGATAACTGACCTTGGCCGATGATTGATAACTGACCTAGGCCTATGCTTGATTACGGACCTAGGTCTATGCTTGATAACTGACCTGGGCCTATGCTTGATAACTGAGCTAGGCCTATGCTTGATAACTGACCTAGGCTCAGCAAGGGTGGTCCCTTCAAACTGGCTTGCAAAGGTCCCTTCCTTCCTGTGGCTCCTATCGACCTCCCGCGCATGCAGATGGTTGTCACATACACACCCACCATCTGGCTTCCTTTCCGCCCCCCCCTTTTTTCCCTCCCGAGGAGGCTCAAGGGCTGCTCTGATCAAGGGCCTCAACGCCATGAGTCTTACACGCGAACACCTCATGGGTTCTGTCCCCCCCCCCTTCTTCCCCGCCCTGTCTCCCTAGCACCTAGCACCCTTTCAGCCCCCCCCCCAACATGCCCTGCTCCTCAAGGACCTGGATGCCATGTCTCACACACAAACACCCCGTTGCTCCCTGCTTTTCTTGCCGCTTTCTCCATGCCCCTTTTCCCTTGCCCCTGTCCCTTGCCCCTTGCCCCTGTCCCTTGCCCCTTGCCCCTGCCCCCTTCTCCTTCCCCCCCCCCCCCCCCCACACAGGCTCTCCTCCTCAAGGACCTCAACGCAATGTCCGAGGAAACCGTGGACGACTACAACTACGACGCGCGCCTGGCGGCCTACGCGCGCATCGACGAGGACCCCTCTGCCTTCTTCTCGCGTCTGTCCCGCCGCGTTGCCGCCCCTCTCCTCTTCCACAGCGTGTTCGACATGGGCGAGGATGACCTGGCACTGCGCCAGAGCGGGCTGAATGTGCTGATTCAGCTCGTGCGCTACGTGGGCGGGCTGAACGACCCCGGCGTGGTCCACCAACCAGATCATGTTGGGTCGTTGATCACGCGCATGCTGTACCCGCACATCAAGAATGCAATGAAGGTCCACAAGGAGGTCACGCGCCAGGTGGGTGCCGGGTGGTGGGTGTATGTGTTAATATTTCATCAGCGGGTACATCATTCCTTGGTAAAGTGAGGTCCATTTATTCAATGCAATTCAGGTCATGGGGGGTGGGGGGTGGGGGGTGGGGGGTGGGGGGTGGGGGGTGGGGGGTGGGGGGTGGCGGGTGGCGGGTGGCTGGTGGCGGGTGGCTGGTGTGGGGTGTGGGGTGGATGGCGAGTGGCAGGTGGTGGGTGGCGGGTAGCGGGTGGTGGGCCGTATGTCTCAACTGCCTGCCTTGCCCTTCTACCCCTGCATTGCTTCCCCCCCCACTGCTCCGGACACCAGGGGTTCCTGCTGCTCCTATTCAACTAGTACATTGTCCCTCTTGTAGTATCTAAATCATAATTCCCTTGCATCTGCAGGAGTTGTCATGCAAGTCAACTGCCTGACTCGCCCCTGCACGGCTTTGGCCACCCCTTTTTCCGGATACCAGGAATTCCTCCGGCTTATGTATATTGCCTTTTTCGCTCTTGTGAATTGTTTGTTCTTGTGCATTTTTTTCATTTATTTCCCTATCTGCAGGAGTTCCTGATGCTCCTCCACGAGATGGTGCGCCACCTGCCCGACCTGTTCGCCGAGCTGCGCTGCCTGCTCTGTCCCGCCGACCCGGAGGTGGACTTCTTCCTCAACATCACGCACGTGCAGGCGCACCGCCGCGCGCGTGCCATCGCACGCATACGTGCGGTGGGCGCGGGGCAGCCGCAGGGGAGCGAGGGGTCAAAAGAGGCCGCCTCGCCGCTGGTGCCCATATCGCAGGTGAGCCTCTGGGCGGGTCAAACCTCAACCCTTAAGTCTTGCCCGAGCGACCTATTGGTGGGGTAGTGGCTGTTGTGAGTCGTGCCAGTCTCGCACCCCCTCCATGGACACAGCAGCTCATGTGAAACCACATGCATGCCTTTTCTCTTCCGCCTACCCCTTCCACCACAAACGCATTACCCAAACCAAAACACGCACAACCACATAACCACAATGTCTATATCACAAGACTCAAGCACGCCCCCCGCGGACGACGCCCAACCATTTGCTGGGGCCGCTGTGCGTGACCATCATGGCACGCCTTGCGCATTTAACACGACCACGAAACCAAATGTGTTGAAGCATGTGTCCATATTTCTGGCCTGCGCTGATGTTCTCATGGATACATTACCCACATGCATGATTACCCCACACACGGCCCACATGCATGATTACCCCACACATGGCCCACATGCATGCTTACCCCACACACGGCCCACATGCATGATTCCCCCACACATGGCCCACATGCATGATTACCCCACACATGGCCCACATGCATGATTCCCCCACACACGGCCCACACGCATGATTACCTTACACATGGCCCACATGCATTTGATTAATGTCCCACATGCACCACCACCCACACACAATAATGCACGCACGCGTCCCCCAGGCCACGCTCAACCACCTTCTCGCGCCCCTCTGTGTGAACATCATCCTCGAGGCCGACCCGGATCCCACGAAGAGCAGCGGTACCGTCGAGGAGGCCATCAAGACGCTCGGCTGGATCGGCGGGCGGCTCTCCTGGTCCCTATATTCGGCGCTCCTCCACAGCCTGTTTTATCGCATCCCCAAGAACCCAACCCACGAGCGGTTGTTGGTGCGCACGGGCTGCTCCCTGTTGGACAACTTCCACTTCCACGTACTCGGGGGGGAGGTCGAGGAGGGCCCGGGGCTCGCTGGGGAGGCCAAGGAAGGGGCTTTGGAGGCTGCCAAGGCTGGGGTGGTGGCGGTCGATTCGGCCAAGGGGCAGCCAGCAGCACCGGAGGCGGAGGGGGCGGCGGCTGGCGAGCCGACGAGGAAGATTCCAGACAGCGTAAGTTGTTCTACTCGTTAGACAAGTTTTGGTTGGTTCAGCTTGTTTGGTTACCCTGAGGCGGGTAGCAAGCACCGGGTGTTCTGCCCTCGGGGGGCCTCTTTGTTGCGTGGAAGGTTAGCAAGTCAGGAGGCACCACCTCGCGAATGTTCTGGAGGAGGAAAGTCTGTGATGGCGGACGTCTCTGATGGCGAGCGCTTCTTCGTGATGTCTGTAGCAAGGTTTAGAAGGCACTTTGTCTACCACCACTGTTAGCTGGAGGGCAGGGGGGCAACGGTGGAGCTTCTGGACTGAGCATGGCGCGATCAGAAAGAGCTCTGGTAGAGAGGACGTCTTATTACTGCTGCCGCGTTTGCGCTGTACCCCCTTAAAATCCTTTGCTTTTGTGCGGCCAATCCTGTACTATTTGTACCGCTGACCCTTCCCTACTGTTTGTACTGCTACTGCCTCTGCATGTGCACATAGTGGTCACTCTGACTTATCTACTCTGCCCATTTTTCTGCACCTTCATGCAAGGCCTCCTGCATGAAGGCCTCCTCTTACAAGGCCTCCTGCAAAACCCTGCGCTTGCACTGGACTCTTCTGTCCCCTCAGATCATGGCCAGGCTGACTTGTTTGTCGTATCATACGCTAAATGTTGTTGGTCTATCGGCAGACCAAGGCCACGCTGACTGAAGCTTTTCCTCCCGAGGCATTTGTGCCCATCAAACCCCTGCGTACTGCCCCTGCTTTTCTTTTCCTTGTTTTCATATTGTTTGGCAGATCGTGGCCACCCTGACCAGCCGCACGCTGCCCACGTTGTTCAAGTACATGGCCGAAGGGGAGGAGGTGCTGCGCTCCCACGTGGCGGTCGCCATCGTCAAACTGCTGCTGCTGCTGCCGCGGTCCGTGCTGGACGCGGAGCTGCCGCGCGTGATCCAAGGTGGGTGGGTGGGTGGGTGGGTGGGTGGGTGGGTGGGTGGGTGGGTGGGTGGGTGGGTGGGTGGGTGGGTGGGTGGGTGGGTGGGTGGGTGGGTGGGTGGGTGGGTGGGTGGGTGGGTGGGTGGGTGGGTGGGTGGGTGGGTGGGTGGGTGGGTGGGTGGGTGGGTGGGTGGGTGGGTGGGTGGGTGGGTGGGCGGGCGGGCGGGCGGGCGGGTGGGTGGGTGGGTGGGTGGTAATGTGGATGCTTTTCTGTCCGGGGTTTTGTGCAGGTCTATTTGTGATCCTGGGTGGGTGGTGACTGGGGTTGCAGACTTGCAGGGGGGGGGGTCGTGCAAATTAGTTGTGAGGGTTACAGGGCGGGGGGTGGTAAGGCAAAGAATGTGAGCATGAAAGAATCAGAATTGTTTTGTATCTCCCACCCAGGCGTGGTGAACGTGCTCAAGGCTTTGCCCGGTTCACATGCTTGCTCTCGACATGCTTGCTCTTGACATGCTCTTCACGTGCTAACTTGTAGCGCTTGTGTTCACACTTTATTCTCTTTCTATTCTTCTATGACCCGCCAATCAGGCGTGGTGAACGTGCTCAAGAATCGCAAGCAGGGTGTGCGCGACCGCGCGCGCGAGACGCTGACCGCGGTGGTCGCCGAGCTGGGCCCCACCCACCTGGGGGCGGTGCTGGACGTGATGCGAGCGTCACTGGACCGCGGGTACATGCGCCACATCCTGGGCTTCTCGGTCCACGCCGTGTTGATGACGCTCGTCCCGAGGTTGGGCACGGGGGACTTGGACGACGTGGTCGAGATGCTGTGCGACGTGAGTGTTTGTCTGTTTTCAAGTGCACATATTAGGCTATTAGCATATGTGGCTATCGTACAAATGGAAACATAGATACTCAAAAAAGGCGCTCTTGGTGTGACGTGGTCGAGATGTCGTGCAACGCCGACGTGAGTGGTTGCTTGGTTTTCGTGCTATGATTAGAACATATGGAGTGGATGCAATCCGACAAAACAAAGGTTGTCGCGTTTGTGGGTACTTCGCGGTATACTCGTCAGAAAGCAACAAACGTGAAAACACAGAAAGTAAGAAAGCCTAGATGCTACCAGCAAGGAATCGAACATAGGACCTTTGGCATGACTCCTCTGAATGCTCAGTATGCCTGTGGGTAGATGGGATGTGAGAGGTATTCCGCCTGTGGAAAGGTTTACAGTGTGATGAGTGATATGATGTCATGGGTGTACTTTATGACATGATGTCCATCGTGTACGTTGTGATGCATGAGAGATGTCCATGGCGTGGGATGTGTTGCTCTATTGCTAGTGCATTCACGTGGACTGACCGTAGTGTAGATTTGTGCAAGAGAGCAGCAAGCATTAGATGACAATGATATCGCACTGGTGGCGACTCGAGTAATTTACTATTAAGTGCTGGAGGGTATGTTTATGAGTTTTGCATGGTATTAGTATGGCAGTACATGCCACATACACGCGTACGCAAGCACAACATTTGCGCGCACAACATTTGCTTCCTTCTTTCCTGTCCTAACGCGCTCGTCGACCTTTCTCCTGACAGGCCAGATTTCACCACACACGTGCCGAAGAGTAAGAACCCTCCCTTATGCAGATCCTACAAGTAGGAGTAAATCCTTGGTGGTGAATGCTGTCATGTGTGCTGTGTGATGTATCGGTGGTATTAATGGTGTGATCTGGCTTTGTAATATGTCGGTGGTATTGGTGGCGCGTGCCGGTCGCCAGATCCTGGAGGGTGACATTTTCGAGACGCAAGTATCAGAGGAGCGCGACGTGGGCGCGATTTCCGGGTCGATGAAGGAGGCCAAGCGCTCCCGCTCGTTCGACTCGTTCCGGTGGCTGGCGCAGCTTGTGACGTTTGACAGTCACATCCGCCCGCTCCTGCGGCCCGCGCTGTCCCACGTGCACCGCGTGCCCTCGTCCGCGACGACCAAGGGGAAAGTGACGGACATTCTGCGCCACGTGTCGCAGGTAGGGGAGGGAGCGGCGCTGCTTGTGCAGTGCAGGGATCAGGATGCAGTGCAGCATGGTTTTCCCTTCGTCCAACCATCGATCCATTGATTTGTTCATTCATTCATGGAACATATACAGCACCTACTGGGGGCACTAGAACGAATATGCATACAATGAAGGTGTTGTTTATTGCGTTGGCCAGCTGTCTCCACTCTCTACTCGCTGGGTTTGTTTCACGGTCCACTTTTCTTTCCACTTTTCCTTGCGTGATGGGACATTCTCAAGGAATGCATCAAGGAGACAACCAGTGCAGGCCAGAATATGATCATTGCCATGTGCACTGACTGTTATTGTATACCCCACAAACATGCTTATATATCCAATCGTTCTGTGCCCCACAGGGACTGATGCAGAACCCCACAGCCACCTCCGAAGACCTCCTCCGCTTCATCTTCGGCGTGATCACCGATGGCCTAAACCACGAGGCGGAGGCATCCGCGCTCTCCGGCGGGAAGCGCCGCCGCCAGCAGAACCCGCACGAGCGCGTGGCCGTGCAAGTGAAGGCGCCTCGCAACGATGCCGGCGCCGCGGATTTCGTCGCCAAGAAAGAGACGGATGGGACTGGTCTCGCTGGGCCCGAGGCGATCCGACTCGCGGGGGAGGTGCTCCCTGATGAGGAGGAAGACGTGGTGGCGGCGATGGAGCGCAAGCATAAGCACGGGTTCTACGTCGTCGTCGAGTTTGCGCTCCAGCTCCTGCACAGCTCGCTCAAGCACGGGAGGGAGAGGGAGCGGGCGCACAAGGACGGGGCGGGGGGTGCCCAGGGAGGGTCCAGAGGTGGCGGAGATGATGATGACGATGGGGCGGATGATTCCGATGATGACATGGGTGATGGGGGGGATGCGAAGGGGGAGAAAGGGGCTGGAGGAAAAGGGCCCAAGGCCGGTAAAACTGGAGCAGATGGAGGGCGGGATGGAGAAAATGAGACAGGGGGGGCTGGGGCTGGGGATGGGGGGCCAAATGCCAGGGAGGCCAGGGAGGCGACGCGGGAGATGCTGGGGGCCCTCGTCCCGCTGCTTGTGCGCTGCCTCATGTCACGACACGCGCAGGTGGCGTGCCTGTCCATGAAGGTGAGGGGGGTTGTTGGTTGGTCATCATGGCTCTTTGAAGCTGGGGCACTGTGCAGCAGCCTGCCTGTCCAGCTAGTTTGGAGTTGGTGAGTTATGCTCGTATTATATTTGAACGACAAAGGGGCTCAAGGGGAAGGGCAGCCTGCTGGTTAGATAGTTTCCTATCTAACGTGGGGATTTTACCCCCCGACCTGAAAAACGACCTAGTAAAAATGACGGAATGGGAATAGGGTATAGGAGCTAGGGCCGGTGGTGCCTATCTAATGTTGGTGTGCGGCACCTAATTAGTGGTACCGGCGGGGTCATATAGGAAAGGGCGGAATGGGTGTATTGGTGCCAGAATAATTTTGTGGCATACACCCCTTCCGTAGGCGACTTACCGTATACTTACCGGCCTTAACTTTAAGGCCCTCATCCGTACTGCGGTTGTGGAGCTAGCGTTGTACTAAGGGCGGTGGAGGGGAGGGGAGGCGTCCTCCTTGCAGCTTTTTACAAATATGTGCCTGCCCATGAAAGGCGGCAAGCGCATGAAACACAGTTTTCAGCTGAGAAAGTCGTTCACTAGCTCCAGCCCGCTGGCATGGCAGCAAAGTCCTACTGCAGTGGGTGGGTGGGTGGGAAGCTGCAAGGAGGACGCCTCCCCTCCCCTCCACCGCCCTTAGTACAACGCTAGCTCCACAACCGGAGTACGGATGAGGGCCTTAAAGTTAAGGCCGGTAAGTGTATGGTAAGTCGCCTACGGAAGGGGTGTATGCCACAAAATTATTCTGGCACCAATACACCCATTCCGCCCTTTCCTATATGACCCCGCCGGTACCACTAGTTAGGTGCTGCACACCTAACATTAGATAGGCACCACCGGCCCTAGCTCCTATTCCCTATTCCCATTCCGTCAATTTTACTAGGTCGTTTTTCAGGTCGGGGGGTAAAATCCCCACGTTTTCCTATCTAACCGGCTGGCTGCCCTTCCCCTTGAGCCCCTTTGTCGTTCAAATATAATACGAGCATAAGCTCACCAAATACTAGTTCGTCATTGGAGGCCATGGAGTTAGGAAACCAACCAGATACACTAGTTTATTACAAATACGTGCCTGCCCATGAAAGGCGGCAAGCTCGTGAAACACAGTTTTCAGCTGAGAAAGTCGTTCACTAGCTCCAGCCCGCTGGCATGGCAGCAAAGTCCCGCTTCTCCCACCCTGGCATGCGGCCGCTCCATGTGCTCGCCTCTGTCCGGTAATTCCCCCTCCTTAGGTCGGTACCTATGCCCGCTACGATCCCTCCATCGGCGGCCGAGAGGGGGCCAGTTTTCGTCCCCCCGCGTAAACGCGGCGATCCCCGCAGTGCCACACTTTGGATTTACGCCCCGTGAGGATATCTGGTTTGGTAGATGTGACATGACTCGCCCGACGATGTAACTTAGCAGAATTCTGGCGCCCGGTGAGGCGCCAGTACCCGCCCTCTCATCTGCAGCACGAGGCTCCTCCTCCTCCATGCGTCGGGTACATGCGTCCTATGTATGACCCCCCCATGGAATGCATGGGCACTTCCCCCAACAACTCGGCGCACCGCCATCACCCGCACCTCCCCATCTGGTCCACCGCTGTGGTTACAGGCGGAGGTAAACAGCCAGGTGAGCCCGAATCTCGGGCTATGCAGCTTGGCCCACGCAGTCACTGCCTTACAGAAATTTCCTACGCCGTCTGAAGACTTTAACCACCCTAACGCACAATTTCCCATATCCGAGCCCTGGGGCCGAGCCAGAAAATGCATCCCGTGGCAGGGGATGCCTTTCGTTCTTAGTGGCATCGGCCCAAATAGTGCGTTGGAAGTCGATATCTGCACCTCGAAGACAGTGGGGCAATTGTCATATACAATATGCCGGAGCTATCTAGTATGGAGGCAGCCCACCGTGTTGTGGAACTGTTTCACATTTCCATACCCTTTGCGAAAGGATGGTTGTATGGTAGTGCTGCCTGTCCATAAAGGCGAGGGGTTGTTGTCTGTTGGTGGCGATTGCTTCACAAATGTGGTGCGCAGCACAGCGTTGCTTGTGGGTGGCGGTTGCCCACCGATGCTATGGCCCATGTCATTGTCCCCTGGTGCCTGTTCATGAAGGGGGGAAGCTGTGGTGGGTTGGCGGTTGTTTCTTTTTCCAGCAAAGGGTGGCACTGCGCAGCGCGTTGTGGCTTGTCACGTGATCGAACGGTATACTGTATCTTTAATCCGATGATGGTTGATGGAATTGCTGTCTGCAAGTTCATGTGCTCTTTGCAGGCACGTCACTTTCTCCCGTTTCCGTGTTTCTCCTTGGTAAAAAAAAAAAGGAAAAAAAAAAGCTGCAGTGGCCGACATGTCACCGCTAGCCTGTGTGACCTGCCGTTGCGTCGCCCTGCCTACCTGTCACGTCTGTACATGAACGTGTGCCGCTTCTCTTCGATGTATCTCATTGCCTGGCACTTCCGTGTGTGCATGTGCCTGTGAAATATTTCCTGTCCGTGCGCCTCGCAGTGCCTAACGCACCTCGTGCGCCGCAACCTCCCCGCGACCGCCGCGTCCACACCCTTGATGACGAAGTCCCTCCTCTCCCTCCTCCAGAAGAGCGTCCGGGCCTCCTCCCCCCTCGCGCAGGACGCCCTTAAACTCCTGACATCACTCATGCTCCATGCGGGGCCCGAGTTCACCCTCAAGGAGCTCCAGCTGAGCGAGCTGCTGAAGCTGGCGTTCGCGGACATGGAAGCCAGCGAGACAACAGGGACCACGTTCGGCCTCCTCAAGGCGCTGCTCATGCGGAAACTGATCTCGCCGGTGATCTACGATGTCATGGTCAAGGTCTCGGAGCTCATGGTGCGGAGCCACTCCGCCGTGGTTCGCCAGCAGGCGTCCCAGTGTCTGCTCCAGTTCCTGCTCGACTACCCGCTGGGGTCGACCCGCCTGCAGCAGCACCTGGACTTCCTGGTCATCAACTTGGAGTACGAGTACGAGGCGGGACGGGAGGCGGTGCTGGAGATGCTGCATCTGGTCGTGGTCAAGTTCCCGCTCCCCATCCTGCTCAACTATGTCGACTTCTTTTTCCTCCCTCTGGTCACCTGCCTCGTAAATGATGGCTCCCCGCAGGTAAGCCAACGTTATCGCAAGCCAATTCCCTGGGGGTTAGTTTCCCTGGGGAGTAGTTTATCAAATAGCTTGCTCTTAGATAGATTTCACTTAGATAACTTGCATTTTGAGGATGGGCTATGAAGCCCACACCAGCACGGGGTACATCTACGGCCCTGGGGTTGGTGATTAGTTGAGAATTCGTGCACTTGGGGGACGTTGAAGAATGGTGCTTTGGGCTCATAAATCTCTTCCCATGATGAAGATAGCTCGTTCCCATGTATGAAGCGTTCTATGCTTCTGTCTGTGTTTTGCTGGTTCGCAACATCTCGATAGTTGCACAACGAGATCTATATTGTCCGCTAGGGAATGGATCCTGGTGGGCCTGAGAGGGCTTTTGCGGGACCATCGTACTCTCTGTTCAAGTGTAAAATATGCAATAACTACAATGATGTTAAGATTGTGAGTTTGGATAATCCCAAGTTGGTTTACAGCTTACTTTTGCCAAGGCTTTTAAAAATGATCAAACTTCTACTCGGTCGGTCGGTCGGTCGGTCGGTCGGTCGGTCGGTCGGTCGGTCGGTCGGTCGGTCGGTCGGTCGGTCGGTCGGTCGGTCGGTCGGTCGGTCGGTCGGTCGGTCGGTCGGTCGGTCGGTCGGTCGGTCGGTCGGTCGGTCGGTCGGTCGGTCGGTCGGTCGGTCGGTCGGTCGGTCGGTCGGTCGGTCGGTCGGTCGGTCGTCGGTCGGTCGGTCGGTCGGTCGGTCGGTCGGTCGGTCGGTCGGTCGGTCGGTCGGTCGGTCGGTCGTTCGTTCGTTCGTTCGTTCGTTCGTTCGTTCGTTCGTTCGTTCGTTCGTTCGTTCGTTGGTTCATTCATTCATTCATTCATTCATTCATTCATTCATTCATTCATTCATTCATTCATTCATTCATTCATTCATTCACACGCCTCCATTGGGAGAGTCACGGCTCGCCCACATCTTCTCTCAACTTCTTTCTTTCAGTTACTCACATGTTCTTGCTGAGCGGGGTCTCCGCGTCCCACAGCTCCCTGCCTCTACCGGATCCTTTTCTTTGTTTGCTTTCTTCTTTATGTTTACTTGTCTTCACTACCGTAACGTTTACCTATACGTTCACCTTTATTGCCGTTTTATTAACGTTTACCAACCTCACCTTTCTCAGGTGCGCGCCATGGCCGGCGCGGTGATCAAGAAGCTGCTCTCCCGCCTCGTCGTGACAAACGCCGGCAACAACAACACAGACAAGGATGCCTCCGGTGCCGCCGCCGGAAAGCTCGACGCGCTCGTCGGCTTCGTCATGGTCTGGCTGGGGTCCTCCCATGACCCGGCCCTTCAGCGCATCGGTGCCCAGGCCACGGGCCTCATCGTCCAGGTCATGGGTGCCTCGTTTGAGCGCCACTTGGCGGCCGTTCTGGGCCCCGCCGCGGCGATTCTCTCAGCCGCCGCGGAACGAACCGCGCAGGCTGCCGAGGCTGCCGCGCGCAACGGGGGCAGTGAGGGGGTGGATGCCTTGGCAGGGTCGGCTGGTGCAATGGGGAGCGAGGAGGCGGTCGGGGGTGGCGGAGGTGGGGGGGCGAACGTGTACTTGTCATCGGCAGCGGACGGGGACATGGCGTGGCAGGCAGCGTATTACACGCTCACGTCGCTGGAGAAGGTGTTGCATACGCTGCCTCACCTGGTCCTGGATGCAGCGCTGAGGGTGAGTTGCGATTGGTGGGGCGAGACCAGGCATCCATGCAACAAACCATGAGTTGAAGAGAAGGGGAAATACGGAACCGGTAACACCATGAGCGTAGGCATTCATTGAGTGCTACTAGACCATGAGCTGTAGGGAACGGGGGGGTACGGAACACATTACACCGTGAGCGGAAATTAAAGTAATAGGGCACCGATTGCGCCATCAACCGCTGGAATACTGTAGGCGGGACACCCGTGGTACCACAGCCACTCAAATATGGGCAGTAGGGAGAATGTGTTCTGGACCGATGTTCTCACGGCCCAAGTTCGGGCCTCATGTGCCTGTGCCTTTGCAGATCTCACGGAGGGCTCGCGTCAAGATTGCTAGCAAAGCTTTCCTATGGAGAGAGGATGCCGGTCGCTTGGGGGTGTGGGGGGGAGGGGGCAGGAGGAGGGGGAGGGGCATGAGGAGGGGGAGGGGGGATAAGGAGGGGGGGGGGGATGAGGAAACGGAGGGGGGATATCCTGCTTACATCGTTGCTGGCAGCTGGGGCTCGGAGCAGATTTCCCTTCCAATCTGCAGCAAACAGGATCGCATAGTACCAGATCGCAGAGTACCCTCTGTGTAGGCACAACATTGTCGCAGCCATGTCTGTGCCCCTGCCCTCGTGCCCTGGTGCCCTGTTATTTCCCTCTCAAGTCGCCACAGCGCATGCCCCAGTGCAAAATGTTTGTCCCTCCCCTGTATCTTCGCCACTCCCTGGTTCCCCTGTAGATTGGAACGACAACCACCCCCCAATAGTTTCGCGAGACCAGCACTCACAAGGTCATCTCCCTTTTGCTTCCCTGCGCCTCGACCACAGGACACTTGGCGCCGTGTGGAGGACACGCTGCTGCACACCCACCTGTGGGTGCGCAAGGCTGCAGGTCGGCTATTGGGCATCCTCCTCGGTGCACTGGCATCCGCCACACCCACCACCGCGGCTACCACCACCCCGATCAGCAAATCCAGCAGCAAGATCAACAACAACAGCAGCAAGACGGCGGCAACAGCAGCAGCTGGTATATCCTACTGGCACGCGCGGCTCAGGGACATCGCCTGGCTGTCCTCGCTGGCGGACTGCGTGTGCCGCCAGCTGTCCTCCCCCCATCCGATCGAGGACAAGATGGCGGACCAGTGCATCAAGAACCTGCTCTTCCTCGCGCAGGCGATCCATGCGGCCAGAGAACCGGGGGAGCGCGCCGCTTTGGCGTCTAGGGCCGCCGCCGCCAAGGCTGCGCGGGCTACAGCGGGGGCCATGAGCGGAGCCAAAGGTGCAGGGGACAGCAGAACTGGAGAGGATGTGGGTGGCCAGGGAGCTGTGGAGGATGCCGAGGAGGAGGATGGCAGTGCGGAGGAGGATGGCAGTGAGGAGGAAGAGGGCGCGCGGAAGGGTGGCCGCGTGCATGAGGGCGAAGTGGGGGCAGCGGGTGGTGGTGACGTGGCTGCATCTTACTACGGGCTGCTGAAGAAGGATCCGCTGTGGATCTCGTTCCGCCACATGAAGTTTGTCGCCAGCAAGGGGGCCAGCACGGTCCAGGTGAGCTCCGAGGGGGGGGGGGGAGTATGCACCTGCGGTTTCAGCTTGAGGCTTTCTGGCTGCGCGTGCTTGCAGCACAAGTGTTTGTGCTAGCTGTTTCGTGTGTTTACGCGCCGTTGCGTCTCATCTCTTCGAGTGTAGGGTCGCTTGAATCGCGCATATTGGGAACACACGTCGACATGTGTCTGTATCCATGCTTTTACCACCATGCGTGTACGTGCAGCGATGTGCCGGACCACAAAAATGAACTTGCATTTCTGTGCGTACATGTGTCTGTTCTATATTTATTTTTGTGTTCATGTGTGTGTTTATTTGTTCCTCGATTTATTTGTTCCCATTTGTGTGAATGGTTCTCGTTCCCATGCACCTGCAGAGACTTGCCTCATCACACCGTTATAAACATGCATCTGTGCGTGCATGCATGTGTGTTTGTTCCCTAACGTGTGCATCTTCAGAGGTGCGCCGCGCTGCGCTGGTTTGCGGCCGCATCATCCGCGCTGGGCGCCACCGACGTGGAGCCTTACCTGCCCCACATCGTGGCGGCCCTCTTCCGCATCACGCAAGTGGACGAGCCGACCTCGCGCGACGGTGAGCAGATGCAGCCGTGCTTATGAATGCCCCACATGTTTGTAGACAGATGGTGGCAAGGACGGTGCGCAGGTGCACACTTACAGCAGCATGATGATAGGGAGTGGATCTTCAAAGAACCTGCGATGATAGCAAGGATGATTAGCACGTGCACCTTACAGCAGCATGATGATAGGGAGTGGATCTTCAAAGAGCCTGCGATGATAGCAAGGATGATTAGCACGCACACGTACGCATGCATGTGTACAGTGCATGTGTCCAATGGATACGCTTTTGCACCCAGGTGAAAGCGAGGTTACTACAGTGAGGTTACTATGGTGAGGTTACTGCACAAGACTTTGACTTTTCGTTTTGTTACCGTTGTTGGTGCCACGCCACATCATCATATGGTCACTGTCATGCCATCATCGCCACCATGTTGTTGCTTTGACATTCGCCACAACCACCCTTACTGCTGCCGTGGACATTATCACTACAACATCCTCTAACACTCTATTATATCTGACGTTATGTCTGGCACCTCCCTCTTGCACAATTTTTTTGTGTGCGAGCAGAAGAGCTCACATCGCTGGCAGAGGAGGTTTCAACCCACGTGCGCAACCTGGTGGGCGTGACGCCCTTTGTGGACGCGTACAACGAGGCCCGCAAGGCACACAAGGCCAGCCACGATGAGCGCAAGAAGAAGCGCGCAACGCTCGCGCTGGTTGACCCAGAGGCGCACGCGCGCAAGAAGATCAAGCGATCCAAGAGCAAGCAGGCGAGCCGCAAGCGCAAGCTGGAGGATAAGAAACGGCGGCGGTAGCCACAAGTGTGGGGGGCCACCATGCAGGCATTGTTTGGAAAATCGATGAGTGGAAGGTGGAGATGGTTGGCAGAAGGGTCCAGGCATTGTTTGGAATTCATCATGGACATTCTAGCTTAGGTATAGTTAGCGTAGTACAAGTGCCTTTGGGTGTATGATGATGTGGGAAATGAGGTCAGAAATGACGGGCGCATGGTATGGTTATGCATCATTCAACCAAATATACTAAATCTTGAAGCTCATCACCTCAAGATCATGCTATGTGGCCGCCAGCTAGTAAGTAAGTAGTAAAGTAAGTACTTGCGTGTCATGCGCATGGGCATGTCACGGAGTACTATGCTAATCTCATTGGAAATAAGTACACGAAAATTCCAAATATCGTCGATCTGCATCATGCCCCAACCATATAGCCACTAGAGGGTGATATAATCCTCATGAATCTGCTCTAGCTGTCCTCTACTGCAATGGCAGACGAGCCGCGTGTCATTTTTCCGCAAGCTAGCTAGGGCGCATGTCATTTATCTTTCCCCTGTAGGCTGTATTAAAGCATGCAGTGATATATAAGCCACACAACGTACGTGTCCATGAAGGGGAAAACCAAAATATACTTATTGAGAATGATCGATAATTCCAATTAGTTATGTACGGAGATGAGATCAGCATGCACCAGAAGGAAATAGTCACCGGCTTGCGCAAGGACTTCAAGCATGCAATTCACGACATGCATGTACAAAACTACCCAGTACTGCTAGCTCTGGCACCTTGTGGCCATGCATCAGCTTGCGCCTCAATTAGCCGACGTCTTGAGCCCACCTCACCTTTGTAGCATAAGCTGTGCGTCAGCCTACCTAATGTATTGGATATTAAGTGAGCCATATGCATATGGCCATAATTTCAATGCACAAGGCTGGCCTCATCTCCATAATCATATTCATCATCCTGAATGACTTGAACATGCGGAAAAGATAACGGCAGGCTCGAGCTACCAATTGTCCGGATTCTCCCAATTTCTGGCCTGCGCTGGTTGTCTACTTGATATGGTTCATGTATTGCACCCGTGGCCGGACAGTCAGTTGCGCAGCGGCACTATGCTGCACATGGAGAGAGCGCTCTGTGGCCCATGCCCACTTGTGGCAGTGAGAGAAGCTACTGATAGGGCGCCCTCGATCATCCTTCTGGATCGTCAGTGGTTGTGTTGCATAGTTGTGTCATGATAGGGTTGAAGGTCATTCAGTTCGGCTCTGTATTGGCATCCACGTGACGCAGTCCAGCGTACAGTCGTCTTGGATAGTCCGGATGATCGCGTCGACGCGTACTTGCAAGCTATTATCTGCGCCTCCAGACCTGCTGGGCGAGTGAGTCGCGCCACTACTGAGTTGCCTTCGTGGGCGACTCCCAGCCCAACCCATGGCCACTCGCCATCGCGTCCTTGCCCAGCCATCTGGGCCCGCAAAACCATCGCCAGCAAACCCATCGCCAAGCGCCTACTCGGCCTTCCTCCTTGGCGGGCGGTCACAGCTAGTGGCTGTGGCCTCGGAAACCTTGTTGACAACGAGCTCTTGCGTAGCATTATTAATTAATTAGTTAAACTCGTGCTCCCGTTGGGGAGTCATGGAGCACCGAAGTGCTTTTAATCCCTGTGTGTGCACAACAGGAGAAAGGGCAGAGACCCCCAGCCAGTCTCCTTCATGCCTACTAAGGCATGCCACAGCTGCATTCGGGCGCGCTAGCTCAAACGGACACGCTAACGATCCGGCAATCTGTGGGTGCAATAAGACCCATGAGTGAGCATGGCATAACAGGGAGCGTGGGCAAGGAATCTGGTCATGGCCAGGACGTAGCATGGCTGTACAACGACTAAAGCTAATTAAGGCTATGGCTGGTTGTATACCGTGTGTGAGCGATGCACGTGACTAGGTATGTTGGCACACTCTAGGCAAACATTCTAAGCATGGCTGCCATAGCGGCAGTACGTGACTACCGAGAGATACAAGCTAGGGCTATTAGCTAGTCTAGCCCGCTGGGGGGCGTCCACATCTTGTGGTTGATCACCAGGTCCCCCGCCCCTCCAGTACACCTTGCGCTTCTGGGGGTCCTGCTTGTGGCGGAGGTGTTCCGGCCCATGCAGGTCGCGTCGCTGCTGCTGCTGAGCGGGGGTCAGGTCGTCGTCCATGGCGTCCAGGTGACTGTCGTGCAACCGCTTGCGACGGGAGAGGAACCGCTGCTTGTCCTCACGGGAGGGGAAGGTGATCGAGCAGGACTGACCAGTGGGGGAGCGGCCTTGTCCCGGGAGTGGGGAAGGCGGTGACACCCACGCAGTTCTACCTCACCTACCAGCCAGGCCCATGAGGGTAAGGAGCTGGTCCTTGAGCTCGTCGGCAAGGGAGGTTGACGTCTCACCTGGCTTCTGGGGCCGGAAACGACGCAGCACCACTCAGCACTCGCGGCGAGCGCGGTCGGTGCATGACCTCCTGTTGCTGGGCCTGGCGGTGGTCCTCCAGCTCCTGGAGCTTCGTGGCGATGGCGTCGGTGGTGGAGGCGGTCACTGTCCGCAGCAGGTCCGCGTAGGAGAGCGGTGGGAGGTCGCCAGCATCCTGCCGGGGTGGCTGGGATGCATGCAATGGTGGCCGTCTGCTCCGCTATCTTTGGGACCTGTGTGGCCAGGGCCTCGGTGTGGGCGGTGATGGCCTCAAGCTTCTTCATGAGCACGCCGCACTTGCCCTCCACCTGGTTAAGGCGGGAGACAAAGTGCATCATGCATTTCCGAAGCCTGCGCCGCGGTGTGTAGCGCCGTGAACTGCTGGGGTTGTACTAAGCTTGTGGACGACCCGGTTTTCCACATTGGAGACCCGGGCCTCGACCCTGTTGAGCGTGGTGTTAGAACTGTGTTCAGCGATGTCAGCTTCTCGGCCAGCGGCCAGGTCATGTGCTCCTCCAGCACTGCGCGGATGTCATCCTTGCAGAGGGAGGGAGCCAATGGGGCTGCCGGCTGTGCGGGGGCGGGGGGCGCTGAGCGCTCTGTTGAGGTCGCAGAGGCTGCGCTGGTAGTGGCTGGTCAAGATAAACAGGCGTTGGCATGGTTCGTCATAAGTGTAGAGCCAGGACGTGTCGCGGTAGTCGATAGCCGCCCCACCCTTCGGGGGCACGAAGAGCTTCCGTTCCTGTGCGAGGAACTGGAGGACCTCGACGACTTCCTGCGGCGACAGCCCCTGCCACTCGAGGAGGGAGAACAGTCGGTCGCCGGGCCACAATTGGCTCCATTTGTGGCGGTCGTGGCATGGTTTCTTGGATTTAGGCGAGGCACTTGGCGATGGGTTTGCTGGCGATGGGTTGGCGAGCCCAGGCTGCTGCATGGCAAGGACGATGGCGAGTGGGTTGGGCAGGGAGCCGGAAAGCTCCTTAATTTTCCAAACCCCGTTTTGCTTTTTGGGGTCGTCATAGCTGCTTGTCACGTGAGTAACTTTGGTAATACTGCGTTTCAGCCGTACCCGATTATACTGGCGTGCGCGTCTGAGAAAAGCGCATTGAATGCAAGTGGTCCAGATGACCGAATTTGGGCTCAGACGCAAAAGATCTGAGCTCCGCCGTCAGCCATTTTCGTGAGCTCTCGCGTAGCATTAAACTGAGATGATTCCTATAAATCTGGGCCGTATATGCTGTGCCCAGGACATACCAAGCCGCCCGTCGTCATGTCGCCTCGCATTCGGGGAGGGCCAGCTGCGGAGCAGCTTGAATTAAGCTACCGGAAGCGGGATCAAAGGAATTAAACTGGGGTGTCGTCTAACAGGCAGAGCTCAGGGGCGCGGCCGTGGGGGCGGCCATGCAGGCTGAGGGCCATGGCCTCCATCTTGGGGCTAATCTCGAGACCAACTGCGCCCGGGGCTCGAGAGCCAGGCAGTCCGTACCAAATACGTAATTGGGCAGGATCGCCGGCTGCTCAATGAGCGTGCGGTCGTCGGCATAAATGAGCTCGATTAGTATGTGAGTAAAAGTTCTAGCTTTTTGCATGCTGGCAAAGACTTCTGTCTTGGTATGTTGCACCCACAGCAGGGCCTGCACGCAGTGCTCATCATGATGCAGAGAGAGTCCTCGATGTGGTCTGGAGGCATGCAGCACTTTAGAGATCGCAGCTTGGGCACTTTTTGTTGTGTATAGGGGATGAAATTTCCTTTATATTGCTACTCACATGACGCAGTCAAGTGCTTTTAATCAATGAATGAACAGGTACTTGGAAACCCACACAGCAGTTGTGGATGTTGATATCTCCATCGGCGAACAATCATCGACGCACAAGGATCGGTTTACTGATCATGCCCCTGTGCATGGATAGGCATCACTCTGGCAGACACTTGCAACTGTACACAAGTTCAGTATTCAAGTGTGCGACCCGTATTGGTGCAGATTTCTTCGGAAAAACGGCATTGAACGGGTGCTTCCCAAACGTCCATGTCTCCAGGAAAACCACACTGGGTGACACGCTGGATTGACACACGTGACCAGTAAAATCGAGGCTGCATACACCAGGCTCACAATGTTTATACTACGTTGAGTATGTGTTGGGATATCCCCGAACATCCTAATAATACATTCCCATCAACAGAGTCAAAGAGAGAAATCATCGTCCTTGGCCGTCAAGTTCCACTCTGCTTCAACTTGGTAGTCTTCGTCCTGGAAGAAATCCGCCTCAAACTGGATCTTGCCCCCGTTGCCGAACAAGTCTGAAATCGAAACCCGCATCACGGACATGCACAAAAAGATGCACACCACATTCGTTAGCAACAAGGACACATACATAGCTCAGGCAGGAGGCTGGTTTAGGTGAACAGGCGCATTGCTCAACTTCACCCTGTGCTGTCCCACAGCACTTGACCATCGCTGCCAAGGTATTCATGGTCAGTATATGTACCAAAGGCCAGTCCGGGCTAGTGCGGCTACAAACCTGGACATAGCACTGCCCTGGAAACACCTGCTACCTTCCACCATCTGCAACGGGGAGCCTGTGTGTGTGTGGAAACTGCAGGCCTGGCCTTGCTGTCATTCAACTCTGTTATGTCATCCAATTCCCTAACAAACCGGCAGGATAAGAAACTCTTCTATGTAGGAATCCCCCAACGCGCAGGGATAGGCATTCGTTTCGTTTGTCACATGAAAGCATCAAAGGCATCAATCATACTCATCCTCTCTTCTCGGTAAACTAAACAGGCTCCTGACAAGGGAATTCCTACAGCATTTAAAAAAGTACTTGGACTTCGATAAAAGGGCATTACCCCCATGGACGAAGCCTTCTGGTGTTGAAATGCCGCTTGTCATCCCATGCTATGCATACCATGGGTGTTGCCCAATCTCAGCCGTCCGCACCTGCAGGGATGAGTTGCTGTCGAATGTCCTGCCATCAACGACAATCCAATCCAGATCACACTCTTCAATCAACCTGTCCAATTCACACTCTTTGAGGCGGTACCTGCAGGGAGGTCCTTCAGGCTGTCGAACGTTAGCAAGCCCCCATGCCCCCCTGGCACCGGGGGGGATGGTGGGCATGATATCAGCGGGAGCTCTGGGCCATCATGCTCCAACGGGAGGGGGCCGTTGTCCTCTAACTGATCGGTGCTGTTGCTCAGGGGAGGGTCCTGCGCGGGTGGTGCAACACACATGCACACACACACATCCGACATGAACTAAATCGTCTAAAAAAAAACCTCCACAAGGCAACTGGGGACCACACTCGCAAAGTGCTGGCCTTGATGTTCTCAGGCCGTGCCCACATGACTTATGCATACTGGACACACAGTGATTGACACGCTGAGGATGAGCCTAGGGCTGTCTACTTTGATGACGGCAACACGGGCGCTGCCTTTCCTTACTTGCACATATGATGGGGCCATGTTCAGGCAGGTGTGCGGACAATGTGCAGTGCCTTGTTCTTTAGACAGGAGCACCCCCCGCCTTATTCCAATAACGTGCACACCATCCTTGTGATGTACCAATGACCTTGAAGCAAACAAAGGCCCCCTCTGATGGAGCAGACCCAAAGCGTATTCTATGTTACAACTGGATTTTAGGATGTATTTCAGCAAAACTTGTTTTGACACAACATGCGAGAAACTCATGTTTTCCAGCCTCGGCGCGCATGAAGGATACAAGAGGCACGGAGGCCTCCTTATCACCTCAACTGATGGCAATTGTCAACAAGTGATGTCGTTTCCAAACCTTCTCCTGTGTGTGTGTTTGTGTGTGTGCTCCCTGACTAGCATGGTGAAAGGACAAGCCAACCCTCCAGGAACATACCGTGGCGCGTGTCAGTATATACCGCAGCGATGCGCCGCCCTTTATGGTCGCGACCCGGGCACGTATTTCTGGTTAGCAGGAAGCAAGGGAGGATCCGAGCACATGAGAGGAGATTAGCTGTGTGCACGCCACCCATCGGTATTGGGTGGCCAAACACTGAGTACTGAGATTATTATCAATGAAAAAAAGTCAGAAAGTCACTCCAGGGAGGGAAGGCGACACTCCCTTCAATCCAGATTAAGTTTAAAATTAGCAACGTCGAGAGTCACGAGCTTGTTACCACTACTGGAAGGGTGACGGTGCTTGCTGTATGGTCTTAATAAATCCATCGGGAAGAGGTGCTACCATTTCGCTACATAATTACACAGCATAACAACATCGTTCCATATTCTGTCGGCATGCAAAACGTTTGCAACCTACCTGCATCCTCCTTTTCCTCGGCACGGCGCTCCTGCTCACGGCCACTTAAGCCAAGCAAACTCTCCACGCCATCCCTGGCATATAAATTCGCCAAATGTCGCGCATCAGTCTCTGCGAAAAGGCCATCGTGTAGGGAAGGTCCTTTGGAAGCAGTGCCCTGCTTTATCTGTAGGCCCGGAGACTTGCCGACAGCTAGCGAAGCACTTGTGCGACCGCTATCATTCGTGATGTCACCAAGAGCTCTCCTCGCTTTGGGTGGGGCAGGTTGCTGCAGCGATGTTACATGCGCGGCTGGACTATTTTTTACCCCACCACTGGAATTCCGCGATAACAGTGATCCCCCATTTGTGTTCGTGATGTTAGACAGCGTTTTCCGCGGCGCGGACGCCGCCGCGCCCGATAACTTGTTCCCAGCATCGGATCCATGAATTGGGGTACCAAACGCGCGCTTTGCGCCCTGGGCCGATCTAGCTCCTAAATTCTCTGCGTTCTCGTCCTGCACCTGGCGAAGAATCGCGACCGGCCTCCTCACCGAATCCATTTGAGAACGTGGTTATCCTGGCATGCCGCTGCTAAGGGCGCAACAGTTAACAACCATAGCGAAGATAATCAATCAACGGGTTAGGAATTTCAACTCCCGCTTCCCTTCATTTCGGCAACGGTAACATATCACGTCTCATCGGCATCCATAGCAAGCTCATAACGTAGACAATATGACCGTGCTGGCAATCACGTTTTCGTGGGTGTCCGTTGTGCTTGAACGCGAAAGCCCGCCAAGGCAAGCCCGATCCCGGGTCGGCGCGGCGCCTCTCGGCCCACGGACGGCCCAGGGCGCATGCTGGGAAGCGAATCATGAAACTTGCGTCGAGATGGAATTCTGGCCGACATCCGTGGCCCCTGTGAAAGGCCTTGACTTTTGCGCGCGTGCGGCTTCAAGCCTTGGCCGCGAAGTAGGCATCCATTGACGCTTCCCCCTTCATTAATTCCTGTCTTCGGCGCATTGAGCACACGGTACTGCAGCCGGAATATTCGTGGGAGGACAAGTATTACGGGTTCCTTGACTAGGCAGCCATTGTGGCACTAGGAGATGGTTTAGGGGTAGTTATTGTGCGTGCCGGAAAATGGAGCAGGAGGCGCAGGAGCCTGTGGCCGCTGTTGACGAGGTAAAAGCGGAAGAGGGCGGGGATGACGCAAAAGTTGAGCAAAAATTAAACGAAAAGGCAGGGGATGAGGTAGCTAAGGAGGCAGGAGCGTCTGACGAGCCTTTTCCTGAAGTAGATGTTTACGACGATGAAATACCTTTCCGGCGAGCGCTCAGGCCTCGCGCAGCAAGGCCTGATCTCCCCCCACGCCCCCGGCCTCCTCCTAGAAAGCAAATGCAAAAGAATGCTGCCGTAAAAGAGGCCGAGGAGGAGGAGGAGGAGGAGGATCCTCAGAAGGAACGCAAGCTCCTCCGGAAGATGTGGGAGTTGGCTTCCGTTTTGAATTTTTTCCATGTAAGCATTGTCGAAGAACCGAAACATTGTAAAAATTCTATATATGTCTTTTGTTGTCGCA
Source organism: Mesostigma viride (assembly GCA_009746045.1). Taxonomy (NCBI): domain Eukaryota; kingdom Viridiplantae; phylum Streptophyta; class Mesostigmatophyceae; order Mesostigmatales; family Mesostigmataceae; genus Mesostigma; species Mesostigma viride. The sequence continues at coordinate 4,475,361 of RPFO01000026.1, forward strand.
TTGCGTACGCATTCATCGCCTGCACGCCCCAGCTATGGCAGTAATTGCGAGGTGTCACTGGGATTACCATTGTGTACGGCGTGTATCCTGGCCCCGTTTAACGGGAGCCTGCGAATTTTGTGAAGTTCTAGTTGCAGTGCAGCAAGCTAAAGGACCTTCCTTTCTGCCTACGCCACAAATACCTCTTTTCACAGATTCACAGAAACAAGGAGGTATGGTTGCTTGTAGCCCTGCATTGCAGCACTTCTGTGGGAGTATCACAATAGCCCTCCCGTGACAAGTGGGCATGGCATTAATTGGTAGCAGCGGTCCGCTGCTTGTAGCTCCTCAGCTGCTGTATAGTGGAAGCTGCAGGCGTGTGTATGGTAATTTTCAAGATAGAAATTGTTACACACTAATTATAGATTATATATGTACCTGGGTAATAGGTCCTTCATGCTCAATTCAAGCTGGAGCTATTTCGATCAATTATCACTTTATCAAAAATTCTAATATGATTGTATCGGGGCACTTAAAGACTTACCTGATTTTTTGTCCTTGGGCGTTTCGTAGGTCTTCCGCTCCAAGCTGAAGCTGAACATCGACTTCCGATCAGACGAGCTGGAGACAGGGCTGATGTCCAATCCACCGAACTCGATGATTAAAGACATCCACATTAAGTTATTGGAGGTGAGTTCAGGACTTGACGATGCCCCCCAATCCTATTATGGAACTTGACGGTTGGGTTCACTGGCTCTGCTGCTGTCTGTGTTGTGTTAGCTTACGTTAACGTATGCAAGTGATATGCTATTTGTCCCAGGCTCAAACTTGTGCTGTGATTTTACAAGCCGTACATGGTACTGCTATTCCAGAGTAAGATATCTAACCATGAGCACAGTAAGCAATTGTCAAGGAGACAACCAGCGCAGGCCAGAAATCGGGAGAATCCGGACCATGGTAGCTCGAGTCGGCCGTTATCTTGTCCGCGTGGTCGAGTCGTTCAGGATGATGAAGATGAATGGTGATGGAAATGTGTATCCTTGTGCATTGAAATTATGGCTGGCTTACGTGTAGAGCGACTAGATGACCTAGACGGTGGGGCCGGAAACAGCATGCTTGATCAGGGCGTGTGTTTCGAGCCTAACTGGCCGGGAGTGTCTAGTGGTGAGCACCATTGCTGCGATCGCTCTCCCACCATTTACGAGGAAATACCCGCAAATGGAAAACCACTGAAAAGGTCTAGCTAGTCAGTCATCACGGTAGCCAGGCCATGATTCGAAACGTCCAAGAACGGCACACGGTGCAAAGGCAAAAAAACGGAGGACAGCACTTTCAAATGTGCGGCGGGAACCAAAAGCCTGCGTATGCCAGAAAAACATCGTGTTGCTGCAGCGACGCGACGATGTGGACAACGAATCCAGTGCCAAGCTCGGAACGGCCGCAAAGGAGATCTGGCATCACAGGGTTCAGATACCTTGATTGTGTTCAGATAGTTTGACGGGGCGGAGTTTCTGGTTAATGTTTAGAGACTGCATTCACCGTGCAGCGTTAAACAGGAAGACAGCAGCTTTTCGTCCACGTGCAACAATTCCTTTAAGAATGAATGTGTTTAAATATCTGAGACAATTGCATCTGTCCATGGTGTTGAGCCGATGTTACTCATCACATGCTTTCCCTGTATGTGCGTTGCTGCCCCCGGTGTTAAGCCTTTGTAGCGCGAGTTGGCGGTTCTGAGTGGGTACAGCTTTCTTTTTTCCCCTTCCCGCCCCTGCCCTCACCCCCATCCCCACACCACACCCACATAGTTGCAGCCAGGGTTAGCCTACACGTACTACTCCCTCAAGGCCATGTTTACACGATGTTTTTTGAGACGCCATCTGTCCCATGTTATGCACACTTCTAATTGATGAATTAATTGACGTTATGCATGGGATCCGGTTCCCTGGATGTAGTATGACATCTTGAGGATCGTCCCTGTTCAGAAATAAATACTTTTGCCGTAGACATGAAAGTGTCTCTCTCTCCCGTCTTTGGACTGCCATGCAGGACAAGACGCGGTGGAAGAAGATTGTCAAGGCGCACACGCCTGACCCTGTGGGCAAGCCACCTCCCCCCAAGCGGAGGAGGCGTTTTGATGAGTAGTGCAGTTAGGATTTTCTAGATAGAGTTAGGATAGTTCGATCACGCGGCTTCCCATCCATCATGAAATATGTGCTACATGACCTCCCCACGGAGGCATGTTATAATTTATAATTTAATGAAAGTGTATTTTAAATGTGTAATGGCTGGTGCTGGGGAAGTTGTATATGATGTGTCTGACCTCTTGGACACACGCGCGTCAGCTCACCCGTTCAACTGGCAAGCAGGCCGGCTGGTTGCCAGTGGGAAAAATGGATGGCAGATGGCCCCAGTTGGCATGCCCATGCTGGCACATCATCTCCATCACGTTTCAACACACCATGTTGGCAATGAACATATGTTTACACCCTTTGTCAAGAAAGCCGTGTTGACAACCCATGTCCATTCTATCGCATCCCCCCCCCCCCACCCCCCTCCCAGGGTTTCCAGCAGGACAAGGCGCGTCGGCTGGCGCTGGACCGCGGCACCTGGTACAAGGAGCTTTGGCACGCGCTAGGGTCTCGCGCCAGCGAGGTGGGTGTGCACCACGAGGGGGGGGGGGTGATTTGTTGATCAGGGTGTTTGTTTGATGGTGACCCTTTCCAAGGAGCTGTGGCTAGCGCACTCGCAAGCGAGGTGGGTGTGACATGAGGGGGGAATGGTTGGGTGATCATAATGAGCTGATACCAGGGGGAAGCGTTTGTTACTGATAGTGACCTTGTAGACACCTTATGCACCCCAAAGCAGGCTTCACGCCTTATGGCGTTTGGTTGCATGTGCCCCCCTTTTTCTCCCATTCGGCTGTGCACCTGTGCCTGTTCCTTCGTTACGTTTTTCTCTTTGTACCCGTTTCGTGCCTCCACGCGCACATTTCTGATTTTGGTTGTCCATATTGACTGTATCTGTGGTCAAAGTTGGCCCCACTTGCTTACTGGAAGCCTTGATATTATTTCCTGGCTGTGCTTTACGTGCATGCTAAGTGAGAGATGATTCATGTTTGTGGCTTACCCTGCCGTCCCCGCCATTGTCTATGCGCATCTGCCCCGTGCTCTCCTGTCGGATTGCTTGTCTGCGCACGTGGCAGGCGCTGGAAGGGGAGGAGCAGCACGAATCCCACAAAGGGTGAGCAATGCGCAACCAGAAAGGGTTTCCAGTAGTTGGTGGCCACTGAGGTATATTCTTTTGCTTTAGATGGATAGGAAGCTGTGGCTGAGCTGCGGCAGGGTTTGAATAACCCATTAGATCGTTGTGGGTCAGAGCCTTTTATTGTGCATCATGTCGTCGTTGTGTTGTTGTTGTTATTATTATTGTTATTATTATGGTTAGGTGTGAGGGGGGGAAGAGCTCTGCTGATGTATCGGGTACAAATTTTTCTGGCCATCCTTAATCATTAAATTTTTTATCCGGTTACAATTTTGTCTGGCCATCCTAGTCGTTTTTACGTGGGGGGTGGTGGGGTTGGGGGTGGGGGGGGTGGGGGGGGGGGGGTGGGGGGGGGGTGGGGGGGGTTGGGGGGGGGGGGGGAGGGGGGGCGGTATGGCTCCTCTTCTGCCATTCCAGGATTTGTCATTCAGATCATGGGAGGGACCATGGACCTCGGAATCACTTTGGGATTTGGGAGAAATCGCCCTGGTCTCTATTAAACCTGTAATTGGATGGCATGCCCGTGTGCCTCCCCCCTTGTGCCCTGACCCCTCGTACCAGCCCTTGCACTCCCTTGTGCCCTGACCCTTTGCTCCCCCCTTTCCCGATTATACCTGGACTTGCTGCCCCCCGGTTTGTGCCCTGACTCTCTGCTTCCCTTTTTGTGCCCTTTTGTGCTTCCCCATCTCCCCTAACTCTCTGTTCCCGCAATCATGCCCTGAATCTCTGCTGCCCTTCCTGTGCTGTTAATATTTGCTCCCCTGACCCATTGCCCCCCCTCCTTGCAGGCGCGAGGAGGAGGCGTACCTGGAGCTCTCGGCCGCTAGCCGCGTTCGGTTGCTGCTGGCGTTGTGCCAGCTGCGTGTGGAGGTGAGCCACACTTGCGCGCCATGCCCACATGCTTCCGTACAGGTTCCCTTCCTCACCCCCCGCCTACCCCCCAACATAATTGCATGCCAACCGTAGCCCTCTCTCCCCCGCCTGTGTGTTCTTATCTACCGCCCTTCCCTCGTGATGGCCACCCCTTCCCTGTTCCCCTTCCCCCCCCCCCCCTCTCTCTCCATTTTCCGCCCATGTAGCAACCTCCCCCTTCCGATGCCCATTTTCTCTGCTTCCCTTCCCTTTTGTGTGCCCTCCATCCATGTCTGCCCGATTGGCCCGCCCACCAGTCGGACAGCTTCCGTGAGTGGATGGACTTCCAGATCGAGGATCGGCTGGCCAAGGGTGACCCCAACGGGTACAACGCGTTCAGCGGGGCATCTCTGGGCACCGATGCGGGCGGCAGCATTTACTGGTACGCCTTTACTATGCCTGGTGGTCAGGGCCGCTGGGCACCAATGCAGGCGGCAGCATTCACTGCTACGCCTTGTATCAATTCATGAATAAGTCTCGCGCCTTCTGTAATATGCCTGTCGGTCAGGGCTGATAGAGAATGGGACCCCTTGTGGCTTGGGGTTTGTGACTGCTACTTAGCTTCCATGCTGGGCGGCTTTGCAGGTGGGCGTTAGTCTAGCTTCGTATTGGCCTAGTTACCTAGTCACCTGCTGGCCTACTCACGTTACCGTGCCTGCGTGCGCACCAATATGCGTGAGCACTGGCGTTGCTACCTTGTCACCGCCTGGCCTGCTTCCCTTACCCTGCCGACACCCGCCCCCTACACTTGCCTTGCGTGCACCCGTGCATGATGCTGGCGCAGGTACGAAGGGGACGCCGTCTGCGGTTACCGGCTGTACAAGGAGACGCCGCCCAACCCGGTACGCCGCGCTCTACGGTGCTTAAGAATTGTGCTGATAGCTGTGCTATGAAATGCGCTGTGGAGTTGGGATCCAGCCACCCGAGAAGTGGTTGCCTTGTATAGCCATAGAATGCCACCCGTTGCAGGAATTACGAATGGACAGCGAAGAACCCTACGCCGACTGATGTCGGGTGGGTATGATTGACAGTGCCCCTTGGTCACAGTACTGATGACTGTAACCCTTTGGTGCTTGCCTTGTGACGCGCTAGTGGTTTCCAAGCCTTGGTTGATGACTCTTCTACCAGCAGCTCTCATGTGCATGTCTGGCTACATCACCTGCATGTTGCTGCAGATGCAGCATGCCAACAGTGCACGATGGTAGCCATACAACATGCTCACTTCCTGCTTGTGCAAACCCCACCCTACCGCCTCCACCCCCACGCCAACCTCCCGATTCACTCGTAATCCAATGTTGCCAGTCCCGTACCCGCAATGTGAGCTTTCTGAAGTCAAGACCATTTTGTTGCCAAAACAATAAAAAATATTCCCCTCATAGAGAAGCTATGACCCAAATAAGCTGACTCAATAAAATAGGGGTTGTTATTGCCATTTCCAATGAACCCTTGCCGTGTCGTACCCGCGCTGGTTGCCTGCGCTGGCTCATCCACCCTCTTGTCTCATCGATTTGATGTGTTGTATTCGGTTGTCCCATTGACATGCATTTTTGTCATGTTATGTATCTTGTCTCATTGATTTGATGTGTTGGATTTGGTTGTCCCATTGACATGCATTTTTGTCATGTTATGTATCTTGTCTCATTTATTTGATGGGTTGGATTTGGTTGTCCCATCGACATGCATTTTTGTCATGTTATGTATCTTGTCTCATTGATTTGATGTGTTGGATTTGGTTGTCCCATTGACATGCATTTTTGTCATGTTATGTATCTTGTCTCATTGATTTGATGTGTTGGATTTGGTTGTCCCATCGACATGCATTTTTGTCATGTTATGTATCTTGTCTCATTGATTTGATGTGTTGGATTTGGTTGTCCCATCGACATGCATTTTTGTCATGTTATGTATCTTGTCTCATTTATTTGATGGGTTGGATTTGGTTGTCCCATCGACATGCATTTTTGTCATGTTATGTATCTTGTCTCATTGATTTGATGTGTTGGATTTGGTTGTCCCATTGACATGCATTTTTGTCATGTTATGTATCTTGTCTCATTGATTTGATGTGTTGGATTTGGTTGTCCCATCGACATGCATTTTTGTCATGTTATGTATCTTGTCTCATTGATTTGATGTGTTGGATTTGGTTGTCCCATGGACATACATTTTTGTCCTGGTATTTATCTTGTCTCATTGATTTGATGTGTTGGATTTGGTTGTCCCATGGACATACATTTTTGTCCTGGTATTTATCTTGTCTCATTGATTTGATGGGTTGGATTTGGTTGTCCCATGAACATGCATTTTTGTCATGTTATGTATATTGTCTCATTGATTTGATGTGTTGGATTTGGTTGTCCCATCGACATGCATTTTTGTCATGTTATTTATCCTGTCTCCTGATATGGTATCCCGTCGCCCCCTGCAGCGGACGCTGCTGGCCAAGAACAAGAAGAGCATGGGCAAGCGCATGCCCTACCCCGACATTGGCAACTGGGACTGCCTGGCTACCAATCTGGAAGGGTTCAAGGAAGTCTCGGTACGTGTGCCGTGCGTGCGGTGGTGGCAGCCGTTGTGTAGGATGTGGCTTGTGTTGTCAGGCGTGGGTGCTGCCGTCATTATGACGCGGCATTTCTAGGCGAACATCGGCCCGCACATCTATGTCCGAACATCTATGCGGACATCATATGTCCGAACATCTATTCGGACATCATATGTCCGAACATCTATTTCTCCTACTAGGTATAAGATTTACTCTAGGGCACCTACTAAAGGCTGCCTACTACAGGGTACCTACAGTTCCAGAAGGAAGAATATGCTGAGTGTGTCAGAGAAAGTGGATGAGTGGGGGATTGTGCAGGCGGTGTGTAGATATCTGCATATAATCGATGTATGCAAGAAGAGGTTAGGGTGGGGACGTTGTACCCCTCTTTCGCTCGCTGCCCAAGACTGGGCTAATTTTCTGTAACGAGCGCATGTGCTGAACTGCTCCTGTTGCGTGCACAATTTTTTTCAGTCAGATTGTGCTTTTTTATCTCGTCTGGTTGGGTTAGTCCTTTCTGGTTGGGCACGACTGTGTTCTTTGTATGCCGAGTTTGGGCACTTACAGCGGGCCCCAACTTGGCGTATCTCTGGCTGCTCTGCCACGCCCCGGTTTCCTCGTTCCTGCAGTCCAAGTTTGGGGCCACCCGCAACCGTGCGGAGCAACGGCTGGGCCAGGTGCTGGCGGAGGAGATTGTGCCGTACATCGAAGCCAAGGAGCTGGTGGGTGCCTGCAGGAATATTCGAATAGCGTGGATGGGAAGGGCAGGAAAAGGCTGCATGGTGTCATGCTCGACTAAATGATATAGTGTGATGCGGTTACTAGCATGTCATTATCAGTCATGTGACTTGGTAGGCATGTGCTGCATGCCCAGCAGCTTCTGGCTTTTGCGAGGCCATCAACATGCAAGGGAATGTGTCGCTGGCTCCATGTACACCACCGTCCTGCCCCTCCTGCCCCTCCTGCCCCTGCTGCCCCTCCATGAGGCCCCTCATGCCCCTGTGCCACGACATTTCAGAGTGGTTCTCCACCATTATGGTTCCCACCATTATGTGTGGGAGTAATAAATTACGCATCTTGGCCCTCCTGCCCCTGGTGCCCCCTGCGCCATCGTGCGATTGTTGCCCCCCAGTCGCGGGAGAAGGCGGAGAAGCGCCGCGAGCGCAAGATGATCCAGCTGGAGAACATGATTGGGATTGGCAGCGAGCGGTCGCGGCGCGAACGCAAGCCCGTCAACTACACCTTCGGTGCGTGGCCTGAGCACGGGGCTCATTTGCTCTGGGGTACTGGGCAAGCGCAATTTGTGGATCTGGGCAAACACAAGCTGCGGTTTGGGGCAAAAAGCGTGCTCGGTGGATGGGAAAACTGCACTTTTGATGGGTGGTTTGAGATGTTGCATGGGGAAGTGAAATTTTCGGTACGATACTGGATTCAAACACAGGACCCTTCGCATGATTGCGGGACTACAGGGTTCTCCTGATCCAAAGGCATCCCAAGCAATGGCCCGCCAGTGAAAAAGCTGTTTACCGGAGAGCGGAGCGAGTGTGTGCGAAATTCCCAAACATGAACCAGTGGAGCGAATTCAACTGCAAGCCCCATGGGGGCGAATGTGAGGACGAGTAATCACTGGGTGCATCACACGGTGGGTGCGTGGCCTGGGACACTCCCACCTTTAGAGGGTGGTCTGGGAAATTCGCGCCATTGGTGGGTGCTCCTCGCCACCATCCTCACGTCACCCTGGAGTTGCCACCTCGGCACCATGTGGACCTGCACTTGCTGTCCGCCAGTAATAAAATACATGCCTCCATTGCCAGTTTGATCAAAGGTACCCATCGCGAGCCCAGTTCCTGGCCTGAACGCCTACTGGTCAAATGGTCAAATGGCCTGATGATTGTAGTCTTCTACTCTGGTTGTGGCCATGGAGTTGTTGGTACTGACAATTGTTGTTATGTTGTGCTGGCGCACCTACCCACCCACCCCCACAGACAACTACGACGCGACCATCAAGGCGGCCATCAAGGAGACCAACCGCAAGGGGCGCACCGCAGAGCTGGCCGCACAGTAAGTACCAGGCGCTTTTATCTAGGAGCTGGCCGCACAGTAAGTACCAATCCCTTCTTATGTAGGGAGATGGCCGCACAAAAGTAGCTAGCACTATTATATAGGAGCTGGCGGTACAGGAAGTAGCTAGCATTGGGGAAGGGGGTGATGGCTTCACACAGTGGCTATCGTGCGGGTGTGGGGGACAGTTACATCACATGGGCTGGCTGGGGGGTTGACGACATGGGGCGGCATAGGCTGGGTGCTGATGGCGGCTCGGTTTCTGTCCGCGGCTTGCGATTTCTTGTGCGCTGCCTGCAGTGGACATTGCTGTACCGATCATGCTTAGTGTGACCTTTGGCTGAGCGGGCAGGCGGGCGGGTGGCAACATTTTCCGAATCCAACCGAAGCTGCAGGGACAGGCGGTTGGGGGGGTGGATGGGCGAGCAGGCGGGCGGGTGGGTGGGTGGGTGGGTGGGTGGGTGGGTGGGTGGGTGGGTGGGTGGGTGGGTGGGTGGGTGGGTGGGTGGGTGGGTGGGTGGGTGGGTGGGTGGGTGGGTGGGTGGGTGGGTGGGTGGGTGGGTGGGTGGGTGGGTGGGTGGGTGGGTGGGTGGGTGGGTGGGCACAGGGGGGGTGAAGAGGTAGAAAACAGGGGTGAAAGGAAAAGGTAGTATCAGGGAATGCTTTACATGCTCATGTTATTTGAGCTTGCTAGCCTTCATGCCCATTCTCTCGTTTGTCCCGTGGCGCCACGACGTCTCGTGCTGCCGTGTCCTGACAACTCTGCAACCGTCAATCCAACAACTGCCTACCGAACACCTGTCTTGCAGCAGCCTACCTAACACCAACTCAACATCGACTTGTCATGTGCGCAAACTAATATTTATCAATGCCACGAGGCGGTATGGAATCTATCATCGACAATACTACACGTCCGCAATGTTATACCTATGAGGTGTTATTGGATCTAACATCGACAATGGTAAACATGTCCACGTGTCCCTCTCCCTCTGCAGGCGCGCCGCCCATGCAGCCCAATTCGAGGTGGCCACGCCGCCGTCCGACTACACGCCGGGCCGGCCCGGTCGGCGCCCCGGTAGTGGCCGCTTCCCCTCGCAGCGGGGTCGTCCTCGAGAGTATGACGACTACGACGATGGCGGCGATGAAGACGATGACAACGGCAGGGATGAGAATTATGAGGAGGAGGACGAGGAGGAAGGGGGTGCCAGCTGGCAGCGCGGCGGCGGTGGCCACGCGGGTGGGTCCTCATCGCGTCCCCATCGGGCGGCCACTCGGCCCGTCGCGGAGCCTCCCTTGGGCACACGGCGCAGCGAGCGTGCTCGTGCGGTCAACCCGCGGTACACCGACCTGGAGGAGGATGACGATGATGTCGAGGCCGGCGGGGGTAGCGGGCGCGGGCATGCGGCGATGGAAGGGGATGCAGGCGGGGGGGACGAGGACAGTGGCGGTGGCGGCGGGCAGTGGATGAGCCACCGGGCAACCCGGCGGCGCACGGGGCGCGTTGGCTGGGTCCCTGGTGAGGGTGAGGGCGGACGTGGCGGGGCGGGCCCTGGAAGGGACGTGAATGGTTACCATGGCCGGGGTGGTGCCACGGCAAGGGATGAGCGAGGCTCCGGGGAGGATGAGGGTAGTCAAGAGGATGAGGATGAGGAGGATCGGTACGAGCAGTATGATGATGAGGAAGAGGAGGGGGGGGGAAGGGGGCCGGTCATGCGGGCGCCACGGGGTGATGGCGGTGGTGCCAGGGGCCCTGGGAGGGGTGCCGGGCGGCAGAGGATGGACTGGAGCAGAGAGGGCGAGGAGGAGGAAGGGAGGGAGGGCAGCCAGAGTGATGGGGGCCGGAGCGATGGCGGTGATGATGATGGGGATTATGAGGAGGATGAGGAGGACGGGAGGGGTGGCAGGGGTGGGTTTCGGCAAGGAGCGGTTCCGAGGCCCCCACCCAGGAGACCTGTCAGCTCCGACGAGGATAGGAGCAGGGGGTATGGGAATGGCCGGCCAGGGAGCAGTGGCGGTAGCCAGGGCTATGGTGATGATGACGAGGAGGGCAGGGGAAATGATGGCGGCAGGGGAGGGGGGAGGCCAGGTGCGCATGCGCGTGGCAAAGAGGTGGAGCGGTACAGTGGGAGCGAGGACGCACGCGAGGAGATGGATGATGACGATGAGGAGGATGGGCCAGAGGCGAGGGGAGAGCGGCCTGCCGGGGCGGGCAGGGGCGCCAGGGACCCGGACTACGATGACAGGGATGGGGACAGTCGTGGCGGGGGTTACAGTGACCGTGGCGGTGATGAGAGTGACCGTGGGGATGGTGAGAGTGACCGTGGCGAGGACAGCCGTGAATGAGAGTGCGCCCAAGTGGTTCTTTGCCCCCTGAGAGTGGGGATGGCTCAACTCTTGGTAATTGTGGTACTTGACAAATGACAAGAGCTGTGCAGGATGGCCAGTAGCAGCATGTAGAATATGCATGCATGCTGCATGGGCCATGCGTTGTATTACACTTTTTTGGGCACCGCTCCTCTCAAGCTTCAGCCCGACAAGGCCATATCGGCATATGCTCATTTCATTTCGCAGTTGGCATCGGTTCCTGCCCTGCATCCATGTGGCTGTCGCTCGGTTGTGGACCCTTCGCACATACAAACCTGCGCTGGATGTAAACTACATGTTTTTATAGCTCAAATTCACACCAGCATATGCAGCGGTTTTTGCTGCTGGCACTTGGCTTCGCGCTGCTTGCTTTGTGGGCTTTTGATGCATTTTGATTGGCTTTGCAGCTTAGGTCAGCTAACAGTAAGGACTTGAAATAGGGCATGCACAGACATGATTGGCATGGCACATAAACCCTACCCTGGATGAATTAATTAATATTATAAAAACACGTTATATTAATCAATAATTGATTAAACACGTGCTCCCGTCGGGGAGTCATGGAGCACCTGAGTGCTTATTTTGCCCATGGTGTGTCAGCACGTCCTTCATGACCTCGTTTTGTTGTATGTGATGAGGTCCGATGCTACTCCGCAAATTAAAGTTGTGTCACTCGTGTCAATCTCGGTGTACATGCACATACTGGCGTGGATCATGGAAGACGCCTTGGTAAAGGGAGGAAGCTACAACATTTGGGAAGCTCTGATTTTCTCATTAGGACGGACATTTCATTTAATTTAACTTAATCATGATGAGACCTCTAGAGAGTCCTAGTCGTCCGGTGTCCGTCCGTCGGTTGCACGGCCGGCCGGCCGGGCCCGTCCGGTCGGTGTGTGTGAGCACCGGCATGCCGGCATCGGTACACTAAATTCTACAGTACGATCGAGTTCTATTCCCTAACACGCTGGTAATAAAAGAAAAATCGTATGGGGAACAGGGGGGGTGTCCAAAAACAAGAAAATTTACACGACGCTGGATTCGAGTAGATCTCGCGAAAACAAGCATGTTTGCCACTGGTCGCAACCCCAGGGGGTCTCTAGGTTAGAAGTTACAGAGCCTCAAAAACCGTTAACTTAAAGGGTAGGTAGGTAGGGTGCCAGGCCGATATGGGTTTTTTACAACAAAACACTTGGATTTCTGCTAGCTCCCTGTATGGTCGGAATTTTGAAACGGCTTGACGGACAAACTGATAGCACTTGGCGAGCTGAACCCAAATCTGCAGTCAAAATTTTGGCAGGTACCATAGAGGGGGGGGGTTGCCCGCAAGATGGTGCTGCCCCTTGGCACGGAAGTATGCTGCCGTCTGCCACCACTACAAGGCTTCCGCTGTCCAGCGCCGTGCCGTGCCAGTATCGCGTCGCGCCGGCCAATGACCCATTTTAGAAATTTCCCATACACCAATATGCTCAAACGGTAGAGCTCGCGGAGCTGATCATTTTGCTCCCTAGGTCGACCGGTGACCCCTATAACCCTTGGGACCTCAGTGTTTTGCTAGGTATAGCGCCTACGTGCTAGGTAGGTAGGGTCCAAGGGCCAACTTTTGGAAAATTTCAGCGTATGTGTCTGATATTTTTGTTTCGGACACCCCCCCTGTGGGGAACGCCTTTAATTAAGCCCTGAACGGATCGAACAGTTCTGTAGGTTACCGCGCTTTCCGACCTGTCCCGCCGGCAGCCGGCCGGGAGGCCGGCCGGGAAGCCGGCCGGGAAGCCGGTAGCCGCCGGTCGTTCCACGACCTGCCGCGTGGCCAGCATCGTGGTACCAGTGGTGACGTGGACTCCATCGCTCGTTCGTGCGTCCGCGCCAAGTGGGTGAATAAATCTTGCCGAGTACACCCTAGTCCAGTCACGGCGTGCACGCAAAATTGTGCTGGCTTTTAAGGGCTGGATTGGTGTTGTAGCGGACGAGGTTTCTAGGGCGTCTGCTTTTAATGGCGGATGGCGCGCATTAGTAGGCGACTTTGGGGTTTTCGCCGCTTTATACCTTTTTGCCGCTTCTTAAACGCGGGCGAGTTTTTTGTTGACAAAGGACTCGGCTGCGGCACTGCATGCGTGGTACGTGATAATTTGCCCGTCCACCAGCAGAATGTTCCCGAATTGCTTCAGTTTCATAGCACAAACTGCAAAGTTCAGCGCGAGAACATGCCAATGCGGCTTATTGTCCTTGTTTGTGCATATTCACGCTCGTTCCAGCATCATGCCAGGGGTGTGGCGCGTGGAAATTTCTCCACGGACACCCGCCGGGCATGGGAGCATCTCGCGTTGAAGGAAACCAAGTTGAAGAATCCTCTCGAGGATCTGTCGTGGAAAACGCCTGATGTAAGTTACTGGATGCAGGTTGTTCGTCGTCTGCCAGAATAATTTTTTCCATGACAGGCAGAACCTTTCTATCTTGCTGCCTTGGCTGGATAACACATCAGGTGCTACGCGTCAGGTTTCACCATTTGCCAACGTTCATCGCCCCCCTTCCTTGTCCCATCGTCAAAGGCCCATTGCGTGCCTTTGTTTAAATGGGAAGCATGCCTGCTCCCCTGGTCCGTTCCCTTGCCTAATTCAGGGATTGTCGTTGCAGCCGGTGTACACCCGAGCGGACGTGGATGCGTTGGCGGCTCGGCAGCTGGATGCCGACCCTGCGGCGGGTGACCTGCGCGACGAGATGCCGGGGGTGTTCCCGTTCACCCGGGGACCCTATGCGACAATGTACACGCAGCGACCCTGGACCATCCGCCAGTATGCTGGTTTCAGGTGGGTGCTCCTCTACGCTAGATGTGGATAGGGTGTGGGATGCTAGTGACCAGCCAAGAGTCTACCTTGCAGGGATGTCAGATTTCAGGTGGGTGCTCTCACGAATACTGTTTGAGATGGACATATAGCGCATGGAATGGTCAAACAAAGTCGATGCTCCATGCCTGTGAGCATGGTACAACAACAGGGTTAAGCATGGTATAGCGATCGTGCCATCACTCCTTGCCCCGGCACGAGTACCGTTGGCCCGGTACAAGCATTCACACATCACTGTAGGAAGCAATCGCTACTACAAGCATTCACACATCCGTGTCCGGTCCATGCTTGCACTTACCACCATGCTTGTACCGCTGTGCCAAACATGTTGCTCGTCACTACTTTCTTTCCCTGCCACAATTGCACGTGACCCGGTACTCCGTGTCTGCGAGTTTTATCTACGAATAGGGTACACACCATTATCTACTGATTGGGTGCCGTTCACAGTGTGGAATGCATCCATGTGGGAAGTCACTGTGTGCACATGGCATTACACATTATAATTTGAACACAATATCATATAATAATATAATGTATATACTACTAGTATAAACTAGTAGTATTACATTCTACTGTAATCCGATATAGTAGCCTTCCTCTACCTGTAATTGCCGCATCGGCACTGCAGCATGGCGGTTCCCCACACCATGGTGGCTGCGGCGGAGCACGGCACGGTGGCTGCAACATCGCACCACCGGAAAACAACATGAACCCAAATGTTATCCATTACTGCCCCATGGCGACCACTGCACAACAGCGGAGCCCAACTCCAGTATGTTTCACAACACGACAATAGGGCCCTACATGTATTTATACCCCCCCGATGCCCCAACCCCATGGTGCCACCACCGCAGCATGGCTGAGGAGTCATGTTCTCTGAGCCTTTGAGTATGGCCCATTAATTAATTAATAAATTAAGAACATATCTCCGTGGGGAGCATATGTAACACATATCCCTGAGAAGGGGCAGATGGGTTTTTAATACATTCTGGGCTACAACCTGCAGGGGGAGGATGTAAACTGCCACCTGATCTGGGTGCATGAAGTGCACCTGCACCACCATGATGTATCATACCTAAAAGAAGGCCTGCATGACATGGGGTGGATGATTATGGCCCGTGCGGCTCCCATCGTTGCCCCATGCATGGTCCGCTACATGCAGCACGGCGGAGGAGTCCAACGCCTTCTACCGCGAGTGCCTGCGGGGGGGGCAGAAAGGGCTGAGCGTGGCGTTTGACCTGGCGACACACAGAGGGTATGCGAGCGCTCATGCCCTTCTTGTTCGTCAAGCAAAGCTTCTATGCTGTTGCCTGGATGTGTTCTAAAGGGGGTGACCATGCGTGGCCTTGGACAAATGGCCTTTGACCTGGCGACACACCGAGAGGTTATTTGAGCACCCATGCCGCTCTTTAGCCCACATTTATTGCGTGAAGCTTGAGTTCTGGAGCTGTAGGCCTCGATGTGTATCTTAGGGGTGGGCCGTGCGTCAGGTACGGAGGGTGCGCCTTGGTCATGTGATGTCAGCTAGTGCGCTACGGCTCCGAGGTGGTCAGCTAGTGCTGGTACGCTGCCTGCCGGTGCGTCAGATGCGTGGGTTGTGGCTGTGCCCTGGTTCAACTGCACTGGTCCTTAGTAGCTTGCCCTGGCTGAAGCTTGGTGCTGTGGTGCCATATGGTGGCTGTAGCCTGGATAGGCGCGGGCGGTCGTCATGTGTGTGCATGGCGCTGCTTCGGCTACAGTGACATCACTAGCACGTTGAGGACGTGAGGCGTGAGCATGTTCATGGGCGCATCACGGACGCCCCTTGCTGAGGGTGGCAGATCGTGGCATTGCGACACCTCGACACGTTTGTACGGTGACTTGAGCTGGTAATTTAAGTGCTAATTTCGTGTGCCTTAGCTGTCCGTAGTCATGGTTTATCATTGTGTGTCAATATGCCCGGACTCGGCTTCGATCACCCCAGCTGAGTCATAGTTATGCTTTTCTCCAAACTCGATGCCCCGTTTTCTTCCGCACGTGCCCCCAGCTATGAATAGGACCACCCTAGTTTGTAATCCATTATAGTACTTATTGCCATCATCTGCTGTATGCCAACAGGGTCGACCCCCTTCCTTACCCCTCGTCCCTTCCCCCCCCCCCCCCCAGTGCATGCCCGTCTACTCCTCGGACTCACCTGAAGTTCTCCAAGCATCCTATTCATGTTATTTGCTGCATATAATCCTTGGCATTCCAGCTACTAGTCGGACTACCCCATGTGATCCACTTAAAGCATAATATGTGGACAATCCATGTAATGTGTACTATGCGCCCCCCTGCCCACATCCTCCCCAATGTGTCCCTAGCTTCAACCCAGTTCAACCATTCTTTGCACTTGTTCATACTCCCTGCTCCCCGTTCTCCTTGCTTCTATTTTATGTTTCCTCTCCATCCGCAGCTCGACTCAGAACACCCTAGTCGGTGGTTGTCATCCTAAATAACTCTACCCGCGTTCCTTGAAACGTACAATGCGACTCTCCTTTGTCCCCTCTCCATCCGCAGCTACGACTCGGACCACCCTCGTGTGCGTGGTGACGTGGGCATGGCCGGGGTGGCGGTCGACAGCGTGGAGGACATGAAGGTGCTGTTTGCTGGCATCCCGCTGGACCGCATGAGCGTGTCCATGACCATGAACGGGGCGGTGCTGCCGGTCATGGCCATGTTCATCGTGGCCGCCGAGGAGCAAGGTGGGTGGGCGGGAAGAGTCGCCCTGTGTCCTGTGTGCTGTGTAATGGGCGCTGTGTAATGTTTATTGTGTGGGAAATGTGGAGGTGTAAGGGGTCACGTGGGTGGGCCATCTCCATCGTGGCTGCCGAGGAGCAAGGTGGGTGGCGGACAAAAGGGGTTAAGGATAAGGGGTAATGAGGTACATGGGTAAGTAGAGTAGTTGGGATTTTCTGGATTAGCTTAGAGTTAGCTTAGTTAGGTTTCGCGACTTCGCTCTCCTCCATCCATCAAGCAGGGGAATACGTGCTACATGATCCCCCCACCGAGTCATGTTATAGTTTATTTTATATAGTTTTAATTTTTATAATGGGTTAGTAGGACCATGGTGGGTGGGCCATCGTGGCCGAGGAGCAAGGTGGGTCAAGTTGTAAGGTTCGTGGAGGCGTGAAATGTAAGGGGTGTGAGGTAGGTATGGGGAAAGTGAGGAGCGAGGTGGGTTGACCATGTTCATCATGGCTACTTAGAACAAGGTGTGTGAGGGGGGAGGCACTAAGAGGTGAAGTGGAAGTTTTTAGACATATGCAGTGGAAGCCGCTGGGTGGATGGGGCACAATGGGCTTTGAGGACTCTTGTGGGCTGTTGATTAGTGCGACTTCCTGTTTTGGTCGTCTGGTCAGGTGGCCGGTTGATTGATTGAGACTGATTTTATTATTATTATTTTAATTCTTTTTTTAATTTTATTTTTTAAAAATAATTTGTGTGTGTTTGTGTGTGTTTGTGTGTGTGTGCTTTGTGTGCTCTCCCTGTCTCTCTCTCTCTCTCTCTCTCTCTCTCTCTCTCTCTCTCTCTCTCTCTCTCTCTCTCTCTCTCTCTCTCTCTCTCTCTCTGTGTGTGTGTGTGTGTGTGTGTGTGTGTGTGTGTGTAAGGTGGAAAAGTGTCTGGTTGGATACCTGGCTACTGCTGAGCCAAAATCTTCGCATCTGTGCATGCGAATTCACCAGTAATGGCGCAAGCCATTGAGGAACTTGTAGATAGGGTTTATTATGGTTTTGACATCATCATGGCAAAGCCGAAAATATGTCTTTGTAGTGTTCCCTCCTTTTCCTCTTTCCCCCCCTCCCCCCAGCATACCTCCCATCCCTCCAACCCCTCTATTCCTGTAACTATCCCCAGTGTTCCCCTTGATTTCAAATAGCCACCAATAACCACCAATAACCACCAATGACCCACACGCGCAGGCGTGTCGCCATCACAGCTGACAGGGACCATCCAGAACGACATCCTCAAGGAGTACCTCGTCCGCAACACCTACATCTACCCGCCGCAACCGTCCATGCGGCTGGTGGGTGACATCATGGGCTACACGGCGGAGCACATGCCGCGGTTCAACTCGATCTCGATCTCAGGGTACCACATGCACGAGGCGGGCGCCAGCACGTAGGTCAACCCACCCTTATTTTTCCTCCTCTATGCTCTCTCTCTCCCCCCCCCCCCCCCCCCCTCTCTCTCTCTCTCTCTCTCTCTCTCTCTCTCTCTCTCTCTCTCTCCCTCCCTCTCTCTCCCTCTCTCTCCCTCTCTCTCTCTCTCTCTCTCCTCTCTCTCTCTCTCTCTCTCTCTCTCTCTCTCTCTCTCTCTCTCTCTCTCTCTCTCTCTCTCTCTCTCTCTCTCTCTCTCTCTCTCTCTCTCTCTCTCTCTCTCCTCTCTCCTCCCTCTCTCTCTCCCTCCTCTCTCTCCCTCCCTCTCTCTCTCTCTCTCTCTCTCTCTCTCTCTCTCCTCTCTCCTCTCTCTCTCTCTCTCTCTCTCTCTTCTCTCTCCTCTCTCTCTCTCTCTCTCTCTCTCTCCCCCCTCCTCTCTCTCCCCTCTCTCTCTCTTCTGTCTGTCTCTCTCTCCCTCCCTCCTCCTCTCTCTCCTCCCTCTCTCTCTCTCTCTCTCTCCTCTCTCTTCCTCTCTCTCTCTCCCTCTCTCTCCCTCTCCTCTCTCCCATCCTCCTCTCTCCCCTCTCTCTCTCTCTCCTCCTCTCTCTCCTCTCTTCTCTCTCTCCTCTCTCTCTCTCTCTCATCTCCTTCTCTCTCCTTCTCTCTCTCTCTCTCTCTCTCTCCTCTCTCTCATCTCCCTCTCTTCGCTCTCTTCTCTCGTCCTCTCCGCTCTCCCCTCATCGTCTCTCCTCTCCTGTCTCCGCTCTCCC